>CM053513.1:930392-976489 GCA_028627145.1 Eidolon dupreanum
CTCTGATTTTCTATTTATTTGTGACTATAACATAGTATTTTTGTTTATTTTTCTTGTCCCTACATCCATCCCTTTTGGAACATGGCCTTTCAGGAGAAAGGAAGAGCCTCTATCATGTTGAGCATTGTGTCATAGGCACACAATAAGTACTGATTACATATGAACAGGTAAATGAATGGAGTCAAAAGTCTCTCCTCAACCTGTCGTAAAGCCATTCCAAGCATGACTTGTCAAAGACAGCCTTGCCAGTATCTATCCTAAGGCACTGTTCATGTAGTCGCTGTTCATTTGTCATATTCAGCCCATAACACGCCCTATATCCTTTTCTCTCTACAAATGTGTATGTACTCACAGGTAAACATTTATTGAATGAATAAAAGAATAATGAGAAAAAAAAACATTTATTAAGGTTAAAACAGTCCAGGTATTTTATGAATATTGTTTCATTTAATCCTCTTAGAAATATCTGTATGAGTGGGCATGGTTATCCATATATATATGCCAGGCTTAGAGAAATTAGTTCACATACCCAAAATCACTCGATATGTGACAGAATTAGATTTAAGCCTGGTTTTTTATTTGTTGGCATTTTTCATCTTAACTAGTCAATAGAGGAACCTTCTTTTTATCAATTTGTTCCAAATATGGAGGGAAACATTCATTCGTTCATTTTAGGGACTGTCGGATGGATGAACAAAACTTAACTAGGCAGGATACACATGAACATTTTCTATTTAGATCCTTGTGTCTTGTCCCAAGCCTCGTTGACACCACTCAAAGCTGTGACGTTACTAAGGCTTTGATCACGAGCTTTTATCTCCACTGCATACGACTGCAAGCTCTCCAACATTTATTGGTTGAGATGTGACTTTTTATACCTTTGATTTTGCTATGATATTAGTTGACTTAAATGTGGTAGCCTCTGTTAGAATAATTTTATTAAGTAATTCTTAAGGACTGGAAAGCCTATATATCCTCTCTATACATCCTGAAGTATTTCTGGAAGACGTGACATGATGGCCAGGGCTTGTGAGGAACAAACAGACTGGGTCATTATGCTGTCCTTTATATTTTTGTGTGGTTTAGAACATCTTCATAATAGAATTTTTAGAAAATCTACCAGCACCAAAAATATGTATTTCTGCTCGTGAGATTTCAAAGTAGTGGTGCAAGGCAGAGAAACTTATACTGGGACATCAATTTACTCCCTAAAGAGTGCATCGCAAGTGAGCACTGTACTTTGACAAATAGGGTCATCTCACCATGCAGTTTTTTATATTTTTAATATGTACAATGTTATATTTTTCTGTAGTTGTCAGCGTTACATGAATTTAAAAGTTTTTGTGCTTTGAATTTTTAGAGTGAACATTTTAGTTCATGTATTAATCTTTTTTAATAAAGACCTTCTTAGAAGTTTTTCTACAGCTGAAAATAATTAAATTCTCTCATAAAATTGAAGCACACAAATTCCTTGGTAATACAAATAATTATTCTGCAGATGACAATGTGTAGAATCTTGTCTTCTTAAATTCCATGTGTTTCTGATGTAAGCCTTACTTTAATCAGGTTAAATTCTTCATAATTTGGTCAAATTTGCATAGATAAAGTGAGTGATTTCTCATTCAAAAACAAGTATATAATAAACCTGTATTTCAAATTTATGTAAAGCTTTTGACTAGTGCATAAGCTTCGGGGTCATGATATTATATTAACATCAGGGAATCCCATTTTTTGTACCTTTGTCCTTGGTACTGCGGCATAGGATGACCTTGTCACTCAGTGGCTTCCTATAGAGAGTTGAGCAGAGATACCTTCAAGAAGTGCGTTAAGGGTCTTAGAGCAAAAATACGCTATTTTTCCATGAATGGCATTGGGATGATCAAAGAATAGGATTTATTTCTTTCATTGAATACATTATCTTATGAATACTTCGATTGAATTTTCATCAGCTGATTTTAATCATTAAATGTAAACTATAAGCAAATAGTCTTTTTAAAGGTCAGCTATTTAAATTTTCAATAATCCATCAATACTTCTTTTCAATTTCAAATATCAACCCTCACATTCATGAACTGAGGGTAATTAGCATTTCCTTTAGAAGGGAACTAGTCACACCACCAATTTAGATTAATTTGTACTTCTATAAGGTATGTATTTTCTTATTGTCTTACTTAATTAAAATCTTCATTTTAAGAATAATATGAACAATTTCTAAGCACTTTTTACTCAGAGTCCCTAAATGTTAACATGTTACATTTGCTTTATCCACTTCTCCCTTCTTTCTGCACATCTGTGCGTATTAATTTTCTGAAACGCTTAAGAAAAGTTGTATGTATGATGATCCTTTTTCCTAAATGATTCACTGTTTATTGCCTGAAAACAAAGCACTCTTTTACAAAACTACAGTTTAATCATCAAACTCATAAAATTAGCACTGATACAAAACTACTCTCTCATATACAATGCTAATCCAGATTTTACCAATTGTCCTTATAATGTTGTTTAAAGACCAAGAAAATCCAAGATGACTAGTTTCATTCAGTTATCCTGTCTCTTCAGTCTCAATTTAGAGCAGTTACTGAATCTTTATTTCAATATACTCATGTTTTACAAGAACATTAGACACTTATTTTGTAACATGTACCACAGTTTGGGTTTGTCTAGTTTTATCTCATGATCAAATTCAGGCATACCACAAAAATGATACTTTCGGCAGGCATACCACAAAAATAATGCCTAGTTTTACTCAGTGCATCATCTATCTATCCCATTACTGCAGTATTAACTTTGATTATTTGGTTAAATGATGTAGACCAGATTTGACCACTAAAAAGGTACCATTTTACCCTCTGTATTTAGCGCTCTGTTGTGAGATACTTTGAGACTGCAAAAAAACTTTTTATTTCTCAAACTTTCATTCATTTATTTTAGCATGAATTGATGATTCTTGCTTAACTTAGTTGTTATTGTATTGTAATATTATTTTGGTGAATTTGGTCACTAAATGATAGCAAGCTCTCACAGCTGAGCGTAGACTGAAAAGGTCATTATTTCACATGCAGGAGAAGTGAATGGGCACGAGTTTTAACCCTGGTCAAACCCATGTGTCATTTTCATTGACCGGAGAGCCACGTCCATCACTCGGGTTTAATTGTGACATCATCTTTTACTAGATGTTTGACCTTATGCAAAATACTTAACCAATTCTCAGATCCTTTTGTTATTTAAGAGGAATAGAAACACATCGCAGAGGTGTCTCTTAGTGTTGAGATGAGGTACTTTATGCAGACCAATTTGGAAGGCATTACTTACATGTCAATATGACAGCTACTACCTTTTTATCTAGGTTTTATTTCACAGTTATACAGAAATTTTATTCCTTCACCTGACAGCCACAAATACATACTCTTCCATTGTGTTGTCCTTTGAGAAATTTGCTACTTTCACATTTTATTTCAATCATAATGGAATAATGTGCTTATAGAGAATAACGAAAGAGGTAGGTTTCAATCCAGTTATTCCATTCCACTTTCTATCCTTCAGAACAAATTTATTTCTTTAAATTGAAGTCACAGGTTTTCAACCGAATCTAAAAGTCTGACCAAGTTCTTAGTTTTCTCAATATGAGTTTAAAAATATCTCATTTTTAAATTTCTAAATTTCCCTTTTATGCTAAAGTAATATTATTCTCTGCCTGCTCTTTTCGGGTTCCCTAGAATGGCCTGCTGGTTGTGGCCATGGATGAAACCCCAGGACTCCAATTAAAATTCAATCACTGACTTGTGAGATGGGAGAAAAAAGTCTAACATTTGCTCATGTTTCCAGTGACAAACTCTATCTTTAATTGTTCCAGCATTTCTTAATGCATGACTAAGAATTCAAGTTTTATCATATTTTAAATATTTTTATCATGAACTGAACACAAGTTTTAAATCTGTATAATGTAGACAAAGTCACTATCATGCTTTGACAAGAAACTAATTAAATAATTTATTCAAAGTGTAGTGATTTATTGAGAAAGTCAAGACACTGCAAGGCTTTAAGAGCCAGTTAAATGCTACAACACATAAAAGTTGTAAAATTGGATGTGATTTCTAAAACTCAGTTTTAATATATATCATCTCCTATTATGAATTGATAAAGCTTGTATTTAAAGAGCTTCTTTTTACAAATTCTATAGGAATTATGAATCACTATTGAGTATTTTTCCTAATAGAGCATCAAAATAGTAGATCATAAATATTCTTAATCTGTCTATACAACAGACAAGAGTCAGGTGACAGGAAGTGTCTTTAAGAAAGCATATTTATCTGTTTGCTTTCAAATATGTGCAGAGCCAAATTAACCCATAAAGATAGTTATTATTCTTTATGCTTGTGAAAAAAAATTTTGTTAGAGTGTTTTCAACTAATAACCAACACAGCTTAGATGAATTTTCACACCAACCAATGTATTTTCTAGAAAATTAAATATGTTGCCCTGGTTTAGTTCTCAATAAACAGAAGAAAATAAAATGTCTTGTATTATCTGAACAATTATTTTTAGTGGTAAAATCTGCTACTAGCGTCTTCATATTGAAGCATCATTTCATGTACCTCCTTTTTTTCTATCAGCCTTTTCCCCTCTGGCTTCCACTTGAGGTTTCTCTATACTACTAGCATTGTCCAAAACCAGACGGTATTCCCCAAATATCTTCCCTTAGAATAAATGCCTTGAAGCACACACTAACTAACTCTTTTGCACAGTATTACCTCAAGTACTCGGAAATCAAACACAAGCTCATAATCCCTCTTAGTTTTGTTTATGGGCCTTAGCACTATATGGTGTTGGGGGAAATTACATTAGTCTTACAAACCCTGTTTTTCACAAAGCTGTGCCAGCACGTGCTTGCTATACATAATAGAGTCTAAATCCACTTAGACTGGCTTTTGAGTTTTACTGAATATGGAGTTCACATGCACACTAGTTAAAACTCTGGTTTTTGTAGTGATCATTGGTTTATATATGGCAAGAAGTTTTCAAATGCTGTCTGACTAAGGGAGCACAATTATAGTATCTTTACATCATGCTCAAAACTTTACTTTGAACTAGTGGCTGAATACAAGGTGTTCCTTGCTCTTGAATAGAACGCGTGCTGTTTTCGAAGGGGGCTGCGTTAGCGCTGTGCACAGGCAAGGCAGGAGGGCAGACGCAGAGCTGGAAACACGCTGAGGCCATTCGTCCTCACCTGTGGACGACATTGTGGATGAGACTGGCCACAGAGCTTTTATCTATCTTTAATATTTTTGCAGTATTTTTATTTTTAGCATTTGGATTATCTTTGATCCACTTTGACTAAATTGAAACAGATCTGGAGGAATGAACTATCCCAATTAACCCCTTAGTGGCCAGCTTGGTACCTAGCAGCCAGTGGATATTCAATACCTGGTGGTTTCATGAGTAAAATAGAATTTAAATACATTTTAAATGCTTTTTTTTTTTTCTGGAACATGATTAAGTTGCTCCAAATTTATTTTTAAATCTCATCCTTTTTTGGTAAAGCATGTCATATAAACTGTGTGCATGATGAATGAGTTTTATTTATGTATTTATAAGTGTCATAGTTTTGAAAGCTTTCTTCTGGATTTTCATAAAGTCTTCAGTCAGACTTCTTTCGGCACACAACCTCAGTGTCTGCATTTGGATGTGGTCGCAGAATTTTTGTACACACCCTCAAATAACAAGGCCATCAGCTAATTGCTGCTTCAGTCAGCCACCTGTACTCCAGAAGCTGAGCTGGCACAAATGGACACTGGCCAATAAAACACAAAATTGGCAAAAGAGCCACAACAAACAGGAGATGTCTACCCAGATCTCCCAAACCATGTGGGTCTCATCAGAGCATAGCATGCAAACGTGAAAGAGTAATGACCATGCAGCATTGGCGATGAAATCTAAATGTACTCCCCACCTGCCAGGGAGACACATCACTTAAAACACAATAAGTACTATAGTTAAATAACCGTCAAGCAACCAGAAGGTTAAATGAGCAGATTGAAGCTCAAATCACAATGTTAAAAACAAAATTTTTGGAAATATTAAATTTATGTTTAATGGATATATAAATAAATGCAAACATGCATGAGATGTGAATAAAAAATGAGTCTTACCATGAGCATTTTATATCTACTCAGAATGTAAAATATAATGCCCTCTATTGCAAGGTGTTATTATAGTATCTCTTGATGCTTTCTATGACAAATCTGTTCCCGTGTGTGAATTATACAGACAATATTAGAATAAAGTTTATCCTGCTGGCAAGAAGAAACACTTGCCTTTCATAACCACTCCTTATCCAAGACTCAAAATATTGTTTAAAAAAATAACCCAATCAAATGTTTGTTGGTGAAAGTCACAAGAATCAAGTCAATTATTTTGAATAGTTCAGTTTAAAATTTTTCAATTTATTTTATTTCATTTTAAAATATGCCCATTACAATGTCTACATGGTAGTAAAATGAGTGATCAATGTTCTTTCAATTTTGAGAAGCACACATTAGAACTTCCAAGAGTTTTCCCTGGAATTGCAGAATTGTAGCTCCGTTTGTGTGGTTTTTGCATAGTAATTGAATAGTATGCAATATATAGATTTTCCCTCATGAGCTGCATTGCATATTCATTGGTTGCTTTATGTAGAAATGGGCCTAAAAATACCTGTATCATAGGATGAGAGACTTACATAAGAAAAAAAAGGTAAAACACCTAACCATTCTATGTTTAAAATTTTCCATTTCTCAGCCATTTACTTCTTGTAGCTAAAGGCTGTCAGAGAGGCTATGTGGGTTAACTCTTACCTGGAATAACGCAACATGAAAAAAACAAACAACAAAAAAAGGAGCTTCCTACTGCTAACAAGTATCAGTACAGTGTTTGTTTGTTATCTGGTCACCATTCCCACTGTTTTACATTCAGTAAAGCATTCCTGTGTTAATACTGTCCCAAATGAGAAAAGACATGGGGACGCGACGAGCTGGTGAGCAACAGGGTGTGGGCTCCATCCACACCATGAGAAAGGGCCAGATCCCAAGGCGCCACGCCATGCTGCCTCACTGTCCAGGACAAGGACAGTAATCCATTTGAAAATGTTGGGGGATTGTGAGAATCCAGGTCAGCGTTTCCTCCTCAGTGGGTCCCTGTCCCGCAGCGGGCCCTGGCCTTGCTGACAACTGGTACCGGGTGTGTGTGTGTGTGCGTGTGTGTGTGTGTGTGTGTGATTAGATATTGTTCTTATACTGTGTTTGGATGAAGTCCGAGAACCAGGATGAAATAATGTGTGCCCTGGCCTTCAGGGCTGTCCTGGAGATGGTGAAGATGACTATTTAATATTTACCCTTTTGTAAATTTTCTCCTGTGAACTATGATCCTATTTTCATTATGTAGGTTAAAATTTACTTTTAAAAATATAATCATTTATTTCCTTTGATCCAATTTTTAATAGGCCAGGAGAGTTTTTTCCTGATTCTATTTCCCTTGAAAGGTGTCCTGCTCTTAGAACCAGTCTTGATATCAGCCAGAATCTCAATTTTCAGAAGACTTCTTATCAAGCAGAAGATGCAATCTTTCTTTCCTGTGTGATGATTTAAATTCAGCGGTGAATTTTCTACTATTGTTTCTTTGCTTATATATACTCGCAAGGCTATAAAATAGAAAAATGAGAAAGACTATTTCTTGCAAAAAAGTAAGTTAAAATAAAAAGTGTTAATTAGTCCCTACCCACAAAGCGATGATAAAAGGGGATTACCTCTTCCCTGCACAACTGCGGGGAGCAAGGGAATCGGACTATAAAGTAACCACGTGTCCTAGTAAGTTCCCATGCCCTGTAAACTGATGCGTTCTAGGTGACACTGAACTATTCCGTGAACACCACGAATCTAAATTAACCTGAAATACAACAGACATTTCAGGAGATATATCATGAGTCTGGAGGAGAGTTTGAAAATATCTCTATTTCAGGAAGCCTTATCTTAATTATTTTTCTTATCAGAGTAAGCATAACATTTTCAAACAATGCGCGATAAGCCTAAAACTTAAATACATATCAGCCTGCTGTCTCTGTCCATCTACCACCCGCTCCAAACCTCTAGACACCCGGCCCACCATCCCACCCCCTGGGACAGAGAAGTTTCTTCAACTAGCATCCTATTTTCCTTTGAATGCCATTTGGTAATTGTACCACCATAAATTTACCATAAAATGATCAAAATTCTCATTTACAGTGAAACACTGCGTTACATAGGCTGGCCAAAATTATGAGTTGGAAAAAATTAACAATTCAGTTCACTCTTTTTGGCTCATTGGTGAAATACAAAATGTTCGAATAGTTCTAACTACCAAAACAAACAAACCAACAAATTTAAAAAAACAACAGCAATTGCTGGCTTCTTAGCTTCTTCAGGAAGATAATGCTATGCTAACACAAACGAGCTGAAGCAGAAGCAGGAGGTTATCTGATCATATCAGGAAAAGGGGAATAGGTTAAGCGAGTTGTTTAACTGAATCAACTGGTTAGATAAATAAGCTAATTATTATCACTATATTTAGACAGACTCTTTAGTATTGTTAGGGATTCTTAACATTCCGTTCAGACTGAAGAGACAGAGACAGCATGGATGTTCTTCTCTTTCCTACGCTTAGTGTGTTGCAAGCAAAGCAAAATATTAAACAGAAAATTCTATTTAATCCCTGACCTTGACACTGTGTGACTGAAATGAAATGCCCCGTCAGCAGATCTAGTCTCTCAATTTAAGAAAAGGCTGTGAGACTCTCATTTTGTCCCATTGCTTTCTACTAAATCAAAGATGAGCAGGGGCAGTATAGCCCAATGGCAAAGCCAAGAGTTGGGCAGACTGAATGTTAGTCAATGTAGCAGATATTGATGACAACAGAATGGATCTCCTATGACCTTGTGCCTACAAGGTTAGTCTAATCACACAAATGCAGAATTTTAAAAAGTTCAGAAATGCACTTCAATTTTTAACTCATGTTAGCACAAGAAGCAAAAACACATACTTAAAAGATATCAGTAATACCATAAGATTAGTGCTTATGACACTCTTCTTCCAAATGAGTGCTGAGTTGGCATAATATTCTAAACTTGATTACTTAAAAAAATAAGAAACCAAAAAATCCTAGTAGGAAGGATTTTTCTCTCAAGCCACTACCTGAGAGAAAATATTTGTAAGACACATCTGATAAAGAACTATTAACTAAAAAATATAAAGAACTCTTAAAACTCAACAGTAAGAAAGCAAAACAAAACCAAAAAAAAGCAATTAAAAATGGGCAAAAGACCTGAACGAACATCTCACCGATAAAGACACAGAGATGGAAAATAAGCACAGGAAAAGATACTCCACGTCATCTATCATTAGGGAACTGCAAATTAAAACAACAATGAGATAACACTATATAAAATTATTAAAATGACCAAAACCCAAAACGCTAACAATAGCAAATGCTGGCAAAGATGTTGAGCAACAAAAATTCTCATTCATTGCTGATGGAGATGCAAAGTAGTACAGCCACTTTGGAGGATGGTTTGGTGAGATTGCTGGATTAAACTGTAATTTTGTTTTTAGATTTTTAAGAAATAGCATACTGTTTTCCAAAGTGGCTGTACCATTTTATATTCCCGACAATGGTACAAGGATTCCAATTTCTCCTCTTCTTCACTAACACGTGGTATTTTGTTTTTTCTTTTTTCATGCTAACTGCCCTAATGGATGAGAGTTACTCGGTATTTTAAAGCAAATCCTAAACATCAGATTCTTTCATAACTATGCTTGTCTTTTAAAAAGATTTTCATCTTATAAAATGTGAAAACTTCATGTTAACTTTTTGTTTCCAGGTATTCAACATGTAATCTACTTATACCATTAATATTTTGTAAAACTATCCAATTGGATTTCAAAACATTTATAAAAGCCATAATATTATTAATAAGTTTCTACATATTTTTTAAATGGTGTGCACAAAAAATTCTGCCAGTTATAGAAGTTGGAACCAATGAAATTAAAAGCAAAGTTTTCTTCTAAGCTCAGTTTAGGTGGTTCTGAGCCTTATGACAATTTTGAGAGAGGACGAGAATAGGAATTTTCACTTATCTTTGGTGACAACTGAAGCAGATCACATCTCATTTTTGGTTTCATGTCAGTTTTGACAATGAAGGGAGGTCAAGGCGTGGGGTCCTTTGGTTATCAGGGAAATCAAGCATGTGTTTCTTCCCAGAATGAATTAAGGACAGACCAATTCCTCAAGAGTCTTCCATTCCAGATGGCCATTTTACAGATGCATATTTTATCATATGTCTATGTGTGAGTTTTCCTCATATGGTAGACAATTGAGATAAAATTTAAACATTTTTACCTAAAATTATTGTGTAATTTTTTATTTTGGAATCAGGAAAAGGAAAAGGAGAAGGCGGTAAGGAAGAAGGCTGCCTTTTCTTTCATGATTCCATCAGAGACTCTTGTAGTTCAAAGAAGTTTGTGAAAATAACAGACCTCAATTCTCAGAAGTTTCAAGGTCACAAAAGACAAGGACAGCCTGAGAAGCTATTTCAGATCGAAGGACACTAAAGAGATGTGACAATGTAACACAACATGTCATCTGCATTGGGTCTTCTAGTTTTCCAGAGGATGTCACTGGGACAATTGGCAAAACTTGAATGTGTGTCTTGATCCTACAGTGATAATGCTAACTTTCTGACTCCTGTGTTCATATATTGGTTATGCAGGAGGATGTCCTGGTTTGTAAGAATTAAACACTAATGTGTTCATGACAGAACATCACATTGGCAACCTTTTTCCAAATGGTTCAGGAAAAAAGAGAGTCTTTGCTCTAGTCTTGCAAATATCTTTACATTTAAAATTATTTTTAAGTTATAAATCAAAAACTGAAGGAAAAATAAAGATATATTATTGGACAAAATACTAGTGAAAGCACTTTTGTTTATCAAAATTTTTAAGTAAAAAAAGTGAAGGTGATTTGTTTCATTCCAAGGCATCTAATCCAAAGCGATTTAATTATATACCTTTATTTTAGACTTTGTATTCCATACAGTCTGGATGATAGCTGTATGATAAAGGCAAAGCAAGATCCAACCCACATATCATAGTATTTGCTACACATTGAGTGACGATGAAAAAGATTAACTGTTCTTTTAGAAGTTATTTAAGAGAATTCTTGTTTCTTGAGAACATCTTGTTGCGTAAAAGCTTTAACATGCAAAGCTCAGGTAAACCTCGGGAGAGAGATACAAAAAAGAATATTCATACATTTAAAACTGTCGTGAGCATCAGAGGTATGCTAAAGTCTGTCACGGGTAATAGGAAAAAATATGGTGGCTTAAATAGGAGAACCAGATTATAATAAGTAAGCAATCTTCCAGAGCTCGAAGACGTGCATGACAAAACCTTTCATGACATATGCACACTTGCCTCCTTGCCTACCACCAAATGTGAATTCACAGACAGGAAAAAATTACTTGATAAAGTTGGTGCTTAGCCTACCAGAAATGTGAGACACACTCAATTTTCTAAAGCTATTAGTGCTTTGAGTGAAGAGAAACATTTTCTGTATAAATCCCTTGAGACTTTTATAGCTCCTCCTCTTGTGTTAGTATATTTATGTCACATTTTAAATGACTTCTAAGCTATTCAGATGTCTTAGTCTCTTACAAAATTGCTTTCCTGAGTATTTGTTGCTGTGCTGTTTATTATGACGTACATGCATTTTTTTGAGGATAATTTAAACGTGGCATTACTTACCGATTATTCTAATGGTAATTTGCATTCATGATTCTACAATAATTCCTTTTGTCACAAAATCCTTTTGTTTTTTACTTCCAAGTTTTTTAAACGTATTTCTTTCTTTTCAGAATGAAACACTTGGAGAAGAGAAAAGGAAACCTGAAGAGCAGATGCTCTGTTATTTCAGAGGCCCATCTGGAATGACAGGTCTTGGCAAATGACAGCCTCCGTACATTTGCTTCGCTCTTCTCTCTTTGCAACTGGCATCTTCTGTTTCCCTTGTCCACGTGGTAGGAATCAGGCTGCTGAAAGCTTCAAACATGGTAAGGATCCAGCCCATGGTAAAGAAATTGCATAAGTCTTTTTTTCTCCCAATTCTAAAGTCTTTGGGCAAGAACTGCAAGTAGCCTGGTCTAAGTCAGGCGAAGCCCTTCCTCGGTTGATTGCAGCCCAAAGACAAGGCCCTCGAGGTGCTGAGAGGCACCCATGTGACAGGGTGGGCTTGCGGAAGAGTCAGCTCTCAGAGGGTTAGGGGAAAGGAGTGGGCAAATAACCTAACAATTGTTCACTGTAGTTACAATGGAAAACAACATTAATAATTATGAAAATGAGCCTGATTCATTAAAACACCTATTTACTAGAGTATCCAACCCTTTATTTAAATGTTAAAGGGAAACCTTCCAGGCCAAAAGTTGTCCTGAAAGGAAGGGTTTATTGGGCCACATGCCAGCCTGAAAAAGGACCAGGCCCTGGAGCGTGCAGCCTACAGCAGCCGCAGCAGGGCCAGAGGGAGCGACAAACGTGCCCACCACCCAGGGCCAACGGGGTTCTTACACGGCGGGTTTGGCAGAGGAAGATGTGAGTGGGTTGGAAAGCATCTACACTGTCTGCAGGTAGAGGGGGCAGGCGAAGGGGAGGCCTCGAGGAAGAAGGTTCTGCCTTGGGCCTGGCTTCAGGTGGCAGTCTGGGCAGTCCAGGATGTCCCCGCGTAAGCAAGCTGCCCTGGGCTCCGGCGGGTGCTCTACAGGTGAGAGCCAGGGAGCCACCTGGAGGCCGGGTCAGTGTCTGTTACACGCTTGGGAATACGGCAGGCTTCTGCCGGTTTCAGCCGGGCTCCGTTCACTGATAAACCTCCCTCGTCTCTCTCTCCCACTCTCCAGCCTGCTGTAACTTAATTTAGGACATCTTAAAATTGTTCTGTGGTCAATACCAAAAGTAGAAACCTGTGGGGACAAAGCATTTCCAATCCCACGGTTCTTTCAAGCCAGAGTTCATTTCTATGCTTATTCCAGTACATATGTGGTTGGTGCCACCTCGAAAATCTGCAAGAGACTAAATATTGGATTTGGTGACCTAGAAGTTTATACCATAAAACTCAGCCAATCCTGTCTTTCCAGTCTTCTCCACTCCCACAGAAGCAATGTCTTAACGGAACTTAGTTTACATAGAGAATTATTTATATGTATAGCTCTGTGTGTGTGTGTGTGTGTGTGTGTGTGTGTGTGTGCGCGCGCGCGCACGTGCGTGCGTGCATCCTACTATATATATATATAGTGGTACAGGAAGAAAGATAGCCATGTGGTGGGAGACTCGGAAAATAGTAAATATCAGACCTGGCCTAGGTTTGACAAGCAGGGCTAGAGGTCTGAGCTTCCTCAAATCCCAGCCTGGATCCCCAGATCAGCGTCCGTGATTCAGGGCGGGTTCGGCATCCCCTCAGGAGGTGAGCTGGCATTACTTTCTGAAGAGCTTCGTACAGGGATGACTTGCTCCGTTGTGAGCGATGCTTTTGAATGCACATCGCGCTTTCAACAAGAAAATGCGTTGAGAGTATTTGGAGGAACAGCGCTCCTCCACTGAATGAGAACGCGGTTCCTTCTCGACCTTCGGCAGGGAGCGCAGTGGGGTTAATCCAGCAGTTCTGAGCAGGACGCGGCATTGGCGCTGATGCGTCGTGACGTTCCCACCAGCGGTACCCTGAGCAGGACGGTTTCATGCCCTCGCACCTGTTGACTTTGCCCCCTTGAGCCCTGCAATCCTGCTGAATCTGCTGCGGCATCTTTTCTTCTTCTGTGCTCATGAAGTGGGAGGTGGGGTGAGTGGATCCAAGGTAGCAAAGTAAATCAGAAAAAAGAATTTCTCTTAAAATAATGCTGGCGATTTTCGCTAAAATCAATATTCTGCATTTATTTCATGAATATATTTTAAGTCTTTTATTTTAGAATTGGAGCTCTTCATTATATTGGAATTTAAGTAATCTCTTTTACTTTAATTCATTATTAAGAAGCAATATTGGATTTCTGGAAGTGCCAAATTATTTTCAGGCTTGACTAAAAAGCTGTTAAATAAGAAGAAATGTAAGGAAAATGACAGAATATAGTACCTTTAGATATTGAAATAGATATATAAATCCTAAAATTCTTAAGATCGCAGAAACACCTGTCCTGAACCTTGACCTTAAACCTTGCATTTTGAGCTGTCTTCGAAGCAAGAGCTTCTTTTAGAAGCTTGATCATGGAAGGCACTTCTGGCAAAACTCTAGGCTTCCCAGTGGGGCGTGCTGGGGAGCGGAGAATTTCCCTTCGCCCTTCAGGCCTGTTAGCTAAGAAGTCCTATGATAAAAGAGAGGTTAGCAGGAGAAAAACAAAAGTTTCATGATGTGCGTACCTCCAGTACACACAGGAGAGACCCAGGAACCCTGAGCGACTCCCCCAAACGGCCTAAGCCTCACCTTAAATGCCATCTTCAGTCGAAGCCAATAGGGGGTGGAAGGAGTTGCTTTTGGGGGTCGCCAGCACAAGCACAGTAACCAGAGCTGAGGCTGTTAGGCAGGTTTAAGTCTGTGCCTTCCGCATGATGAGTTCCTGGAGATGAGGTCACCCCTTTTCCCGGTACAGCTCAGAAGGAGCACGGTTCCCCTCTTCCCCACCTCCTGAGTTCTTATGGCCGGCCTGAGCATTAAATTAACGTGAGACGGATTTACAGGAGAAAATATCCAGGTTAAATCACGTGTGCACATAGAGAGGCTCCGTCAGAATTCAGGGGGCAGTGGCAGCTTCGATGCCATCTGGAGCTAGGGTGGGGGGCGGGTATGGTCTGGACTTAAGAGGGGAGGGAGGCGGTTCACGTGGAGATGGGAAAGCACATGCTCGGAACCGAATGTTTGCTGGGCCGTCGTTACTACAGGACACAGAGAGGACTTTGATCAAACGGGCCTGGCTGGACTCCTCCCCGTCTGTCACACGTGGTTCATATTAAACCATAGGGGTCCGTGATGGCAGCTCCCTTCCTGGGGCTGGTCCTCCATCCATATTCTTTGAGGTAGTTCAGGGGAGGTCAAAGGTTCTTCTTGAATCGTTATTCCTTGAAAATAACCAGCTTAAAATAATCACTGTCCCAAAAAAGGCCACCTCTGGGTGGCAAGTAGCACTTCCTGTCACTTACGGGCACGTCTCCCACAGATGGGAGCTCAGCTTGGCTTTCAGAGCTCCCCCCGGGTTTGCTGTTTCTGAAAATTAACCAGCCTAAAATAATCCTATGCCAAAGAGACGTATTTTGAGGTAACAAATTCTGTCCCCCCACACTAAGCATCAGCAGAGCATACCTCCCATTATATAGCTTATTTATTTTTTCTTATTACGTCCAAAGTGAGGATAAAATAATAGCTCGTTACCATATCCATAGATAAACTTTCTGAAAGGGAGCTCTGGTTACATTTTAATTTCCATGCTTATGTTCTTGTAGGTCCTGTATTCTATTTTTATATACACCTAATTTTATTTCAAGTATATTTTGAGGACCTTAAATGAGGATGATTTTAAAAAGTAGTTGACAGTCATCAAAGTAGTCAATGTCATGAGGACATTATGACATTTGAGGTCTTTTCAAATTCTTGCGTAGGTTCCAGATTACTAGTGAAATTAAACAATAGGGCATGTGGGGACAAATGTGATTCAGAGGACGAGCTGTGATCTGCTCAGACTCTGTGCTGTCCCCCACGGTTCGTCCCCAGAGGCAGGGAGAGGTGATTGTGTCGGCATGGAGGATGGTCCGGAGTGTCCTCTGAGCTGGGGCGGACAAGGGCACCGTGCAGCGTCGTAATGGGTTCCGGGGCTCAGCTTCCCACGTTGGGCGGCCTGAGCCAGGTCCAGCTTCGTGTGAATCTACCGGGAGAGCTCGAGCAAGCGCTGGCCTTCCCTACCGCGGTTTCCTCATCTAGAAAGTGGAGGCAATAATGGTACTGACCTCACAGTGTCATTGCGAAATAATACTTAGAAATCACAGAGTTAGACAGGTAATGCATGCCACGTAAGTGCTGTCATAATTATTCCGAAAGTGCCAGTCTCATCTGGGCTGGCTCGCACGACGCTCCTTACAGATGAGGCAGAAGCCGGGTGGCAGGCTCAGCCCCCTGGTCAAAACAGGGTGTCGTTTTCCATGAAACGGCCTTAAATCATCAGCGCAGGAGTCGGCTTCTACCAGTGAAACCAGGGAGCTTCCCACACTCTTCTCTCAAATCGCCGGCCTGTCAGGAAGGTGTGAAGAAAGATAAAGAAAGGAGATACGGACGCAAGGCGGCTCTTCCCATCTCAGAGGAGCGAGCCCAGCTCAGGCGGGACGTTAACGCCCCGGCGCTTTTGGGAAAAGGCACATCCTGGGAGGGAGATTTTGCTAGAATAACTGAAGTCAGAAGTCTGCCCCTCCTACCTCTGTCTTTTCGTAACCTCGCTGAGTTCCCCTTTAACAAAAGGATTTTGCGTCTTGGTTTGGAGATGACTTTTTTTCCTGAACCCAGGACACAGCAGACAACCTGTCCATAAATCATATGTGACTTTGTCAAGGCACCTGCAAAGCAGGTTTTCTCAGTAAGGCTCCCTGTGGAAGCAAGCCAGGGAGAGGGGTGGGCTAGGGAGGAGTGCGAGGGCTTGCCGTTGCTCGCTCCTTGGTGACACTTGGCCTTGGCCTTGGAAGGTAGGCATTCTGGGACGGTGAGTCAGATTCATGCGCTGTAGGCACCCACGGCTCCCGGCCATCTTGACTTCAGCTACAGCTGAATGAAAGGAATGTGTGTTGCAAGTCTCAGAGGTGAAATGCACTTCATCTTTTGATCAAGATATTTCAGTTCACTGAAGCCCCTGCCAACCTGCAGAGAGAAAACAGCTCCGGCAGATCCTCATTCAAACCCCAGCATAATACACACGGGTGTCTCCCTGTTACCAAAGCAAATTCTTATCAGTCAGCATCTGTTTCCCCTTTTCTTCTGAGAGCCTGTTTACCAGATTTTTCATTGAGAGACTTCCCCATGGAGTATAATTCACTTCGTTTTTGCTCATTCATAAGATTTTTTTTTTTTTTTACATCTCCCAGCTGCAACTATTTTAAGCAAATTCTGAGGACTTATAATTGATTGTGACTCATTTGAGTAAAGTGAAACTACAGTACAAAGCTGAGGCAGTCAGAGCTCTTTTGAAATACAGTAGATTTACACAATATACATTTTCTGGTGTAAGTATATGATTCATTGTTGAAGAGGCTCGTCAATGGCTTCTCCGTGTCTATTTGAAAACGAAGTGGATTGTTTTTTAATATGCAAATGTCTGGAAAAGACTACTTCTTTTTTTCCCCCAGAAGTTGCCAGTGCTAGGAAAATAATCTAGACAAAGTAAACTCATCACTTTCATACAACGCGAAATCAAATCACTCTTGCCAGGCGTTCCCATGGCAACTGCCTTCCTAAGCAAACTTCTCTACAAAATATACAGCTGTTATTGTATCTCGTTGCTAAGTTCCCTTGACAAAACCACACTATAATAACCACTCACATATGTGTGGTTAAAGGGGGTGCAGCTCCCATGGGCCTTGCATGGCTTATCTTTTAAATGATAACTCAAGAATGCAACCCTGCCTCTTCAGCCCCGTATGGGTTTTTCTCTCCTTAGCCTTAAAACTGCCATATTAGGGAAAATGCATGCAAGTCTTTGATCTATATTACTGTTAGTCATGGGAGTGATGCCCCCCAGGACAGTAGAGCTTGGCTCCATTTTACCATTAGAGCGCTACATTTCTTCATTACTTTCTTTTAAAATAATGATTTTTTTCATCATTTTTCCCAAGAAAACAGTGTGTCAGTGACCCTTAGGATTATGCTATCGCTTTCAGAAAGATGCATTTTTGGCAACATTAGAATATAATATTTTATTTGCAAATGAGCATCAAAAATAGCTTATTTCTGCCTTTTTTAAGCATAAGGAAAACACAAGGAAACTCCTGATTGGTATTCATTAGTCACGGCAAGAGTGGGCATCGTGCCAGCCGAGACACGATGGGGTGATGGAAATGGGGTGAGGGTGTTTTCCCTCGGGAGGCTACTGTGGGGTCCACCAGACATCTTCATTTATGATGTCAACTTCAGTTTCCCTAAAAACAAAATAGCTTTGTCCTAGTCTCACAGGGATTAAGATATATCATGGTTAATATGGAGGATAAACCTGCCTTCAAATTCACACTCACTTCAGTATTTTCCAGATTCTCATTATTTACATAATAATAACATATATTATAAATAAATAATATAATAATCTCGCGCTCTTCAGTGACATCAGTGCTTTGACAGGTGGAACCTGTCATTCGTGAAGAAGTAAACAAGAAAGGTCGGGAAAAAAAAGGTTTTCAAATGCAGCCGTGATTATAGGAATACATATTTACTTATGTCTGTATTTTTTTCTCATCCCGGGATACTCCTATTTCATCACATGTGGGTCTTTTTCTTTGACATTCATTAATTGTTTGCTCTGGACATGTGGAAAGATCTTTATTAGTGAAATTGATTTTACTTATGAATCAAAAAAATTTTTTAATAAAATTTTTTAATTTAAGTAAATATATATTAAATAAATGTATGTAAATAAATAATTTTATTTACATGTAAGTAAATGTAAATAAAATTTACATGTAAATAAATGTAAATAAATAATTTTAAATTGTTTTAAATTTACATCTTGTGGGGCTCATCAACCACCCCACCCCAATGCTTAGGCTGTCCCTCGCCACCAATTTCTTATCTTACATGTCACATCGTCCAGAAATCTTGTCCTCATTCCCTGAATTCCAATCCTCATTACGTCATTCATGAGATGAGATTGTAAGCCTGCTGTTCCATCTGTCATTCCCAAAGGCCAGGACAGAGCAGGGACTCTGCCTTGTTTACCACCAGATTCCTCTGCGAGGCACAGTGCCTCAGCCTCAGTAGATACTCAGTAAATGTTCGTTGATTTCAAAAGAATGGGATAGCCCATCCCCAACTCACAATATAGCATAGAAAAAACAATTCATCTTCCTTTACAAAAACCCTGCCTTAGTGAACAAAGCCACTATAGCACCTGTAGCACTCCACAGGGAAAATGTTAAAGAGATTTTTTTGAATTGTCTATTCATCTCTATTAGTTCTAGAATGCAACCATTTCTAATTGTAGGGATTAGGGATTTCCATACTTATGAGAGTGTTATGATATTTCAGAGTATCTCATCAGTCTGTTTTCCACCACAATTTTATTATCGATGAAATCTAGAATTTATAATCAATTTCATGTATAATTTGACTATTTATTTCCCAAGTGACTGCATAATACAATTTCTAAAAGTATAAACTGGCTCAGGGTTTTCTTGTACATTTCCAGTGCCTTAAATGCTGTGCTTTAAAATGCAAAGAATGTGAAATATTTTTCAAATATAGAATTTCTCACAACATGGTATGGAGGGACCAGAATTAGTTCCTATTACAATTCTGAAAAAATTCTTTAATGTAGGTCCTGAAATTGACCTATTGTCATTAAGAATATCGATCATCAGGGTTGTGTGCCCTCCATGATTGCCAATCACAATGCATCCTGTCATTCATTCATTCATACATTTATCCAATATTCAGTAGGAACATTGGGAAATACAAATGAATAAGACACAGTCCTTGCCTAAAATTATAATTTAGTTGAGGAGGTAGCCCAACTAAATTATAGTGCAGAGAGAAGAATGTTTTCGTGAAGCAATAAGCACAATGCTGGGAAAATGCCAGAGACAAGGCTTTGAGAATACTCACGGCAGATGACACCTAAACTGGGGTGTGGCGGTTAAATCAGATTTCAGTAGGCAGAGATGGAAGATGGCGTTTTGAGGACGAGGGAGTGGGACGAGCAAAAGCAAGGCAATGCCGGAGGACGGGCGTATTCAGAAAGGAGAGTGGATCCCAGTGAGGCGGAATTCTAGGATGCTCTGTGTGATGGTGGAAGACAGGACAAAAATGAAAGGCCGGCTCCAAACCCAGAGTGATAAACATCGAACAAATAATGTTTTTATTGTGTGCACAGTGGGGATCCATTAAAGATTTTCAAAGCATAGAATTTCCTGGAATTTGAGAACATAAATACAGTATGAAAGATGGACAAGAGAGACCGAAACGGAGGCCCAGACATGGGGACGCACTGAAGTCTAAGGTGACGGAGTGATAAACCAGGAGTGGCGCTGGTACTAGTTAGGGGCGTAGACTGGAACGAACTGTCAGGTCAGAAACAAACCCTTGGGTTTGAACCCCACAGAGGTTTGCTACTCACGCTTTTTGCAGCTGGAACAGAGAACCAGAGCCAGAAATGTGAAATATCCCTAATTTTTACATTTCCAATCTGTCTTTCACAGAAGTGGAAGCACTCCCATGAAAGCGCAGCCGCTAAAACCAAACGAAACACTGGACTGTGATCCACGAACATCTTCTTACAGGCCACAGGTGCCTTGCCCCCCACACTTCTGGAAACACTGTTTTATATCATTTTCTTGGACTGCAGTTTACATTTTATGCTTAATAGCTTTTTATGTGTGTATATTCTGTTTCCCCAAATAAATTCTCTACGGCAGAAGAAAGATAAATGTCGTGACTGAGAATAATAACTTGGAATCATGATGTCACAGGATGAGTTTTAAGGAGCATATTATGAGTTCAGAATTGGAAATACTGAGCTTTGCCACATAGGCAGCAGAAACACATGGAAATAGTCATGAGAGAGTAGGATATTCGGGTCTGGATTCATGGAATGACTATCGTTAAAAATATTGATCATCAGTTTTGATAGTTTTATATACCACCTAACACAAAATGCCATAAATAGATCATCATTAAATGCTCTGACTGCTGATAACATCAAGAAAAACGAGGTAGTAGAGACGTTCTGTAATCTTACACTTCTCTAAGTCCATTCTAAGCATGGCGTTTTACCGATTCTGGAAAAACTTTACGTAAAACCTCCCTGTTCAGTGCTAGAATGCTCAGGATGCAGATGCTTACACCCTCAGAAGAGCACCCAGGAGACAGATTTCCCAAGGACTGATCATCGAGATGTCTTACAGTCAGCCAACTGTGGTCTCCATTTAGAGAGTAGGGCCATGAACTCTGTTTTCCATTTCAGGACCTACGATAAAGAATTTTTTCAGAATCATAATAGGAAATAATTCTGGTCCCTCTATACCATATTGTGAGAAATTTTATGTTTGAAAAATATTTCACATTCTTTGTATTTTAAAACACATCATTTAAGGCACTGGAAATGCACAAAGCAATAAAAACTAATACATTTCTATTAACCATGCCATTAATTTTTTCCTGAGGGAAATTCAATAAATGTAAAAGAGGTAATGGGGAATCATATCATTAATTAAATTAGTTGAAGCTCAAATAAAGGAAAGACTTTTTATGTTATGGATATATTCTTATATGTTTAAAATACTTTTTTAAATGTGAGGAAATCATTTAAATGCAGTTGGTTATGAATAGAGAGAAAAGATTCTCAAGGCAGTGTAGAAAATGAGAAAGTAAGTTGGACACAGAACAGATTAAGGAACGTATAGACAATCTGAGTTCTAAAAATAAATTAATTTAGTAATAAATGTAGCTTGATGGGAAATATGTCTATTTTTCTGCCCTCTCTGCAACCCTTCCCGCCCTCCCCTGCACCGTGTTTCCCAGTTCACACTCTTCACTGTTTAGATAGGGAAAGCCACGTCTGGATCCATCAGAAGGTATTCCTACCTGTTGTGTGAAGCTGGTCTGGCCCCGCCTCCCGCTGTACATCAGGCTAAATTCAGCCTAACATTTTTGAGAGGTAGGGAGGCCTCCGAGATACGTTAACACGACTCTGAGACAGACGGTATAAATGCAGTGTCCTCTTCACTGTATTCGCCTACACCTGCCTGAGTTCCATCAAGTTCCCTACTATTCTTCTTTTCCTGTGAACTTAATCCCCAAGACATATATGAAAAATAGATAGTCAGTATATTGAAGTTTGGTGATGAGGATGCATAAGAGAGCATTATAGTATAAAATAAAGTAAAAAATATAAGCAGTAGATCCTCACTGGCAAGTGATTCCTCCATGGGCAGGTAGGAGACAAGCAAAAGGTCCACAGCAGTCCTTGTCATAATAATCAATTAAACAAACAAAATGACTGTGCTCAATGAAATAAATGCCAAGAGAAAGAGTGTGAGCAGGTGGAAGTGTAGATGCCTGGAAGCCCCCCACATCCCCGCATCCAGTACCTGGCACAGCCAGTACCTGGGGCCCGCAGAGGGCCACCCACCCGGTACCCCCCAGCGCTCTGTTCCTGCTCAGCTCTCAGCCACGCTCTTCCTCCTCGGCCCCTGTCCGGGCACCAGCCTATCAGCCCTCTAACTGGGTCACAGGGGCTATTTCCTCACTACTTTTTAAGAAACGACTCTTCGCTGCAGCGGGACAGAGCCTCTCTCTCTGCAAGGTGGGGAGGACGTCCAGGACCCGATTCCTGGCATTCCCACCTCGTGCAGGTGGAGACTGCACTCCCCAGCCTCGCCAGCCTCATCGCTTCATGGACCTTACCACGGCCTCCCCTGCCACCCCCTCCCGCATACCCCGGACTCAGCTCAGAGGTCCCCTCTGACCCATCACCTGCCCTCTCTCCGTGCTCCTCTATCCTGAGCCTCTTGGGAAATTGCATTTGTGCCATCTGCTCATTTGGATACTACTTGCAATTAACTCGATGTACCAAATGTGCAGGCTTATCCAAGCCAGCACACCACTGGTGATCAAGGGGTCAAATTAGATGTAGGCCTTAAAATGTAGTTCTAGGGTTTCGAGATGACTCTTATTTGAACTTGATTTATGATCCAGTTTTTTAAGCCTCTGGATCCACTTCAAACTATGTTATAGATTTAGAAGTACTTTCCTGTGATGTTTTTAGTGTTGTACATGATTATAATTTAGTACATAGAAAGATTTTTTTTGAAGGACTATATCTGAGCAAAATATATGAGTATCTGTTTCAGGATAACAAAACTGAATTGGATTTTTTTGTTTGTTTTTTTCTTTTCTTCTCTTCTTATTACTTTGATTGAACATCAGTGGAGAGCATGTTTAAACAATCTAAAATAAATTAGCTTTTCGGACTAATTTGGAAAAAGGGGCAAGATTACATGAAAGATGAAAAAGTAGTAGATCAAAGCATTGCATGGCCAAGAACACACAAACGAAACAAAGAAAATTGGTAGAATAGTCAGCAGGATCATCCAAAATAGAGGGAAAAGACTAATATTCTAGAAAAACTCAGACATATGAGGTATTTGATATGAGGAAATAATCCAAAATAAAAATAAACAGTATGATGACAAAACAGAAAATAGAAAACATTGTTAGTGCAGTAGTGACAAAATCATGTTCTCTCTTGCAGTATAACATGTAAGATATTTAGAAGATATTGTCTTCTAGTAAGAGAGTAAGAAATAGAACATGATTTTGTTCTGGTTTATATTTAGTGATTGAATGTTATATGACAACTTTTCTTCTTTCGTATTCTAAAATACTTAGCATTTATGGTCAGTGATAAATCACAGTTTGTTCAAACCATTGTTGATTATAAATGTTCTGTAATTTATGTGTTTCCAAAAATATCTAAATTTCCTTTAATGTTCCTATGTATGAGTTGTGTGACCCAATTTAACATCCATGATCACAAATACTTTTAATAGTTTTATTAGTTGATAAATCTCTAGGGACAAGAAAAAATAGGGCACAGATTGTATGCTATAATAATATATTTTTATTGAGCAGATTTTATCTTGTTGCCATACTCATTTAATCTTTGGTATTACCAGTATTAAAGACGACTCCTAGAAAAAAAAAGTAATGAAACCACACTTCTTTTTGCCGCTTTATTTAAAAGAAATAAGATGATTAAATAATGAATTTTATTTCTGCACTTGCAAAATGAAAACACGACTGTAAGCATGCTCAGAGGATTTTCCTGTCCTTGGCAGCTTAATGACATGGCATTGTCCCTTTAAGGACTTGGTTGGTACCAGTTGCTCGTCCTCACAGGGCCAGGCTGAGTTGTGTGGCTGCGCAGTTGTCCTAGGTGTCCTCACCGGCAGTGTGAGTCCTCAGGCTGCGCTTCCGTTAGTTCCTAATGCGCATGCTCTGTCCTTCACTTCTTAGTTCCTAATGCGCATGCTCTGTCCTTCACGTCTTAGTTCCTAATGCGCATGCTCTGTCCTTCCCTGAAGTGCAGTGGGTTGTCCTATGTTTGTCTGTTTACGTGCATTTCCGCTCAGTCCAACTTAGACATGTTCCGTTTGTCACTTTGGACGCATGTAGCAGGTATGCACCAACAGAGCCCAGGCACGAAGTGGGTTTAATGTAAGAACGCACGAAGACCAGAACACTCCGTCTTACTCAGGCGTCTCCCAACAGAGACAAATCCAGCTCTGGAGCCACATTGACAATTTTCAGTTCTTGAAAAAATACCTCGTGGGTCCTGCGGCCTCGTTCCTCTTCCCAGCCACGGCCAGAGGATCCTGGCCGTCTGCACGGGCTCGTGGGGCGCTGGATGCCCGCGGCCTCCGGTCAGCTGGCCCCGGCACAGGCTCGGTCCTGCTATGTAAAACATGGCTGGGGGACAAGAAGAGGCACCGAGAGGGGCCTTGAAGAGAAGTGTGGGTCACCGCGCTGCGGCGTGTTAGGTGCGGGAGGTGGTGTCGCCACGTCACGCTTACGACATACTGGTCTCGTTGGTCAGCTATTGCATGAGTGTTCCCCGAGACCTTCCCTCTGCCGGCACTGGGGGCCCTAGGGGTGCACCCCGGCTTAGAAGCAGGCAAGTCCCCTGCTTCCCATCCCTTACAGCGCTGAGCGGGGACAGGTGTTCATCAACTAACGCCTGAACAAGTTATGTAAAGAAATAAGGAGAATAGCATTATAAAGCTAGCATAAAGCGGGCCAGATAGAAAATACTATAGGCATTTCAACACATACCGTCACCGTGGCAGCTACTCGACTCAGCCATGCAGGGCAAGCGCAGCCATGGGTAATGCTAAAAACCGAGTGTGACTGGCTTCCAGCCAAATTTTGCTTAGGAAAAGTGGCGATGAGCGTGATTTAGCCAGAGAACCATGATGCACTGGCCCGTGTTACGGAGAACAGCGACGGTGGCTGTGGATGGCGGAATAGGAAGGGACCTCCCTGGAGAAGAAACACTCGGACTGAGACACCAAGAGTGAGAAGGAGCCCGTGGCAGGCAGATCTGCAGGAATCGCTCGCCAGACGGAGCAGCAGGGCAAAGGCCTCGAAGGGAAGGGACTTGGGATATTCAACGAAGAGTGAGGGGACCGGGGACACTGGAGTTTAATGAGAAATGGAGAAAACGCTGTAATTACATTTTGAGGAGTAGACAGATATCACTTTGCGGAGCTCATCAAATTGAAGATGCATCTGAGTAACCTGGAGGAATCAGAACCAGGTCAAATGGGCCAGCTTTGTGGGCCCTGAGAGCAACTGGTCATCTAGTCAAGCTCTTCCTGTCCCACCGAGGACTCAGACTGCTCAGACAAGACTCCGGCCGTCGTTGACGACACCTGTGGAGTCACGGTCTACAAGACCGCGCAGACCAGAGGAAAGAACATTTCCCAAAGTGAAACTGAAGTCCTGTGACAAAAGGAAGAAGGACTTATGGTGGGCAAGCAGGAACACAAATGGGCTTCTGGAAGGGTCCGGAAAACTTGGACCTTCATTAAACTTACTTGCTATTGATTTAATCTGTATCGAAAAGCAGATACAGTCAGAATGATGATATACTGAACCATTTTTTGTTATCAAATGACCTTCTTTATCCCTAAGAATATTATTGGCTTCAAAATCTATTTTGCTTGAAATTATAGCCATTTCAGCTTTTACTCAGTGGTAGCTTGATCACAAATAATTTTTCCTATATATATTCTTAGGCTTTGTTCTGAGATGCAGTTTCATAACTCAGTAATAGTTCAGTCTTTAGGGTTCTTACTTTTGATCTTTGATAGGTGGGACGAGGGTAGCATTTTTCCCCTAGGGCTAATTTTCTTCCTCTACTTAAGGCAAAACCCTTATGAGGTGCGGGAGCCAGGAAACATTCTGGCTCTGTATGATTTCTGAGGCTGCTTCTTCTAACCCTTCAGGTGGTCCTGTCCCCAGCCAAGAGCAGCTTCCTCATACACATGCGCTGACACCTGCCCAGTGGAAGGTCAAGGCGGACCCTCCGCCCAGCTCTCTCGTGTGGCGCCCCGTCCTGTGCACTTTAGCTGCCTCGGTCTCTCCAGATTCTGTCTCCTCCACTCGGGAGGTGGTCGATCCACCTGCCTTCCTGTCTCTGAGCTTTGGTCTGGAAACTGTCTCTAGACTATAAAGCACAGCAGTCTGGGGGCTTACTGCTCCTGTTTCTTTTTTCTCTAGGGTCTCTCTACTCTGACACTTGTGGCCCAATCTTTTAAAATTGTCGTTTCTACTATTTTGTCTGTTTTTAAAAACCGTTTTGGGGAGGGGTGTAAATCTAGTCCCCATTACCCCATCTTGGCTGGAAGTGGAAGTCCTCATTTGCTATAATTTTTCTGCTGTATTTTTTCGTATTTGTGCTATGGCACCCGTACTTGTACACAGTAGATGCTAGGTGATCGCCTCTTGAATCTTGCAATCTGAAAAGTTTGAAGAGTTTCCCAGAAACCCTCGCCAGTACTGAGACCAGCATTTAGGTTCCAAGAAGGATGAGCGAGCATGTTACTTCCTGGTGAGTGGGCAAAAATGTCACCTCTAGGTTGAGCATCGTTTTTATTCTAACGAAGACTTAAGGATCTCAAAAAATGCTGACGTCAGTAATTATTTCTGTGATACGTGTTAGAGTAATTTAATAACATTCTTTAAGATCTTTTATACACGTTTGTACAGATGCCAATTTTCTCCTAAAAACAGAAACTCCCTGGGCCGCTGTTTGTAAAGAGATGGCATTTTTATTACATGCTTTATGGTCAGATAATTCAAATTGATAGCGCAAGAGAAAAAGATAGACATTCCGTTAGCATCACCTCGGTGTTTCAAACCTCTTCCTCTCGGGCCCACTCTGACCTCTTACATGAAGTGGATAGGTGCCCTCTCCACAGGAGAAGGGAGTCCATTTCTCATGATCAATCTTAAAAAAAAAAAAAAAAAGATATCTGAAATAGTTGAATAGATTTTAGGCTCTTAAAACTAGAAAATGTATTGGAGAATCTAGCTGGATCATGGATTATGATATATTTTACATAGAGAACTTATAAACCACAATGCAGATTTTAGTAATTAGTCATCAGCCCCGCTTCACGAATGAACCAGTTGAGACACATGCAGCGACGCCACCACTTACGCAGAGCTCCTAAGGACAACAATGTCTGATTCTAAAGCTTGAGTCCTACTCTGCTGAGCTGTGCTGCCTCCCGGAACAGCAAAGCTTCAGAGGCCTTAAATATCAAAAGCCAGTAGCAACGGTAGCAATGTACTCACAGGTCCTTCAAGGCCAGTATTCATGTTATTCTATTAAGGTTGCCTTCCCCCACATATGTACCTGTAAGTCACTTAGACTTGAAGATGCTGGCTTAAATCATTGTCAAAGGAAAGAGGTTCTCGGAGGAGCAGAAACCTTTCCTGACCTGTCCGACTTAGCTAGCAATAGATTGGACCGTCAAAATGGCTTGAGCCGGCATTGCAAATCTCCCTCTGTATTCCACCTGTGCACGTCTGTTTAGCCATATATGGATCACAGCAAAAGCCTCAGGGAAGCTAGAGCATGGGAAACCTACAGTTTGGACATTTTGAAGCTTACATTTTCCCCAAAGCCAAAAGAACCCGCCTACTATCTTTACTCACCATTTTCATGGCTTGGCTCCTGTTCGGAATTGTGCAATAAAACACAGTGTCAACCTGTCATTCTGACTTTGATTTTAGTTTTCGGTCCTCGCTTTGGAAAGTTGCTTTGACAGAGAGCTCAAGTATTTCAGTTATAGAGATCTCTATCTGTAATTTCTTTTAAAAAATGACCTTGAATGCATCACTAAAATGTTTAAAAACCATATGCACAAGGATAGTGAGAATAATTATTTCATTTGTTTAAATACTGGGGTATTTAGGGCCTACCACACGCCAGCTCAGGGACGTCACTAACCTTGCCCGGGTGTCCTGGGGCACGTTCCTCAGTGTGGGCTCTGTGGAGACCTGCCTCCCTTGGTTCACAGTGGTGATGCTGTGGACTCACAGGTGGAGACCCTGAGGGTGATGTGAGAGAATGAGCCACTCGTGGTCATGCAGCATTGTCTAGGAGGAGGACAGCGGGAGTGTCGGCCGGAGGACTCGTGATGTGATTTTAAGTACAAAGCAGGAGTGCCAGATGCAGGGCTGAGTTAATGACCTGGTGACCCAGGGTTCCGGTCCAGTTTTCCTACTCGAAAGCACACCCACAAAATAGGCAATTTCAGGTACAGACTTCAGACTTCCTTTTAGTTCTTCTGACTCTCCGATTAATTAAACTTCGACTTCTTCACAAATATTATATATATTGCTTAAATATGTATAGACTAATGTAGAAAACTTAGAACAAGTTAACCAAGCTATCAGAAAACATGTTAAGAGAAACATTGTTAGTTGTACTAGAGGCTAAATGTTTGTGTTACCCCACAATTCATATGTTGAAGCCCTAACCCTTTACATGACGGTATTTGGGGGTGGGGACTGCAGGAGGAGTTAGATGAGACCAAGGGGCGGGGGGGGCGTCATGGTAGGATTAATGCCAACACCTTGACCTTGAACTTCCACTGTGTCTTCTCACTGTTCCCTCAGGGTGGGAGAGGCGAGGGAGCCATGCGGGTCTCTTTTATAAGAGTGCTGACCCCATCATGGGGCTCCACCCTCATGGCCCAATCCCTCTAAAGACTCACCTTCAGATTCCATCACCTTAAGGTATAGGTTTTAACGTACGAATTTTGAGGGAACACAAACATTTGGTCTACTGCAGGTGGGTGAAAGCTGTAAGGGGTGAGGTGTGTGCAATATAAAAGAAACAGCATGTCAGCAGATGGTGAGAAAGACGTTCCCTTTAGCCATGACAGACTCTTGGCATTAGAATTATCCTGACTTCTGTGTAACTTTAAACTGTTTTTATTACAAATATTACTGGCTCCAAGAAGTAATATAAAAACTTGTCATTTCCATAATCTTTTGGTTCTGTTCAATTTACCTAGATATTTTTAAATGATTCAATTTACTACAAAAGGACTAATGTCTATATTTTACATATCAAAATGCACTTGAGTTTAATAGAAATTGTCTCCAACAGAAATGTCTGCCATAATACCTGAGTCTTGGCTTATGTTTGAGCATCTTTATCTCTAAACTGGGAATAAAGGCTCCTGCCTGTCTAATCAGCCATGAGACTGCAGGAATTAAAATTCTCAAACATGGCAGGATTGAAGCTTCTTTTCAGGGAGTTCATGCAATTTAAACTGCAACTGCAGGGCCATCACCTCGAGCAAGGAAAAACCAAAGCAGCTTCCCAGCGAGTCTGGCATGCCTATAGATTAGAGTATTTATCTGGCCTTTGGATTTCTAACTGTGCGTGCAAGACATGGGAAAACCCGACAGGAGTTTAGGGGAAAGTGATGAAAATGATTAAGGGGCAGTTTGCATTGATTTATGAAAACATGTTAAATGAATGCAACATGAATAACTCTCCTAAGTGACGGGCGGGGAAAGACATAATGAATGTCTACAAATATCTTTAGGGCGTGAACACTCGTAAAGGAGATAGATGGGGCTACAGAAGGGTGTCATAAGGAATGGTGAGAGGGAATAGGGAGAGTCTATATGGAAAAAAATGGGGTCGTTGTAGTCCCTCAAGAAGTCCATCCATGAGGAAGCTGGGTATCATGATGGCAAGAGCTCAGACCATATATGGTCAAGGCCAAGGAACTGTTGGTGTGAGTGTAGGCGAGTGAGCGAGGAAGGCTGCTGCCTTTGCTAGGCAGTGGAGCTGGGGCGATCACACTCCAAATGCAGTCCATATTTGCTTATCTCCAGCATAGAAAACAAGCAGGGACTCAGAACTGCCCAGGCGTGGCTCCCCCAGCTTCTTGGTTCACCTCCGCCTAGCCCCGTGTTCCTTCAGAGAAACACGGAGAACGGCTGCTAAGTCAGCTTTGATTAAGAACCACTTCTTTTTATAATGCTCACTTCTCCGACCCAAGGGCGTGAGGCACGGCGTTAAAGGGTCTACGTGTGTTGGTACATCATGTGCTTTTTGTTTTGCACCCCTTACTCCCCTCATGGTTCCCTCTCTGAGATCCGAGCAAAAGAAGTAGAAACTGGGGGAGCAGGGAGGGTGCTGGCGAAAGGTCCTCTTCAGCCCCGTGAATAAAGATTGTCTGCTCATAAATGGGGAGCGATGTGGCTGATCATCAATGAGCTCAGCCGAGGCCAATAAGAAGACAGTTTTCATAAGGCCCGAACTGTTAGCATTTGAACCACTGTTGCTCAGGAAGGAAACGAAAGGTCAGCTATCCCAGTCGGAAGCATTCAGCTAGTAATTAATTATGATTACCCTGTTTGCTTCTGCTGAAGATTTCAGCCGAGAACCTCGGCCTGAGTCCACAGCGCAGCCAAAGAAGGATAAGCGTTACTTGCTTAGAAACTGTAATCTTTAAAGAGCAGCTTCGAATTCAAATCAGAAATAAAAGCGCGGTGATGTAGAAAGAAGCTGTGTTAGTGTCTCTTCGAACGTCTGTAGCTTAGGAGGCATGAAGAGTGAAGGCCCCTCCATCAGTGTTTCTGGCTGTGGCGTTCGTAAGCATGATTCTGAGCCTCCTGAAATCCTATGGACTCTGCAGAGTTTGTACAACAAACTCCTGCAAACTCGAGGCGTCCGAGTTGGGGGTCTGCTGCTGGTCACAGAAAATGAAGGCTCTGAGCGGTGGTGATGGTGGCCAGCTGTGCTGCTGGGCCAGCTCCCAGGACACGTGGGCACAAGAGCTGCCTGAGATGGGGGCAATGGTACTGATATTTTATAAACTGAATTCTCCCCCACCCTCATTCTCCACGCGAAGGAACAAGCCTCCCAGAGAGAATAACTGTCGCCTTGAGTTTGCGTGAGCGCGTGGGGTCTCAGCAGAAGAAGCCACGACTGCCGACACCCACACCAGAGTGTCCCACTGCCCGGCCCACGCCCACTCCGACCTCTGTAAACACCCAAACTGAAGTGACTGTCTCTCCTTCGTTTATTAACCTCTGGGGACACATTAAATATGACCATAATGGAGGTCATCCCCCATGTCTGAAAATAATGGTGTTATGTTTTTTGGTGGCTATCAAATTCTTTATAGATTACTTGTACAATATGATGAAGGACTTGAAAATTTTTTGTGGTAATGATAATTGGTCTAAGGATACATCAAGGAGTTAATTAGAAGGGTTTATTAATTAGCATATCTCCAGTGGAGCCGTTGCAACTGATTAATAACTTGGTACACAAAGGGAATGGGAAGTTGAAAAATCAGTGACCCAGTCGATAGCTGTGTGTGTCTTCTGGATCAATCACATTAATACTTTATTAGTGAAACATTAGATTATTAATCATCAGTGCAATCGCCCTACATATAAACTGACCAAAGTATAATGAACGTAGGAAAAAAACAGCTAGAAACTCCCTAGGAAATTTCCTATGAATTTATTTATTTGAACATAAGTCTTCCTATTCAAATTTAAATAGCTGTACTATTTAATTTCAGTTTTAAATAGCAATGACAATTAGTCCACTAAAAACTAATTGCTTGCAAATTTTCATATTTAAACACAAAGCTATTTTTAGATACATATTAAATAACACTTCAAAGTTAGGCAAACAATGATTTTTAAAGTACTGGGTTATGCATAATTTCACAAGACTTTTCACTAATGATAAAATAGTAAAGCAGTGGTTTCGAAAAAATAAAGAAAAGAATAAATGCGATTATTACTTTTAAAATTATTTTTGTAAATAAGAGTACATCATATTATATGGTTATAATCAATGCCTATTTTAAATGACACATTTTTCTTTTAATGACCATATCATTCTAAGCTTATGTGCTAACACACGATATGCTTACAATAAGGGGGCACTTGTTACGCAGCGTACTCATTGGAGACTGTCATTGTTTTTAGAGCTGTGAAATGATAAACTAGTTTTCCTGTTCAAACCCACTCTACCGTCACCTCTCCTTTTGACTTTCAGTTCACAGAAGGAAAACAGGCAAGCCTCTAAAATACTTGCTTTCCAACATTTTAGCTTCCCAAAATTTCAGAGTTTTCAGCATTGAAATAGTTTTGGGGGTGAAAAGCTGTTTTTAGAAGACCCTTCCTTCTTCTTCATCAGGTTTCAGACGTATGACCAAGAACTTTGGCGCCAGCCAAATGGGGTCAGATCTAGCCTGGCACTAAGTGAGGGAGGGTGACAGCGGGGAAATGACACGCTCTTTTAATCATCAGGGCCATCGCCACACAAATGATTGAACTAGGTAATTCATCTCCTCTAGTTATTGTCAGGATTAAATAAGATAAGCATATACAGTAATTACTCAAAAAGGTATGCTTCGTGTTTATATGACTATCTCATTATTATGAATAAAATCAGCATACATTATAGAAATTAGACTCAAGAAGGCATTTTATGAACCTCTCCCTACCCCCTATAACAGCAGAGTGAGGTGACAAGGATGAAAAGCTGCTGACGAGAGGTGGTTATGACAGGCCACTAGACCAGGTGAGCATCATCTGCTGGCTTTTACATGCTCCTGAATTGCTTTTAAATGTTCTTGTCTTTAATGTCTGGATCCAAAAGGGGCAAAGCAGAAAAATGGAGGGGAAAATAGGCGTTGGCTCTTTAAACCTCCTGGCGGACACTTTGGCTGCTCAGGGAGGGGCTGTCAACAACCGGGAGACTGTGGCACCACAGCCTAGTGTGCAGTAACGCAGAGATAGGCCGCTCTAGCAGATAGAAAAATTTATGAAAAGTAAAAACTTCTAATATGCCCAGAGACCAGAGCGCAGGGAGCAAACAGAGAAATTCAAAAAATGCACAATGAGTATGGCTGGAGATGGGACTTTAAAGGTAGAGCAGGGGATGGAGCTGGGTAAGGAAGGACCATTGTATCTCATGCTAGGGAGTCTGGCTGTGGGCCCACGGCTTTCAAACTTCAGTGTGTGACACAGTGCAGATGCCTTGTCCTCATCCCAGGGCTTCTTCTACAGCTCCATTCCAAGATTTTAAAACAAATATTCCCCGGACAAGAGGAAGTCAACAGAGTTTTTAAAGCAGTGAAATGTGTAAAAAGTCTGTGAGCTAGAATGTAATAGCGCTAGATTAATCATAAGCTGTGAGAGAAAGTCCAAAAATTTACGTCACCAGAGCACAAACAAAAATTAGGTAGATGGCCTGGGAGGAAGTAATAGAAAGACATTTTGAACAGGCCAGATTAAATTATAATATCTATTGTTAATAAATGATACATTTCTAAGTAAAATCAACAGTGGGTCAATAGTGAAAATTAGCAGAGTCCAAATGGAAATTGTCTGGCTACATAGAAAAGTTCTGGAAACTGAATTTTCTGCAGTATGTAATCGCCTGAAGAAAATGGGATGGAAGTCAGCTGACCCTACGCCCTCATCTCAGAAACATGAGAATTAGCTTTGCAAGTCTCGAAAATCAGTATTACCTTCTGGTTTTGAGCAACCAGTTTGCTAGAAGTGTTTTTACCTCCCCAGATCACAGATTCAGGATGTAATGTAATGAGGATGTTCACTTCAGAGAGACAAATGGCTTTGGAGAAAACGTAAACGAGAGAACCCTACTCCAAGGTCAAGAGTTACCATCACCTTACATGTCGACCTTATGATACGTTAATTGATTGATAAGACACTGGACGCGTGGAAACATTTAGTCGAGATTCCTGGTCATGTGTAGAAGAGCCAGTGAATGGGTCAGTCTGGCAGAAGCCCTTCCACCCACCTTGAAGATGAATCTGCCACCTGCTTTTCATCAAGAGAGGAGTAGCCACCATTGTAAACTATAGAGAAGCCTGTGTGGGGCTGTTTCTCTATATCTGAATCTGTAATGCTCTGGCGTTACAGAAATCAGACTCTGTGTCCACCAGTATCTCAGTAAGCTCTTGCATTTATAAAAATAACTTTTCCCACTTTCTCGGATAGTGGCACAGACTGAAGAGGTCAGAGTGGTAATATTCTGATAAAAGGGAAAGCAGAAACAAAAGAACAAGTTCGAATTTGTAGCATTTGTGGATTTCCATGGTGTACATACTCCCGTAATGGTTTATTTCAAGCTGGCCACTGTTTGACAGCCAGCTCACAAAACTTGTGAACATTCATCAGTGCACCCCCGCGTGACAATCCAAGCTGGCTCCGGGACTCATCATCGGGAGGACAGCGTAGAAGCTATGAAACGACACCAGGTATTGAAGACTGGTGGCAAATGGCATTAGAATGGGAGAAAACATCTAGATTTGATAGACGTTTCAAAGATTGATAAATAACATTTGGTATTCGATTGAATTTTAGAGTAAGGAAAAAGACAAATCATGGGGCGATATCACAGGTTTGGGCTGGATGGTGGAGAATGCAACCACGAAAATGGGGCAGAAAGTTTGGAAAACGGGGTTCAGTTTCACCTTCAACATCTTACACTCACTAAGCACTATGCACGGCGATCTAGGCTTGGAAGAAGGCCTGGCTGTGAGATACTTTACATATAAGCAGCATGCCGGTATTTTAATTACTCTGTAAACTAATCTACCTAGCAATTTTAATAAACATCTCCAAAAATACATAGTCCATCTAGAATGCATTTCCTCCTACACATAAATGTGCTCTGCCCTTTATGTTCTGATTTAAAATTGACGCTGTCACCTTCTACTAACCTCCCAAAGTAAATCTCAAAGGCGTCCTTGACTCTTTCATCTCCGCGGTCTCATCCCATCAAAGTGACCATTACTTCCTTTGACTTGGTAAATAAAGTAGCCATGGATTTACTCTGCTGTCCCCGGCACCGCACCATCATAATCGCTGGTTTCAGCCATAACCGTTAGTTGGAGTTCGCATACCTTCCCCTAGCAATCCGTCATTCGCATTTCTGCCACAATTAACTTCTTTTAGAAGTCCTGATATCTTTGTTAAGAAAGTGACGTTATTTGGAACATAACAAGTCTGGCCGGGATGACGAAGCAATGCGAAATCAGAGCTCCCGAGACAAGGTAAATGCGCTGACATTTTTAGCCTGGAGAAGGGAAGACTGGGATGCGGGGGCTGGGAAGCTGGGGAGGTAGGACATGTGGTGGATCCATCAGCATTAAGAAACGAGCGAGTTATCCATCTGGGTGTCCAGAGCAGCAAGTCCGGAAGTCGTCGGGGAGGCCACAGCAAAGAGGGTTTGGGTTTTGTGCCGGGGGCTATCCATCACAGCTCGCGAAAGGTGGGTCGCGGCGCCTTGGCAGGGGCGGCGCTCACATGACTGGGTAGTTGCCCAGGAAAGTCACTCTGAAAGGCATTCTAGCAGTCGAGTGTTGGGCTGGAAGCCCCTTAAAGGCCCATTCAGATGGAGAGCTCTACGAGTCTCTGAAAGCAATTTTCTCTACAAGCTTGTTGTTCTTCCCTGGTGAATATATTCATGTTTTTTCCCAAGCACTTTAAGGAGAGAGTGAGTTTCGCGAGCCAGTAACACTAAGTAAGGAACATTAATATTCTCTTTGGCAGTAGATCTATGTTGAATAAAAGCGCCTTGATGCTAGGGGAGAGAATATGTGCTTTTCAGCTCGGTGCATACAGAGAGCTCATTAGTTCTAAATTTAGACATAAGCTTTAGTGTTGGAGGGACTCCAAGTTTGACTAATACATCTGAAGATGTCCTCGTTAGAAAAAAAAAAGTGATGGAGAATTCTATTTTTCTACTCCGTAGGGGGGGTGGAGAGGGAAAAGCACATGCTCTTTTATATCAGCTAACTCCATCTGTTCATGATCATCGAGTAGGCGTGCCAATCTAATGATGCTCAGTGCACAGTAGGTATGCAACTGATGCTCTCAGACTGATGGAATAGTTCTTACTTGGCAAAGGTGAATCAGTTAGCGCATTCTCGGAGCATCTTAATTCAGATCAACTGCCATCCTTTTCTCCATAGCAGCATCCCCGGAAATGAGGCAGTGAGTGGCCAACGACAAGGTGAACTGGCATTAAGCACCTGCCAGGTCCCAGCATGAGTAAACAGAGATGAACGAGATGCTGCTTGAATTTCAAAATTCAGATTTCTGCTCTCGAGGAACTCAGTCTGACAGAGAGATGAATTTTAATAAGGAACAAACATGTCACTCTGCTCAAAAAGTCTGTTTTTAGCATAAATTCTCCCAGCAATCTGAAAAAATAACTACATGGGTTATTTTTCAAAATTCTGTAAACTACATTAAGATATTCAATAACTAAAATAAAATAGTTCAGTGTAAAGTAATACTTTCCCATATACTCCTTCATTAATATCAGAATAAATTATAGAAAATAATTTGCTAGAAGTTTTACATTTTAACCAATAGTAAATAATATTAAATACAATTAAAAATCATTCCAAGATATTTAAAATATTTATTTTTAATTTTTATTCAAAAAAAAAAAACACAAGTACTTGTTACCTACTGGGAATCCCCAAACTCGACAAAGTTCCCATTATAATCCTCTGCACAGGTCAGCCCTTCACTGCCGTCAGCAGCAAGACAGCGACCCCATCAGACCTACCAGTAGGAAAAGTGATAAAGCGAGAGGCCAACAGCACCTGTGAAAATTACCCGAGCACCTCAGATCGGGAGGCGTTGGGTAAAATGATGTACGGTTGACATTTAGTTACAAGCTAACAGCTGATATTACACTAGGATTTTACTGTCAAAACCATTTCACTTTTTTTTTCCTTTCTCCCAGTATTTCCTTAATGACTTGACTGTGGAAGGAGTTGTCCTCATCCTGAACTCTAATTCACAAAACCACATTACGAAAACTTTCTTGCATTACGCTCAGTCAAAAATGCACGGTTGATTGTGTTTTAGATAGTGTTAATTTTTTAGAAAGAAAGATGGTGATGGCAACGGGATTAAGGATCACTGTAGTAAAGCAGGAACAAACAACATACTTAGAGATGGGCAAAATCAAAACTATTCATATATATTTTTCCTCAAAGAAATCCACTTGGAACTGAACTCAGCAATGCCATCAATCAACTAGATAAAATTGACATCTATCGACCGCTTCATCAAATGACATCAGAATTCATGTTCTCCTTAAGCTCACATGGAACATTCACCAAGATAGTTCACACTCTGAGCCACAATTACATCTTAAGAAATGTAAAAGAATGGAACTCACACGATGCCTGCTCTCAGAATACAATTAATTTATTAATTAATGTAATTAAACTAGAAACAACAACAAAAATATCTATAAAATCCCCAAATATGCAGAGATTAAACAACGCACTTCTCAATAATACATAGCTTAAAGAAGAAATCTCAAAAGAAAATTTTAAATATTTTAACTAAATGGCAATTAAAACCTAACTCATCAAAATTTGTAGGATGCAGTGAAAGCAGTGATTCAAGAGAAATTTATACCATTGAATGTATATATCAAAAAAGAAGAAAGATATAAAATTAATAAACTAAGTTTCCACTTAGACAACTGAAAAAAGAAGAGCAAGTTAAATCCAAAGTAAGCTAAGGAAAGTAAATAATAAGAATCAAGGCAGAAATCAAAAAAATTGAAACAGAAAATCAATAGAGACAATCAGTGAAAACAAACAGTTGTTCTTTGAAAATACAATAAAACTGATAAGGATCTAACCAGGGTAACAAAAAAAGATAGAAGATGCAAATTAATACTATCATAAATGAAAGCAAGAACATCACTATACATTCTATAGACATTAAAAGTATATGAAGAGAATACTTTGAATAACTGTGCCCACAAATTTGATAACCTGAATGAAATGGACCAATTCTGTTAAAGACATAATTTATCAGAACTCACACAAAGGAGAAATAGACAATCTGAAAAGTCCTATCTATTAAATCTATAATAATACAGATATATAATAGATTAAATATCTTTTAAAGAAATTGAATCAATAATTAATAACCATCCAAAACAGAAAGCACCAAGCCCATATGTGAATTCAATCAAACATTTAAGGAAAAAAATATACCAATTGTCTACAATTTGTATCAGAGGGCAGAAGCAGAGGGAACACCTCGAACTCATTCCATGAGGCCAGCATTGCCTTAATACCAAAATCAGACAAAGGTGTTACAAGAAAAGAAAACTACAAACTAGTATCTCTCATGAACATGGATGTAAAAATCCACAATAAAATATTATCAAATCAAATCCAACAGTGTATAAAAAGAATTATATACCATGACCAAGTGGCATTTATCTAGATCTTCAAGGCTGGTTCGATTATTTGAATGACCAAAAGCTAGGACACTGACAACACCAAATGCTGGCGAGGATATGGAGCCACGGGAACTCTCACTCACTGCAGGCGGGGGTGCAGACAGTGCAGCCACTTTAGAAGATAGTTTGACAGTTTCTCACAAAAACTAAACATGCTCTTACCATACAATCCAGCAATTGTATGCTTTGATATTTACCCAAAAGAGCTGAAAACTTATGTCCACACCAAAATCTGCACACGGATGTTTATAGCAGCTTTACTTATAATTGCCAAAACCTAGAAACAACCAAGATAGCCTTCGTAGGCAGATGGATGATAAATAAACAGACAATAGAACATTATTCAGTGCTAAAAAGAAATGAGCTCTCAAGCAACAAGACGTGGAGAGACCTTAAATGTGTAGCACAGAGTAAAAGCAATCGAAAGGCTACATACCATATGATTTCAGCTGTTCCCTGCAATCCATACACACAACAGTTTATGTCTTGTTGTCTCCCAAAGTGTGTGTGTGTGTGTGTGTGTGTGTGTGTGTGTGTGTGTGTGTGTGTGTGTTGCCCAGACCATGTTTTTCTTAAACTTTGTAGCTTCTTCAGGGTTGATTTAGAGAGAGGAACAAGTCTAGCTCCTCTGCTAATTCTCCATTTTGTCCTGGGTGTTATCTTCTTGAAATATGGATTCAGTCGTTATACTTTACTACCTAAAAATATGCAAAAATAATCTTTTCCTGTTGAATCCAAAATCCAGCATGAAACGCAGGTAGACTTCCATAACCAGGCTCAACCAACTCTTTAGCTTTCTATCCTACTGCTCTTCCTTGTTGACCATACAATCTCGTCACCCACATTTTCTTGCATTTTCCAATATGCCCACAGATTGTCATATTGTTGTGCCTTTTTAGATTTTATTTATTGAGGCGACATTGGTTAATAAAATTATATAGGCTTCAAGTGTACGATTCTATAATAAATCTTCAGTATTTTATGTTCGCCACCCAAAGTAAGATCTTCTTCTGTCAACATATATTTGATCCCCTTTACCTTTCTACCTCCCCCGTCCCCAATTTCCCTCTGATAATCACCATACTCTGGTCTGTGTCCATGAGTTTTTGTTTGTTAGTCTTGTTCATTTGTTGCTTTTAGTTTTATATCCCACATATGAGTGAAATGATATGGTTCCTGACTTTTTCCACCTGACTTATTTCACTTAGCATCTTCATGCCTTTTCAAGTGCTGTTAGTTCTTTGCAATCCTCTCTCCTCTTTATTTGGCAATACTATATTCAATTTTTAAGACCAAAGTCAAATTTTTATTCTGTGATGTATCACCTCTTGGAGCAAAATTATCCATCTCTTCACGTGGTCAGATGGTCAGATTGCAGAAAGAATACCACATACAACTTTCTTGTTTATTTTTGTAGGTATCGCTAAACCTCAACTAGAAATTTAGTTCTGCTCATGCACGAGCACCAGGCAGATTCGTCTTCCTGATTCAGAAGCGCTAGTCTCTAATGCTGCTCTTGCTTGAACCTGATCAACTTATCAACACGTTTCTTAATATTAATAGACACACCAAAACTAAATGCCGGATTTAGCCACTCTCATCTCTTACCTGCGCTACATGAAATAGCTGCCAAACAATGTACCTGCTAAGACTGATTCTTTACGATTCATTTTTTACACAGCAGATGGTGTGAGCTTTCTGAAAAATGTAACTGTTCCATTTCCTTGCTTTATGTTTTCCATGGCCTCCATTGCCTTGAGAACAAACTTTTCAAGGACCCTGAATGACTTGACTCTAGACATACTGGGTGACTACAGGCTAGACATATCGGTTTATAATCAGTTTCTCAAAACTTGTAGCAATTTTCTGCTTTGGGGCCTTGGCAATTTCTGTTCTTTCGTTCTGGAATGTTCTTTCTCTGGCTGTTCATATGCCTGGTTTCTTGTCATGGATCAAGTTTCAGTTCGATTGGCAGCTTTTCCAAGAGGCTGCTCTGGAAGCGCCACTGAATCTGACCTTTCCTTTAGGACACTCGTAATAATCTCACCACCCACGGAGCCCCATCATTTGGTGGTGTCGCTGTTACGCTTGCTCATTTATGTGTTTAGGTTTGTCTTTGCCATCCAGGAGGGATAACCCAAGAGAGCAGAGAACTCGTCCGGCTTCTTCATCATTCTAAACCCAGTGACATCCACAGTCAATAGCACATAGACAGTCTTAAAGTCTCATGAAAATGTTTTTGGTCAAATAAATACGTGATACTTCTTTGCTCAGAACTTTTGTGAAACTAGCTTTCCACTGTTTTTTCAATATATTTAATGACGACTAGATTTCTTCTTTTATGTTGCCTATTTTATTTTCTATAATAGCAAAAAAAATCCAGTATTTTTGGTATCTATGAAAAACGTAGTGACAAAACTAGTGAGAAATGAAATATGATGGATATCCTGGGGAGTAATTGATTTCTGAGTGCTTAGTACACTATCTGATGCATAAGAGGATATCAGAATGTTATGTGCATAAACATGAGATACATTATAAACTATTAAATATCGCTTCTCTGATTTAATATCGCATTCTTGACCAATAAACACTTCAAACTGTATTTGTTCAGAAGAACAACGCTTTTAGAAACATTTCTGTATCTCTTGTGAAGCTCTGTTCTTCTGATCGCCTGCTTTCTTGTTTAATATTGCTTGCCACATTCACAAGCCCCTCATTTGCGATTAAATGAAGCAGCTCTGCTGGTGTATGTCAGTTAAAGCAGAAATGTGTCTGTGGCACTCTTTCTTCTTCCCTGTATTACGTAGGACCAAAAACTGCCAGGTGCACTATTGGCTTGCTAACATCGGTTAAATTATCTACAAACCCACAGCCGACAATTTTTATTGTTTCTGCAAAAGTTTTACTTCTTTTTAGACAAGGACTGAGGAGACAGAGAAATGCGACGCAGGAAACAGGTCCTGATTATGCACGGTTATTACAGCATGACAGAGCCCAGCGGTTTTGATGGAGAAGACAGTTCTAGTACTTTCCTTCAGGAATTCAATAGAATGTTTAACATTTATAACTTCGTTCTCCCGTTTTCTTTAACATACAAAATTCTTTATTGATGCACTTTGGACATAGCAAAGGCTGTTCATTTATCTTCAAGAAGTCTGTGATTTATTGAGAGGAATAAAATACTTATTAATCATTGGAGTTCAGGATATGAAATAATTTTTCACATTGTCCAGATGAGCCTGTCTGGTTAGATTGTAGGAGATGGTGGAAACTTGGCCTTGAATGTCAATCTGTCTTCAGACAGTTTTAATTTCAGCCTCTACCAGTGCATCAGTGACAGTGAGTTATGAATTTCCACTCTCTCAGTTGGACAAATTGCTCCCAGATTTTCTGATAACATGAGCCATACTCTGGAAAAATTATCTTAGATAAATGTGATTGTCTTAATAAAAATAAAAATCTCTCTTCTTCTGTACTATGTGAAAATCATGTATATAAAATGAGTCCTATGACTTGTAAAGTAAGAATCGCAGTCAATGTCTCTCTCTTTTGAAAACCCTGCACCGCATACTAAACATCCATTTTCATCAGTGGAGAAAGAAAATCTGTGTGGCAAAGTAATATCATTCTACTGATAATTCCCAAAAGCCAAAGCGAACTCCACTTTCAGTTTACTTTCCAAAGTGACAGTTTAAATGGCAAGAATACATTTAAATACACAATTTACTGTGATCACTGTAGAAGACAGAAAAGAAAATCAATTAAATGTATTGCCCAACACCGATGAGAATACAGAAAAATAAGGTTAAATGGCAGATTTTATTTCAAAGGAGGAATTTAAGATAAATATCTTTTAAGGACTCTCCACTTTAATAAAAAAAAAATTAAAAAATAAAACAGATCAACTGATGCTGAATAAAGTGAGGAAAATTTATTAGACTGTTTCCTGGATACCTCCCATGGCCTTTAAGGCAAAGAAATTTGCAGTTCTTTGCTTGTTTGCACACCTCGCTTGGTCTCTGTCACCTCAAAAAGGCTTTCAGTGTTGTTTTAAGGATAAAATTAGATTATGTGTGTGCGCAATTTAGCATAGTGTGCTGTGCATAGTAAGTGCTCAAGATAGGTGAGCTATTACTGTAGTTACTATTAATAACTAATTACTTTGTATACGATTTAATACCCAGCTGTTCAAGTGACCCCCTATGAGAATCTCCTTTCTGAATGCCACTTTTTCATTAAAAAGTGCTGGCTGCAAACCAGTGGTTCTCAGCTGAGGCGATTTCGACCTCACAGACCGCGTTTGACAGTGTCTGGAGACAGTTTTTATTTTCATGATGAGCGAGGGAGTTGTTGCAGGCATGGAGCGGGCAGAAGCCAGGGACGCCGCTGAACACCCTGCCACGCACGGGACAGCCTGCCATGCACGGGACACCCTGCCACGCACGGGACGCCCTGCCACACACGGGACAGCCCCCGCAACAAAGAGCTGTCCAGTGCCTAGCGCCGAGGACGAGAAATCGTGCTGCAAACTGTGTGTGTGATCTCCTCGCTCCGCAGCGGTGAGACACCTGAGGGAACAGCGATCGTGGAAACCGGAGCGTAACAGCAGCTCAGTGCTCCCCCGGCCCCTCATCAGTGCTGCTCAGAGAGGAACGGCTCGAAGAGAAAAGCAATGCTAATGCATAAATGACTTGATTTACCAAGAAAATGTTCAGCCCGTCCCGCCACAATTACCGTTGTGGCGGGACAGGCTGAACGTGAACTTAGACAAAAATTCAGAAATAATAATAAGGCTCCCCTCCAACACGAGACTCCAGCATTGGCCAGGAAGGTCTAAGGGAATGCAAGATGTGCAGAAAGGGACACGTAAAATCTGGAAAATTCAGAAGTAGATATCCAGATCGGACCACAAGGTAACTATTTTTGACCCACTACTGCCTGTGTGTACTAACTTTGCCTGTGACAAAATACCACTGACTGGCCGGTGAATCGCCAAGCGCTTATTCCTCACAGCTCTGGACATTGGACGCCCAAGAGCCTGCGGAAAGAAACAAGCTCGTAGAAGTGTGCTGGGGACAGTCACCCTCCTGGGGGTCCCACCTGGCCGTTAGGGTTCTGCCCATCAGCCTGAGTGGAAATGCACTGGGAACAGCGCCCTGTTCAGAAAACTAAGTGAGCGAGATCTGTTCCAGGTCGGATGTCCTGACAGCTCTCCTGCCTGGATTTTCACTCATTCTTAAAGCCGAGTGCCATTAGCTGCAAACGAAAGACATTCTTAATCAACGCTGCTCGCGAGGTAGACAATGGACGGACAAGAACCTGAGAAAAAGCCTTAAGTGCCTTGTGAAGGGTGCACTAGTGCTGCCCTCGGCGGGGTGGAAGCCATTTCCGTCATCTCACAGATGAGTAAAATGAGGCTTAGAAAAAGTAAGCAACTCACCCAAGGTCACGCAGCTAATAAAGGGCAGACGGCAATGGAGGCTGGCCCAGCCGAAGCCACGTTCTGATTACCAGGCTCCCTCTAAGGACGCAGACGTGTTTTTCCTGATGCACAAAGAGAAGGGTGGGCAAGGTTCCCGGAGGGCAGAGGCTCCAGGGAGAGGAATCAAAGGGACACTTCTGAAGTCATCTTGACTCAAAAGAGTGACACGTGGTCATCTCACAGGGTCACAGTTGTAGCACAGGGATGCAGAGAGGGCCTTGAGGGGAGTGACAAAGCCCAGGACAGATGCAGAGCTGAAAGCAGTCACAAGGCCCAGTGACTGTGCAGGGCAGTGGCAGGGGCCAGGCAAGGTGAGAGTGGCGTGACTGGTGACGATCCCCACCGGTGAGCAGGTGATAGAACAGATGGAACGACTTGAATGTACGGTAAAGTACATGGGTCCTGCGGGTTCTGCGTACTGCCCGATCCCGCCATGCTTTGGCATAATAAAATATCGCATAGGCTGTCAACACACTTTGGTGAAATAGAAAATAGTATTTTCAAAATTTAAACTTTAGAGATGGACTTTAGAGATTATTTTAAATTATGGACACACGCACGTATATTTTTAAACTCACCTCTTCCCAAAAAAATGACACATAGTGGAATAAGCGTCCACACGATGGCATTCCTTCTCGCCAGCACGCTGGTGGGGTAGTTCGCAGGCCTGACAAGACGCGCAGGAAGACTCAGTGACGATGAAAGTAAAGCCGATCGAGAGGGAGACAGGAGTGTGGCCGGAAGCGCCTCAGTTCTCTTCTCTGTACAGAGGTCAAAAACTCTATCACGCTTTATTAAAATTTTAATTAAATATGTGTAACTTCTAGTTTAAAATGCAGTTTCGCTATCCGTCTTGCTCTTTGAATTCTCCATGAAGATAATAAATCTCGGTTACCATAGGGATTTTGCTCCCCGATATGTGATTAAAAGTAGGTTTTTGTTATCTAGCAAAACGCATTATGTGGATTAGTTGTCGATGGCATCAAGAGAGATTTTCTGTTTGATGCAGCAGGAAGGAAGGACATTCACATTTGTCGAGTTGCTGCAAACGCCAACCAGTTACTTATTTTTAGTCGTGATCTTGTTTACCTTTTTTTTTTTTGCCAAAATTGCAAGTGAGTATCATCATCCATTTTGTAAGTGAAGACACTGAAACACAGAGCTAAAGCATTTATACGAGATCATGTAGCCAAGAACGTGGAAGAGCCAAGGCCTGCGGCATTAAAGGCTTTGAACTTGACACCACTATCGGTTGCTCGTGCCTATAATTCCAAAAGGAATGCATGGTTTATTTTCTAAGATGGAACTGTCAAAATTTAAACATACTATTTATTGAAGGTTGGAAGAACTCCACAGAGCAATAAAACCTACAAAAATATTTAAATGAATTTTAAAATATTAATCAGATTCGCTCAAGGAGCTATAACTTTGTTTTAGACTTGTAAATATGACCTCATGGATTAACCATGTGTCTGGCCTCTAACAAAGGGAGCGTCAAGAGGAAGAAGTCCTGGGAATGCCATTTCTGCTCGCCTGGCCCAGAGGTGCCGTCGGCTCTTTCCTATAGCTTTGGGCAGTGACGTCACTCTAATCAGAAATGGAAGAATGCCACACCAAATTTAGAACATACTTGCACTTTGGGAATTCATACCTTAGAAATAAATTCCAGTCTTTAGATGTCAGTTCGTGAACTCTAAAATAAAAGAACATTACTTCCTTTTTCCAAGAAAAGTACCTCCCAACAGCTTCTTGGACATCGCATTTCCTCCACAAAACCAGACTTCGATGAGCTAAGCGCGAGTCAATTAGAAACATATGTACCAAGCTGTCCCTGATCTAGCAGTTACAGAGGACACACTCCAGTGTCCTCATGACAAATGCACCAATCTGGGGATTGGGAGACACGTGGAACAGGGTTTAAAGCTAGTAACACCTGTATAGGAGTGTTACCTGTGTTCA
>CM053513.1:976989-1027354 GCA_028627145.1 Eidolon dupreanum
AGAGAGAGAGAGAGAGAGAGAGAGAGAGAGAGAGAGAGAGAGAGAGATGGAGACGGAGACAGAGACAGAAACAGAGACAGGACAGAGACAGGACAGAGACACAGAGAAAGACAGAAAAGGCAGAGAGAGAGAAGAGAGGGGAGAGAGAGAGAGATAGAGAGAGCAAGCAGAGGGGGGGAGGAGAGGGGGGGGGAGAAGGCAGGCAGAGAGAGAGACAGAAAGAAACGGAGAAGGCAGGCAGAGAAGAGAAGAGAGAGATGCAAAAAAGAGAAGCAATTTAGTTGCTCATGTGAATTTCTAAAATGATTACTGGCCATAAATTTCCCTAGTTCCATTCACCAAGGCTGGGTTACTGCTTCTACTGAGTGCCCAGTTTTAACGGCAACACCAGTCCAGGCGCCTTTATCGTGCCATTCCGCGAAGGGCCGGCCGTCTGTCTACCCAGCACCGAGCCGATGACATTGGACTCTGCATAATGAAGAGGGAAACTTTATTTTGCAATACGATAGGAATTTTCTTTCACTTGCTGCAACACTCCTTCCATAATAACCATTCGTGGACTTCAGAAAGTCTCGTTAATCACTTCCAACAAATGCCTCATTTACAACAAAGAAAGGAGGAAGGGGCTCAAGCCCACAGCACTGACCGGCTTTGCCAGGCGCCTCAGCCCCCTGACATAGCTGGTAGGATGACGGAGCAGCCTGCTGAAGGCTTGGCGGAGCCCACAGCCCTTGAGTTTGGGTTGCAGTCCAAGGACCTGTGTTCGACTCTCAAATCCACAGCCAAAGTGCAGTCTACGGCGTAGTAAGAACTGGGAATCGGGGGGAGAAGGCAGGGCAGCCCCTTGCCATCACATGAAGACACCACGAAGAGTGATTTGCTTCCTCTTTCCACAGCCTGGGGCCGGACATGATTAAAAGGGCAATATTGACCAAGAGGACAATGTTTCTCCAGAGGACAGTCACAGTTCTGCCAAACGTAAACCAGGGCAGCCCCCGTGGCCAGTCTGGGCTCCTCGCCCTGTTGGAAAATAGACAGGAAATGTGTCTGGACACGGTGCTTTTTAATGAGCATATAATATGTGCACATATGTGTAAACATAAAAACAAATGCAAATTTATATATATAAACATATATATAAAAAAGCAATTATATATATATATACATATACACATCTTGAAAGAAGAATATAGAAATGCATCTGTATTCAGTCATCTGATTAAATAAATTTTAAGAACAAGACACAGCATTTGGCCAAGTGTGATTTGCTTCCCCAGTGGAGTCTGCTGTTGATTTAATCGTCTGGCTGTGGACAACTTAGTCACTTCTCGACTCGACTTCCTTGACTGCAAAATGGGACGATGGTAGTAGATCCTTCAGATTAAGAAGACTAAACGACATAATTTGTAGGAAGTCATAACTCACGTGAAGTGCTTAGCACCTCTTTCCAAGAAGTTACTTAATAAAAATGATCTATTACACTCATATATTTATAGCAATATATTTAAGCGTGTATACGTATATACATAGCAAACACAGATGACAGTGACCATTTATCACGTACTTTTTTAAATATTTTTATTTCCAAAAAAATCATGGTGGAATGATAAACCTTCTTTAATACTTTTAAATTTAAAATTTATAGTTTGAAAACTACAGGCATGGAAATAATAAATTGTTTTAGATACACATGATTTATTCTCTGAACAATGTCAAGAGGAACAACCAAATATATTGATGTTCATGGAATTGAAACTCTAAACCTGTAATATATGCTTAACTCTTTTACATTGCCTGTATTATCCCCAGGATGATTTTTCATTCTGCTCTCTAGATTTTTCAGTATTGGGAATGATGTTAAAATTATTATTCCTAAATGGTTCCTGAAGTTATACATTTTGTCAGCCTTCAGCTTTCCACCACATTTTTCTCATACTGTAGAATTTATAGACCAGAATTTGCTAGGAATGCATCTAGGGCCATTTTTTTAACGGTTATATGGCTTTATTTTTTTTTCACGTGTAGGTTGAAAGTGATACAGGTTTTGTTTTAGTAAATCACTCCCCTTGAACGTCATTACTGGGATGACAATTCTCTCGGCCCAGCTCCTAACCCACAGGCTGCCTTGATGTGGGACTCACAGGACTATAATTAATCCTGAAGCAAACTGAAATACCATGATCATTTCATGGAATGTTTCTGAGCTGCATAATTCCTCCCACACTGGTGCTCAGTCTGTGCCTTCTCCAAATACAGTTTCCAGAGGAGAAACACTGATGAAAATCAGCTTGAAATAGATGAGAGAAGGGGAAAGTAAACGAATCTAAAAGTTTAATGCGATCCAGAAGAACGTGATGGGGCCAGGGTTTCTTTGCCGGCTCTAGATCCATCGCAGCTCATCAAGCCAGCACTTATTAAGACTGAGAAGGGGAAAGGTCCTGTCTTGCATATCTTTTAGGCCATGCAAACACTGACAACATGGTAGGTGTTACGGACTATTAAAACTAAAAGAAAATGTGGATATTAAATAGCCAAAATACTCATTGGACAGATACAAATAGTAAAACTTTGAGCTCTGAAGTGATTTGTCTCCCATCCCCTACGCATTATCGGTAAAATCAGGACTGAACATAGGCTGAGTGTTCCATCCGTGGCCCACATCATATACCACACGCCAGATGTGTATCTACTGTCCCTTTTTAGCCATAGTAAGATTAATAATGCTGATGGCAATGTACATGATTAAATTAATGTCAACAGTGGAGGGGAGGGAGGGAAGGCTCCATTTAGGATGGAGTACCAGCTCATAACGGCAGTAGGAGCAATGGCAGGAGTAAAGTCACCGTTTAGCAGCTATAACCGTAATGCTTAATCTAGGCAAGAGTGATTAATGATTGCTGAAGCCATCTGGCAAAAGTTTGTTGGGAACAGGATATTTGATCAGCTTCAAGATACCTCCCAGAGACTGTTCATTCACAACAAAGGGAAAAGATAACGTTACAGGGAAGAAAGCTGGCAGAAGCCACCAGAGCCCAGTGACTGGAGCTGACATTCCACAAACGGGACAGACGTTGCGTCACCCAGCATGCAGAGCTAACACTGGGCAAGCCGAGGACCTCTCTGACAACAAACAAACTACAGATACCCGGGTCTAGTCGAAATGAACAATCAGAAATCCGCAAATCATGGGACAGTTTGAAAATATTCCTCAAATAAAAAATGTAAATGTCATAAAAGACGAAGACTGATGGGCTGTTCCAAAAAAAAATAGACATGGCAGCTAAACGAAGCAATTGATAGCAGATTGCATGTTGACTTGAAAAAAATGCTGAAAAAGAATTTTCTTAGAACAATTAGCGAAATGGGAATACGGACTCTATAATCCACACTGGTGTTGCATCCGCTTCGCTTTCTGAGTTTGATCATCATGCTGTGGATGTATGAGGTGACGACTTTGTTCTCAAAAGATGGATGAGGAAGTCGTTAGGGTTGGAGGATCAGGATGTCTGCAATTTGCTCTTTAACGACTGGGCAATAACAGTAATGAGAACAATACTGTGAAGGAGGAGGAGACAATGAGAACTCCACACGCACATTCGGAGGAGGGGAATCGGAACGAAGGGCACACGCTTGTTCAGCGTGCAATTTTTACAACTGGTCTGTAGGTTTGAAATTTCTTTCAAAAGTGCAAAAAAGTTTTCATGATTATAATGAAAATTTAACTAGAAAATTTCTATTTCTATGACTGTATACAGTAGGCAATCTAGAGATGATTTCTGTTCCCTGCGTGCCACACCGCACTTGACACCCTGTCCCAGGAAGAAAGTATTCTTAGAAAGGGGAAAAGGGAGGACACTGACATCATTAGCCTGCATTGCATCGGAGTTGGAATGTGAGACTTTTGTTATAGATTCCACAGAATGACAGCATGCTTGGGCATTTTAACCTAAATTTCTCATTAGCTATCATGGTGGTTAATTTTATGTGTCAACTTGGCTGGGCCTCAGTGGTCAAACATTATTCAGAGTGTATCTATTTAATAGGGTGTTTTTCGATGAGATTTACATTTAAATTGGTGCACTTTCAGTAAAGCGACGTAATATAACAATGTGGGTGGACGTCGCCCAATCAGTTGGAAAAAAGAGGGGAAAACTGACTCCCCACTTCCGCCTTTAACTCACGAGGCTGTGGATTTGTCCACTCCGTTTCTGCAGTATCAGCTCTGCAGGTCGAGCAGCTCGGCCTGGAAGTCACAACGCTCAGCTCTTCCTTCTAGCAATTTCATTTGTCTATCAGGTCTCTCTGCTTTTGGATGTTTCCCAGCATCTATATATACATTTAAACCGATTCATTTTGTACTTTTTTAACATGAGACTTTACTTTTCTACCTTACCCAGAAGCCTGGCACAGTTTTGAAAACAGATAATGCAAAATTTTTGTTTGATTTTCTAGTAGTCTTCTAATTTAAATTAATTACACCAGAAATGAAGTTTAAAACTCTACAGTGATTTGTGCTCTAGCATCTTTGAAAAGACGAAGGTTAAGAAGGGAAAATGGGTTTCTACTGCATCCAATTTTGCCTGGAGTCATTTTCCAGAAAATAAATTAAGGCTAAATCAAGTAGCATTTAAAGGGTAAATTGTTATCAAGCATCAGTGAGGGGATCGAGCAGGTTAAAAGTAAAATGGATCCTTTCCCATCAAGATTGAAAGAGTTTTCATATTTTATACTTCGCGTCACGTTAGCAGGGGAATGACTGGCAGTCTCCTGTGTGCTTCATCCATTGACACTGGGGTTTGTCAGATGCAGGAGTCAGTGTTTTATGTTTACTGAGGCAGTCAGGTGAGGGGACGTCTTCCAGAAGGAGCTGGCTCACGTTGTTCATCAAGCTATGCGAACGTTCCCGTGGAAACACTAGCTCTGCGTTTCATTCTCTTTTATGACCAGTTCTCCATTTTGTAGCTGTGAAGTATTACCGGTTGATACCTTGAGGACTGATGGAGAATGTATAATCCCCCAAAAAAAGAAAATGAACCACTTTCATGATTTCTTACTTTAGTCTGTGTATTTGGTCCTCGTGTTTGAATTTCAGACAATACTTTAAGGCTGGATCATTTTAATTTTTCTTTATCATAACCAAGAGAAATAAGACTATTTTCTATAATTAAAAATAAAACCAGTTTAGTAGGTCTATTTTCTTCTAGACTAATCAGAGACATAATCACCCAAACTGATATGTCTGTTCAGAATTTCTTTGCTAACAAAATATTTCAAAATAATGGCCGTTTAAAAAAATTTTATGTTATATTATTAAGTGACTGTCACAGATTTTGAAAAAGCTGTTTAACTTGTTTGTGCTGGCAACAAATCTATCATTTCTAATTTCAGTATCTCACCCTATGTGTGAACCACAGCATTTCCAGCTATTGTCTTAGAATCAAGTAATTTAAAACTTTATATTCACCTGCTAATCATTTGCACATTCTTTTTTATATATTATCTGATCATGTACTTGGCTCATTTACATTGAGATGTTCTTGGGAGTGAAGGGAGGTTAAAGTGAATTTTTTATTTCAGTTACAGATTTCCCATCAATCGAATGTTTGAAACCATGTATTAACCCATGACCTCCAAACCTTGTTCTTTGGGGGAAATAAAAACATGGCTTAGTCCTATTTCATTATCGGACAAAATTTTCTTCTTTAATTGACTAAGTTTTATTTTTGGATTATAACAAATTTTACACAAAATACTCCAGAGAATTTCAGTAAGCAACATATACACACTAAGCTTGTAAATGGAATCAATCCTTAATAGTACAGATTTTTAGTAAATAATGCGTATATATCTATAATATCCTTGGTCAAGTATTTTGCCATCAAGAACATGGTGGTGCAAGTTCATGTATTGTTCATAGATTGTTCTGCATTATTTCAGATCACGTCACTCTTCTCTTTTTCTTCTGGTCTCCACGCCTTGATCTCTGTTTCTTTTCATGAAATACAGGAATAACATCATTTACTACCAGTTGGAATGCTAACCAGATTATCAAATAATAACTTTTTGCATGAAAGCGACACTTTTCCATGGCTACATAGAAAAAGTTCAGTGAAAGGTTAAATTAAAGATATCTTATTTTCCCCACTTTTTATAAAACACATCCCCATGGGTGCTAATTTGTGCCAGGAAACAAATGAAGCAAGAAAACACAGAAATAAAAGGGATCATTCAGGCCATTTTCTCTGGCTGCACAAACTCAAGAGGTCTAGATACATACGTTAGCTGCCCCCGATCAAACCTGCCAAAGAAAACCCCTTCTGTCGAATTATTACTCCACGCGCACTTGCTGTGGTACGTAGCCTCTCTTAATTATCATTAACTTCTTTACATCCCGCATATGAAAACTGCATCTAACAAACAACGCACAAAGGCAAACAGCTCAGTCCAGAGGCGGCTGGCATCATCAGCCACCCGCCACCGAGGGTTTTCAGTCAGATCTGCGGCTCCCACCATGACGCCCCTCCCACAGAACGTCTTAATTTATTACTTCAATTTATTTGCTGGCCTATTTTATTTGTAGGCTTAGTCTAATTTTAACGCTGTCAAGAATAATTCAGAGAGTATCGGGTAAGTCTGCTTGGAAGAGAGAACCTACGTTAATCTTTTCTGACATTAATAGAATTAAGCCCTTACTAACTGTGACATGATTTATTTCATATTGTGTAAATACTAAGTTCAAGCATCATGTTCTCATTGAAACAAGTGTTTTACATGCTTCATATACTGCAATTTAAAATAGGAATTGAAAGTGAGCCTTGAAAACAATTCGAAATTACTTAAATCTTGTCAAACTTAGAAAGATTATTACTGCCAAATGGGAAATACTGAATGCTGACAAACAACGCTCATGGAAGTAATTGAGGAAAAAAATGAAGGTTGGTCCCTCCTATAAAGATAAAGCGGATGCTTAAAATTCTTGTTGGGCTCTGTGATGTTATTCAAGCAGATATTCTTTTCCGGTGAAGAAAATCTCTTCAGTATAACTACCCGTGTTTAATGCACATTTCTGTTTTCTTTTTATACCAACTCATATAAGTTAGTGTCTGAGCTTGGTGTTGTTTTACTGTTTTTCAGCCAGGGAGGGTAGTTTGGGGTATCACAGCTAAGGCTGAAGCAGACTGGATGTGCTTGGTGGGGATAAGAAAATTTATGACATAAGGATAGGAAGTTTACCTGCCTCACAGCCTTTACCTCTGTTTACCTGAGTCTCTGTGTCACGCATCCTGGCGCATGTCTTGTTAACGAAAAAGGAATCATACTTAAGATTGTTCGCCTAAACTTCCCATTGCTTAGGAGAACTTTTTAAAGAAATGACTGAGAACATAGTTGAGGGGTGTCCCCCGTCATGTCCTACTAGCGATTCAACAGCCAAGTCTTATTGTTACTTCTCTTCCCAGTCACTTGGGCTGACGTCATCAGCTGATTAGACAAACGGTTGGTTGACAGTCCTTTGGAGAATTTTCAAAACACAAGAACATTAGAATCGCAGGGTATGCCTACATCTAAGTCGCAGACGTGCGGGAACCGGAACTGCTTTGTAAGCGCGATAAGATGAAAAGGGAATGTGAACATCGGCTTCCTTCAAATGCAAGGGACCTGATCTGTGACTTGAAAAAAAACTTTCTAAAGTAAAAGGGATACTGGGTCTTTGTTCTTTTGAAATAAGAGCAGAGATAGCATTTCTCTTAAGCCTCAATTATTTATTTGCCAGAAACATATGGGGAGATTATTAGACAAAGTTTTCATATTTCTAGAACAGTTTATTCTGTAGCTGTTAATTAGGGTGTGAATTACACAGCTTAATATAGTCCATCCATGATGGAAAGCAAGTGAAGGAAGGGACTTGCTCCGTTTGTTGCATAATACCCATCGTTAACTTGAATTAACACACTTACCCAAAATCTTAAAGAATATACCAAATTAGAGCTTGTAGAAAACATCACGCACTCAACACGGTCTTTAAAAAGCTTGTCTTTAAATGGCCACCCCATACATCAGCGATGACTCCAATTTTCCTTAATTTGGTGGAAGCGATGGTGTTATAATGGTGCAGCAACACCACCGGTGACAAGAACACGTCACTCCCTAGAACCCTGAGATTCAGAATGGCAGGTTTTACAAATGAGAGCACCAGTTCATCAGAAAGTCAGTGTTTCAGAGCTAGGAGACAATCTAGGGCTCATAAGCCTAACAGCCAACCGCGTGCCGGGGAGACCAAGTGATTTGCCCAAGGTCACGCACCTGGACCTAAAGCCCAGACCTCATTTTGTCATCTAGTTCTTTTTCTACCATAGCATGTTCACCCCTTCCTCACGAAAGGTATCTGAAAACTAATCTTGAACATTTTAGGACTGCTGAGTGAAATAACACTATGTGTTTAGTATATTCGTCTTAGAATTATTTTATTTATTGGTGTGTTTGTTAGCATATATCTTCCTCAAATTTATTTCCCAGTACTGGGTAGTGTCTATTAGGGGTTTTTTTTCTCCTCTGTTTTGGGATCACTTCTTTTCTTTACACCATAATTTCTAATGGCCCTTGATTTCCACCACATTTTAGAAAATAACCTGGTGACATAAAGAGGACCTCAATTTAGTTCTGTTACAGAATTTGAAATGACCCTTCGAGGGTCTGGTCTCTGTCACAAAGCTTCAATCACTCCGACATATTAGCTTCTATAGATTGAGCTTGGCTTATTTTCTTTTAACTTAAATTCTAGACATCTTAGTATGGACATATACTTTCATTTCTCTTGGGTAAATGCCTAAGTGGAATCACGTTGAACTTCTAAGAAAATGGTAACTGTTTTCCAAGCAGATGAACCATTTTATATGCCCACTGGCAGCAGAGGAGAGCTCCAAAAAAATTAAAACTAATCAATAGAAACATTGACTATTCACTAATCAATACCATTCAGCTTTGTGAAAAAAAATATAGTTCATAAACCACAGTGACTGAACTTCGGGACCCCATGGTATCAGTGGGTGACAATATGCAAAAGGAAATGTGAAACAACAAAGCATGTTATCCTTGAACAATTACAACTTTCTAGATGCGTGATCACAACAATTACATGCCAAATGGGACTATGACTTGGAGGGATTCTGGAGGCCTTCAAGGAGGAGGTGAGACGAGCAAGGCCTTAGCAGCTGGGCAGGATCCTATGAGGCAGAGAGCAGAGTCTTTGCCTTAGAACACAGTGGGAAACGGGCATCCAATATTTCAGAAATGAAGGCAGAGAACGCTAATGTGGGTTAAATAAATGCTGTTATGGTTTCTGAGAGGCAGAAAACATTACCTAGAGCTGACGGAATTTGAGACATCAGTAGGTTAACATTTTAATGTAAATGTGAATCTTTTACATTCCAAGGTCTCTGAATTACAAATCAGAACCATGTTATATTTATACAGAGAGACAATGGTTTTCTATCCTTGATTCTTGCTAACTGTATCCCAGTCGTAGAACTAAAAGGTAAGAGCTCAAAAAACATAGCCCAGCGTGCAGGCCAAAACCAGTTTACACGTTACAGAATCATATTTCAGAATGAAAATTTCTTAGTTAAACTAACTGCTGTTATGTAAACAAATATCTTCATTGCTAAATGTAAACATATTACCTGCTGTGTCACACAGGCTGGCCTGAACCTGGAAATGACAAAACCTATGCATTCTTGAAAATACCTTAACACTTTACTAAAGAGCACGCAAGAACAAAAAAAAACAAAAACAAAAACAAAAAAAAAAAAAAAAAAAAAAAAAAAAAAAAAAAAACAGCAGAAGACTCACAAATTATAACTAGGTGTTAAGAAAAGGCTGTGAAGACTCACTATCCATTCTTTGGACTGCTCTCTGGCTAAGGGTGACCTAAGTCCTCCCACCAGTGGGTGTTTTCACTCCAAAAACGAAGAAAATGTCCACTGGGTAATCTACTTTGGCTTTAGCAGATATTTTTCCAAAAATATAATAACTTGTTTTGCCCCCCAGTGAGGAGGTGAACGCACGTCTGACAGGGACCCCTTTGTCCCAGATGTCGGGCAGAGGAGCGAGGGTGCCAGCCACGGCAGCTGCTGCTCAGCCTGGTCTAAGGGATGCTCAATCAACGTGACAAAAATGAGCAGACTCTCGTACACAATACATCCTGTGGCTGTTATTGTAAAGGAGAAGGCCAGGCTTCTTTATTTAAAAAAAAAAAAGAAAAGAAAAGAAAAGAAAGAAAACCTTAAAAGTCAAGTTCGGGCTACATGAAATGAAATATGAATGATAATAGAGCCAATAGATAAAGGACAGCTCTGTGTGATTTATTATTCCCTCTGCCAGTGCTCACTTTTCCCTCCGCGTTAGAACAAAAGCTGATAAAAGGAAATGTAACCTCTGAAATCATTGCAGGGACACAAAACAATCTGAGTACTCATTTTGTATTGGCATCCAAGAGAGGCCTTTTGGTTCTGAATGTTCTTTAGTGTCTCCTGAATCTTCTGGGCTTGTAATTTAAGAGAGAGAGAGCTATGCGCAATGTGTAATATTTGGAATAGACACGTTACTTTTACTGACTTTACATCTGTGTGATATTAGTTGAGGCGACCTCAGAAAACAGTTTAAGATTTTAGAGATGCAAGGTTTGGCTTGGTCAAGAGAAATTCACCCAAATACAGACTTTCCATATAGTTTTGTTCATCGAGGGGGATGTGAAAACAGGCCACATTATTGAAGATAAAATCAAAGAAACACAAAGCACACATTTCATAAAACATCTTCCCTAAAGATTTCAGGGCCCCCAGCGGCAAGGGAAGAGGAAGGGCACACAACGACTTCGGCACTGCCTTGTTCCTGTCCCTGCCTCCCTCTCCGCCCTGTCCTGCAGGGTCCTAGGAGCAGCAGTTCCATTTTCCATTCCAAGAGTGATTTCGCTGCCATTGCTACTCCCCAGCAGCTGCGGGAAGGGACCGTGGGCGTCATTCTCGTGTTCACGGGCGCAGGAGCTGCACTCAGGAGGAGGCACGAAGCTAACGCGTGGGGTGGCAGGCGTACAGCCCAGGTCTCCTGGTGACTTACTTCACTCTCGTCTTCTCTCTTTCCATAGCGACCGCTGGACCGGAGACCCATGGGCATCAGCGGCCGGAACTCGCATCTCACCGTAAGTCGAGAGCACTGAACGTTCAGTGTACCCCTCTTTGCTGTACCTCGGCAGTCATTTTCAGTTGGGGTCGCCAGAGGTCAGCTCTGATACGAGGATGTGAGTGCCAGCCATTATGCGTGTTAAAGTCTGGGAAGCGTTGTTACAAGCAGGTCATGAGAACACTAGGGCCAGTGACTCTGTGTGACAGCACATTGGCCAAAGGGAAGGAAAAATAATTTCCAGACAACTGATAACCTGTTACCATCCTAGTGCGCCGTTGGGATATACCATTTTTATTCTACTTCTTGACTTGTGATTACTTTTTTCTCCTTCATGATGGCAGTTCTAGAAAAAAACCTAATATGTAATATTCTCTGTAGTATAAATAGCTCTATACGTACACATATAAATAGCTCTATTTAAGCTCGATGGAATATACAGTATCACAGATGAAACTGATATAATTAACAGTGATTTATGCAGAACCCTTTATGTTTTAATCTATCAAAATCAATTAGTTGATTGTAGGAAGTTAATTAATTTGAGATGTTTATGGTAAGGTATTGACTCAATAATGTATTCTATTTTCTTTCTAGTTCTTAATATTTATATAATTTAGAATTTGGTTTAAAAAATGGGGAGTATTTTAAACTCTTATAATGGGATCCATTTCTATTAATTTATAGTCAAGAGGAGTGCATTTATTTAAGATAGAGAAATACCATTTGCATTGCATTAACATTTTACTGAGAGAGACAAAATGTCTTTACTTATTAGTATAAAGGGGCTTATTAGGCTTTAAGTATGTGACTTTGAGTTGGTTTTTGTTTAAGCAAACATTTCTTTTTTTTTTTTTTATGGCTTTTTGGATACTTAGCCACTTTTCTTACTTGCCGTCTTTGCGGTTATTTTTCTTTAACTGTACTGTTTCTTGGCTTGCAGTTATTTTCCTTTTACTGTACTTTTTTCTCATAACTTAGTCATGTTTTCCTCTGTCCTCATGACTTGGGGACAGTCCTGTAGCTCTCTTAGTCATACTTAATGACTAAAAATATCTAGATGCCTCACAGTTAGTGCAGTGCCTAGAATGTCCACATGCTGCAGAAGGCTTTGCCTAAACCTGGGCAGAAGCCCTGGCCTCCTGTGGGGCGTGGTGGGGCCACAAATCCTTTTGGAAACAAGATGGGACATAAATAAGCATAGGACTATGTGGTGTCCAAGAAGACACTACAGACAGCGTTCTTCATCTGAAGTTACAGGCGTGACTATCTGCCATTCCAACACTGCAGAGGCATTCCTTAAAGAAGAGTGCATCTTTAGAACTGCAAATGCTCTCGAGAGGGACACACCTCGTTTTTCTGAGTGACCTTCCTCGGATTTCAGAGAGTACAAGAATAGGCATTACTGGGAGAAGACAAGGGGTCAGACCAGGGAGTCGCGAGGTGCCCAATACAAATACTGCCTATCGATTACATTTTCTAACTCAGCGATTTTTGAGTAAAAGACACGCAAAGGTCTTTTATTAACAGACAAATTTGCCTTTTTAAATTTGTGTCTATATGGAGAGAAAAGCCTTCCAGGTTTGTTTGTTTTCAGATGAAAGAACTGTAAGAATCACTTAATACTGAATTCGGGAAGAGATGAGGACATTGGCCGGCTAGAGGCCTTGATCTAGACCGGAAGAACTCATGGCCCCCTCTCCTCTACCAAGTGTCTCTGTTATTTTGGGTAACTTGCTTTATCTCTCTGGGCATGAGTTTGCTAATCTCTAACGTAAATTGGACTAAATGATCCCTAATGTCCCCTCACTGCCTTTGTTTTCTGAAGAACAATAACAAATAAAAAAGAAAATCAGTAATTTTTAAAGTTTTATTGGTTTTTAAAATTACCACCTTAGGCTTACAGAGCTGCAGTTATTTTTTATGATTCAGTAAATTAAAAATAAAATGCAAAAAAGATTATTGGTGAAAAAAACTGATTTAGGTAAAGCAATAAAATTATTATTTAATGTTGAAGCTCCAAGCTTTGTGGGTTTTGAGTCAAATTTAAAGCTAGAAGAGCATTTTGTTTCCTATCGTGTATTAACCCATTCTTCAAAAGAAGTAACTTCCCATCTTTCAAAAGACTATGGTAATTTCTGACATCTTTCAGACATTGTACTAATTACATTACGAACTACACACGAATCTCACTTTTAAAAGTAGGAAGTGAAATAATTAAGTTCTTGCCTGAAGACTCGAGAACATCCTACATAAATTGATGAATCCCAGTAGCATGAACTTCTCTATGAATGCACACGTGAATAATAATTATTGTTAGAAAAAAAAAAATGAATCCACCTAATTTAAAAGTGCTGAGTAGTAATAATGAGTAAGTACAGTTACACCTGAATGAAATTAGCTAGAAATAGGATTATAGATTATTTGTAAATGTAGATATTAGAAGGAATTTAATATTTCGAATAATTCTCTCTGCACAGACCATATTTCTGTAAACATCCCTGGTATCAGTATTTTGCCTTTTTAATATCTAAGGCTCAAACATGATAACGGTGTTGGTGTCTGGTCATGTATAGAGTGAGCGAATGCTGCTCTGCTAGATAAAAGCAAAATACTCAGGAAACGAGATGATGAAGACAGTGCGTGACACGTAGGGGAGCTGCCTATGGGGTACGCTCAGCATGATGGTGTCCTTGCTCTACTTAGCCAAACAGCAGTTCACTGTCACACCACAATAATACTTTAAATGGATTTATAGGTTCACTATTTTAAGATTTGACAAAATTAGAAAATCTTTCTTACCAACTCGCTAGGGGTTTCTCTGAGAAGGACATTTCAGGGTACCAGGAAACAGAGGTCCACTTCATTGGTTCGTTCAGTGGTGCCTGTGCAAGGCAGGGTTATAACTTTCACATGTTGGCCCCATGCTTACCCTGGTGGGGGAGAGCTGCCCCTCGCCCTCTCCCACAAGCCGGCCTTCAGTCAAAGGGTGGGCACAGGGGTTTGCCCCCTCTTATGGCTCAGCCTTATGAAGAAGTCCAGTTGATGGCTCATAGGAGGTGTGTGCTGAGGAAGGGACATCTGACCCCATTTGATGCTGTTAACCCCAGTTATGGGTCATAGGACTTAATGACTCAATTTGAGACAAGTATGAAGATGACATCCAACTGACACTCTTGGCGTAATGAAGCACCAAGAGACTGTGTTTTTCCCCTGTTCTCTAATAAAAACCTGAAATAGAAGCTCGTACAATCTCCTGACAAAGAGATTCTGCGGGTCTTACATCCTTCCTTTTTTTGTTGTTAGGTTCTGGAAAAGAGGTACATTGATCCTAAAATAATTTAAGGCAATGCTCAAAACCTGTCAATTCTGGTTTTGCATTTAAAAAGGGGCCATTATAATATAATGAATGTCAGATTTGTCTTATTATATAAATGACAAAAAAATATTTGGCTGAGCTTCATAACAATATCTTAGAATATTAACATATTATAATGAGATCTTACATTGTATATATGTGATATAAGGAAGAGATGTGCATAATTAAGTGTTTATTTAAAATTCGCATTCTACAGCCATGCCACCCTGAACGCCCTTGATCCTGTCTGATCTCGGAAAGCAGGGCTGGGCCTGGTTAGTACGTGGATGGGAGACCACCAAGGAAGACCAGGTGCTGTAGGTGTAAAAAATAAAAAATAAGAGATTGTAAGCTGGCAAGGTCCTTGCACTCTGTGAGGTCAACCAAGGGTTGCCTTGCCTAAAAAAAAAATCCCTGGCCAGTTTTCCTCATTCCAGCCTCCTAGACAGGCAGAAACTGCGACTGGTGATTAAGAAGCAGCTTTTCCAGGCGATACCTAACCCGAACTGTGAGCAGCTGTGTCGTACCGGTTTGCTTGCTTGTTTTTATATGACACTGGATGATTATTTGTGGGACTGCGCAACTCGTGGTCTATAGCCAGTGACTTACTAGAAATATTTCCCACCCTTGATTTTATCATTCTCACACTGAAAGTTCCAGAAACAGCCTCGCATGGCCAAAAGAACAGACTTGCAGTTCGAGGCAAATTGTAGGCTGTTATTTTCCCAGTGCAGAGAGAAAAACATGAAGTGTGTTGTATACTAACCTCATTGTACAGAGCAGCTGGACCGTCAGGAAGTGACCTCTGAACTTAATTTTCTGACAAGGAAATTCCCTTAAGTTGAAAGAATTTAGGGATGTATGACGTACACAGCATCCGGACTTAAAAGCATCTTGCAGTCTGATCAAACCGAACGAATTTCTCTTGCTGAATGGGCAAACTCGTAGATCCATTGGTTGAGAGTGTCTGCAATATGCCTTTTTTTATAACAGGAGGATCCTGGAGTTTGGGTCGGCAGTTAATAAAATCTGATGTGGGGCCGAGACGTAGAGATCGTAAAAGCCAGATAGAATTCCTTGGCAGATTTTACAGTGCCGGGAAATCCTATTATTGTTCCCGCCCGCCTCCCATCGCGCGGTTTCCAAGCCTCTGAGCTTGTGGGCAGGTTTAGCTGGGGCAGGGACGGGGTGCTCCCCCGATTAATTCCCGGGGTACCTGGTTCTTTCCGCTTAGCTTCCTTTTCTGAAGCCGCTTTCACAGATGCGTTCTCCTGCGGGCGGTGGTTGACAGCTGAGCCGTCCTCTGCTAACACCCACCAGCGGTCCTTTCCCGCTACGGATCAGAGGCGGTCACAGCAGACTGCTCGCGCTCCGGCAGAAGCGGAGACCCTGGCTGCAGGGACATGTCAGCCTGTGTGATCTCAGGGGCGTTTCCTCTGGCAACTCAGAAACACAGCACCTCAGAGCGGCTCTTCCCAAACCTGTCGGTCACTGCTGTTGGCTGTCTATGCTGGCTTCTCGCTGTCCCTGGAGCCTTTCTAGACCCCAAGCTGGAAGTTGCTCCTAAGTTATTTAGCAGTAATAGGTCACAGTTATCTTGAAAACAGTTTCTTTAAAGTTACATAGCTGTCTTCTACTTGCAAAATGCTTTCGACCCATTAGCTCCCTTATTTGCCAAAGCGTGAAAGGTACCGGTGATCATGTCGTGGAAATAATGCAGTTTGCTGTGTTTTAACACTGCCTGACACTTGTGGTACCCGTGTAAGCCCCAAAATTCATGCAAACGGTGTTGCTTTCTCAAAACTCATGAAGACGTAGAGGAATGGTTAAGGGTCCATTATTGATGAATGATTACATAGCAACCTTATAGAAAAGCAAGGTATCTATTTTTGACTGGAGACCAGTAAACCATGGAATCACATTGTTAAAATATTTTACTTACTGCACTCTGAAAAAAATGTCACTAATTGCACATACTTATATGGGTATTTGGCCCTTCCACCTGTCTTTGCGGCTTTGAAAAACATTTTAAATAAAGAGGAAAGCATGCTCATACAATATTTGTCTCTGTCTAGTAAGCTTTTGTATACTTTAGAAATTAAGAATTTTTTTATAATATAGCCCTACTAGTAAAATGACTCTGAAATTCATATTATATTTATATAGTTTTATACAGAATCACATATTATGGCTTGTTTTCAAACTGAGTAACTGTTGGGTTACTGTTTGGGCATAAATATGGACAGGACAAAGTGCATAATATATGCTAACATTTAGTCACATAAATATCTCATTTCATGGTATAGAAAAGATAGACTTGTCTTCCATTCACAGAATAGAAAATAAAGCATAAAATACTCTCAGTCGAATGCCCTTCAGCAACACTGGCCAAATTACAAAGGCGAGGTAAACAAGCTGATTTTTTTCATACTTCATATTTTAGAAAAGCTAATTCCTCTCTCACAACCTTCAAAATTTATTTTGCGGTTTCCTGTACTAAAAATTCCAGGAGCTATGACTAAAATAAAATAAAATTTAGATCAAATAAAAACTCAAAAAAAGAACTCGGACTGGGTTTCCTAGGCTCCTTGAAATGGAGCACCTTACCACGTTAATGAAACAAAGAAATGCCAGCATTTGAGCGGGACTCGTATTTGCCCGTTCAGAGAAGGAGGCTGGGGTGCTGGCGCGCTGTGCCTTCGCTCTTCTACCCACGCGCTCAGAGCGCACGTGGGCGAGCTGTCGCAGAGAACGCGAACCGCGGGGGAACGTTCCAGTCCCACTAGCAAAGTGTGTGACGTTCGGTTTTGTTAACAGCAGGCCGGATGTCCTGCCCGATGCACCCAAAGGCATGGGGGTGCGGCTGTTCCAGGTGGTGAGGCCGGTGCTCCCCCTCCTGTCGTTTCTCGAGAGAGTCTCCACAGCCTTCGCCCGCCCTCCGGTGCCCAATACCTCTTACGTTATCCAAGGACATAAAAACCATATGGCTCCGTAATGATCGCAGAGTGGAGTCAGAAACCCCACCCTTTTAAAAGGAAAAAAACTCCCCACTGTGTATTTTAGCATCGAGTGCAGGTGGCACACACTAACTGAAGGGTTTATGTGACGACGTGCACCCACGAGGATAATGTGTTCTTCGAGGCAGAAAGGGCAAGCCCAGCGTCCGGTGGGAAAGAGTTAGAACAACCAGGGAAAGAAAGTAAAGAGACTGGATTAGAGAAACTCCAAATGATAGGGATGAGTGTGCAAAAGGGGAGGAATTGAATGAGAAATTAATAGCCAGCCTCTGAGGTCATTTTTTGTACTGAAATTTAGTTGTTTTAACAAGTCTTTATTATGAAAGACATGATTTCTTCATAACTGAAGGGGGGAGTCCAATTACTGTACCCATGTACTCATCCATCTTCAATCAGTTTTTTGTAAAGCTGGAGTATTGAATGGATTTGTCATACTCGGAATGAAACTGGTACAAATGAAATTCTGTTAAGGGACATTTACTGTTCTCTCAGTTACTATAAAAGCCTTGTTACTACCAAGACTTGGGGTAGGCCGGCTTATTATCAACCACGGAGGGGAGGCGGAGCTTCCTGATGCGTTCCAAGCAAGTCATTTTCTTAGTTTATAGTCTAGGGAAATAAAAAAAATTCATTCTCCCCCTTGATTTCTAGAGTTAATTCGATACTGCTGCTCTTCTGCTGTTATAACTTACTCACTTTCTCGATCCCACTGTCCAACATATTTTATCGGGTTTCTTTATCTTAGGTCACCCCCACTTTTCCAATCATTACCATCCATGTGCTAATCAAACAATGAGTAAAGAAACAAAAGCCAAAATAGTAAATATTATTCTATGTAAATAAAGGGACAATTTAAAAATTATGGAAACATGAAAACTCACATATGTTGCTGTTACATCTCTTAATTGTTCATGATAAAGAGAGTCGTGAGCCATTTTAAGTGATGTATTTTAACAGTTGTCCAATATTAGTTCCTTAGATTCTGACCCACAAGTTGTCTTTTCTTTATTATTTAATGTGATCATTCAACATTATTGATTCTTAAACTTAGCATTCAATTGGAAAGAAACTTTAGTCTGTTTTTAAGGTTCTGTGAATGCCTTTGGCAAATTGTTAAAGAATCACATCATGAAGGTTTAGAGACTAGGAGTTCACACACCTGGACCATGTGAATGCTTGAGGGGGACGACCCCCACAGGGGCCCCATGGTCGTCTCCCCAAAGCAGATTTCCCCTTGAGTCAGAGACCAGAGTGCTGTTTGCACCATCTCGGCCATACTCATTTTTAAACATGGTTTCTGTCATCACCCACCCACAACCGAGCAAGTGGCCATCTATAGCACCCCCAAACCGTGCTCTGTCTTAGCTCCACAGACATCAGCACCTGCCCTGTTTCCTTAATTTATCTGACATTCACCTCACATTGTCTTTCCTAGTTTCTTCTCCCTCGACCTCCTATTTCCCAGTGTTCTTCTGTGGCCTTCTCTTCTTATCGCTCAACCCTCATGTCCTCTGGTGGCTTCAGAGAGGACTTCAGGCCACGCATCTCCAACCTGCATCTCCTGCCAGCCTCTGTGCTGTCACCCGAATGCTAGCTGGCTGTCCCCACTTGTAGTTCCATCTCAGGCATCTTAGACTCATCATGTTCAAAACAAAACTCATGATTTTAGCCACATCAACCCTGCATCTCCCTTTGGGTCTCCCATGTTCGTGAAAGATACCGTCACTTATTAAGTTGCCAGAGACACCTCTCCTGTCCTGCCCTGTCTCTAAGGGAACATGTCACCAGGGAAAATGGAGGGTGCAAACAATCTGGGAACAGTTCAGTGGTTTCTTAGAAACTAAATATGCAGCTGCCACGCGAACTTCTGCAGCTGCGCTCCTAGATATTTACGAGGTGAAAACTTACGTCCATAGAAAACATATGCATAGAAGCTTTAAACTGGAAACAAATACATGTGCCCCAGTGGGCAAATGGTTGAACTGTGGCAAATCCACACAATGGACCATTAGTCAGCAATCAAAAAGAAGAAACTACAAATCCATGCAACGGCTTGGAATAATCTTCATTAAAGTATGCCAAATGAAAAAAAGAGCCAATCCCCAAAAGTTACATACTGTACGATTCCATTTACATAATGTTCTCGAAACAAAAAAAGTACAGAAATGGCGAATAGATTAGCGTTTGCGGGGGGACAGGGACTGGTGTGCTCATCAAAGGGGACATGAGGCTTCCTCATGATGGGAGTAGTCTGTACCTTGGCAGAATCTGTGTAACCATCCTGACCGTGTTATTTTGCTGTAGTTTACAATAGTTTACCACCGTGGGAAACTGGGTCGAGGACACACGGGTTCTCTTTGTATTATTTATTATAACTGAAGGTAAATCTATCTGCATTTCAAAATAAAAATTAATTTAAAAATTAAAAAATAAAAGACTTTTGTCAAGCTACCTCATGAGTCAGGAGCCATCCCAAGGACAATGGAATTGTGTAGTAAACATTTTTCTCTCTTCTTTTTATTTTCTTTGAGACTTACAAAGCGTTAGACTTTCTAGAGATTTTAAAATCAACTTACAGCACAGCTGGGATACCCGGCTCTGACTTTGTCGCGTGAGAATCAGGTGCGTTTGAAGTCCTCATTCAGAAAATGCGCAAAATTATTATCCAGCCGCGTCAGAAGATGTAACTCTTTGTGCCATAAATGTTGACAACGAAGTTCACGTCTTTGGAAGCAAGTTTACTACAACTGCAAGTAAATTCAATTTGCAAACAATTATTTTGTGCTGTCCCCTGGACCCTTGCCATACAAGGTGGCAGCCCACGTCCCGGGGCAAAGGGCGCGTCTTCATTTTTTAGATTATTTCGGTACCCCAGCTTGGGTGTGCCTGACGCAGCGTTAGCCAACGAGAGCTTCCGTGAAGCTGGTAAAATCACAACGCTATGGAGTGAAAAAGCTACTGCCAGGGGTTATAGGACAGATGTTGACAAGACGGGAGCGTCCTGCTGTGGGAAAGCCACCTCGTGTTGCCACAAACAAGGACGTCCTGTGGCGCGGCCACCAACGCGCTCCTCCACTCCTCGTCTGCGAGTTCTGGCTCTGGCGTCCTGCTGCTTGAGGTTTTCTGCGGGCCCAGTGCAATTCTGCATTTGGCTTTGGAACTGGCTGTCACAGTGCAGCGTGCGACAGCCCTCGTGGACACGGATCGGCACCACTAGCCGACCTCGGACACCTTAGGAGACCAAGGGAGCGCGGGATGGTACCGCAAACTGGTTTCTAAACCCGCGGCCCTTGATTCAGCCTCTTCCCCGGCGCCCAGGTGGCGAGAACATCTTAATCGCCACGTGTCCTCTCAGGTTACGTGCTAACACTGGGGCCCAGATTTGGCGTTTACCTGACTCTGCCTTGCACAAGTATGATGTGCCTCAAACGCAGAAATGTGGCAGGCTTCTTGGCAGCCATTTTTGGAATGCTCCCAGCAAAAACGGTAACTTGCAAGCAGTCCCCAGTGGGAGACGTAAAGCTTACGATGTCTTGTTTGAGAAATAAACCACTCGCCATTGGAATCTGCGTGAGGGGCGCCACCTCGGAACAAGGAACCACAACCAGGTGATGAAAGACGCTGTCAAAACGACCTTGTCAATGGGAGGAGGCAGGTGGCTGAGAGAGCGGCAGGGCAGGAAGGGTGGGGTGGCCCACGGAGCACCTCACGACAGACGGCTGCAGTCACGCTGGACACCCTGAGCCAGACAGGCAGACGGGGACCTGAACAAGCAGCTGAGGGCGGTCGGCACCTGAGACAGAGACAGCAGCTGGAAAACAACTGGGAAAACAAGGACGAGAGGAAGGGCGGCAGGGACGCAGAGACCGGGATCTGGGCGCAATGAGCCACCAGACGGCGCGGACCCATCTCCTCCTCCGTCCCCTGGCGTATGCGGAACACCCGTGTGCCACCGTTGTGCTCATCTATAACTTTAACCGTTAACCCACGATTTTTTAATAGGGCAAAAAAAAACATAAAATAAGCAAGAATAACAAGTGGTGTCCAAGGATGCCGCACTGAAAACTGCACAAAACATGGCCGGGGTTTAAAGAACGCCAAGAGGGTGTCCTGTTCCTGTAAGGTGTTGATCCCCCCAAAACATACCTGTACAGCCTAGACAATTAAACAAAATTCAACACTGCTTTTGCAGCAGCTGACAAGCCGTATCTGACATGGAAATCTAAAGAACCCACAATAGCCAAAGTGATTTTCTCGCAGAAGAAGTTGGACGGTTTCCCAGGGTGATTTCAGGATTTGCTCTAAAGCCACAGCAAGTGACCTTTTACTCATAATATACATTTAAAAAAAAAAAAAGAATTATAGATATTCACATAAAACCTAAAATTAAAATATCGAGAAGAAAATGAAAAAATATATTTTCATATCAATCTTGGGTAAATACACACACACTCACACACACACCTAAATCCTAAAAGAAAAAATAATTGTTAACTTGAATTTCTTTAAAATTAAAACTATTAAATAACCTAATAAAATGGACAAAAGATTGAATGAATCCTTCACAAAATAAGATATACAAATTCTACCTCCCTCCAAAAAAGAAAAAAAATACACAAAAGGATGCTCAAATCAGCAACCAGCAGAGAAATGCACATTTGAAGCACAATGAGATACCAGCACATAGCTTCTAGAACAGCTAAAAAGACGGACGAGAGGGTACAGAACCTTGGACTTCTCATACACGGTGGCTAAGAATGACATCACCGCTTTGGAACAGTTGGAAGATGTTTTTAAACAAGTTAAACATACACTTACCACAAGACGCAGCCCTTCCACCACTGGAATTTAGTCAAGAGAGGAGGAAATATATGCCCATGAAAGACTTATAGACAAGTGCTCACAGCAGCCTTGTTTGTAATAGCCAGACACCGCAAACACCCCGCATGTCCATTAATTGGCTCATAGGTAAACAAAATACAGCCTATTCATTCCATTGAAAACTACTCAGTGATGAAAAGCGGCGACCTTCCAATGCATGCAGCGCGGTGGAGGGAGTGCACGGTGACACAGGCGAGCGAGGACAGGCAGGCAGGACACCGTCGCCACCCAGGTCCCACTTGCACGAGCTGCTGGCAAGCGCATCGGCCCCCTCACGACAGGGCAGGTCAGGCTCACTGAGCAGGCCTGGACGGGGAGGGGTGGCCCAGGGGCATGAAGACGCTTTTTGGGGAGACAGAACTGTTTAGCATCCTGATTACAGTGATGGTTTCACAGTGCATACGTACGTCAAAATTCTTCACGTTGTACAATTTAAATACGGTGGTTTATAGTAAATGAATTATATCTCAATGTAGCAGAAAAAAAAAAAACTTAAATTGACGTGTAATTTAACATACTGAAGCACGTTATAGTTTTGGTCTGTAGCTTTATTTTCAGTTTTTTAACAAAGTCCAGATCATGATATTATCTCCAGAGTAAGACAATTCTCGAAGGTCACATATTTCCAGGGATAACTCCTGAATTCTTGCCCCCTGACGTTGGGCCGTTTAGGATTCCAATATAGTCTGTGGCCCCTGGGAGAGGTCAGGTCAGGTGGTTTTCCAAAATTCCCAGCACAGGTTCTATCATCAAAATATCTGGTTAGAAAAATATCATTTGGAATGTCACTAGCAGGCTTTAAAAATAAATGCTAGAGAAGCAGGAATAGACACATCTTCCATTTAAAAAATTCAGAGTAAATGCTAAATGCAGACATCTAGCTCGGAGCTAACTGCTTGCCATTTGATATCTGACATCGCTCTTCACTCCACAGTAAGAACCTTCTTTTAGGCTGGAGATAATTTACTCCTGTAAGACATTAGTTAAGCCAATTAGTATTAAAATCAAAGAAATCACGATTATTTTCATTAAAAGTATAGTAACATTTTTTGGACATGAATCGAAACGTGAAAAATGGAAATTATTTCTCAGAGCTTTTTTTTTTTTTTTACAAAAACTTGGGAGGCAATGAATGTATGGATTCCATATTTCAAAACAAAAGTCTTGACTGTGACGAATGCATATGTGAAATGCCATCTCGTGGACATTCTTCTGTAAGATAAATATCATAGTCGTTGAATAAACCGGAGGCAATTTGATAAGAAATCTGGAATGCGGTGGGAAAAACAAATCATGCTAACATCTAGAAAATTTTACTGGGATCCAATTATTTATACGAAATATCCTGTGCGAGTCACATCTGATATCTGGGATCTTGGCAGCATTAACATCATTGCTAGAAAAATTGACTGTTGAGCTATGGAAGAAAAAAAAAAAAACCTATTATAGGAATTACCAAGCTTTCCAACCAACTAACACACACACACTCTTCAATAACACTAAAAACTTCTTAAAATAAATGAGACATTTTGCAATAGATCAATTATAAGTCCATCAGTTATCTACTACAGAATGATGCTGCATTAAAAAGCCACCTCAGAAACAGTGGCCTGACACAGTCAGCTCTTACTCCGCTCACAGCTCACGGCCCGCGGCTCTGTGTTTGGCGTGGCCTCGCCGAGCTGTTTCCTCGGGGCCGAGAGAGGGCACGGGATGTCAGGCCCTGTGTCCTTCGTCCTCTCTCAGGCTAGCGTGGGCACGTTCCTGGGTCAAGGCAGACGCACAAGAGTGAGTGAGGTCCTCACTCCGACGCCCTGTGGAACCGAGTGTGACGACAGCCCCAGCTCAGTCTCAGATGAGGCCGCAGCTCCCGCTGAAGCCTGGATTGTGGTCCCACGAGAACCGCAAGCAGATGAGCCAGCCCGCCACACTGAGAGGGGACACCGAGACCAAGCTGGCTGGTCACCGGGAAGTTGTCTTTAACTCCAAGACCCGTGCTCAGAAGCATCCCGCATCTCATGGCCCCTTCCGTTTTCTTGAAAGAAGAGATCACATCATTTTTAGTGATTTACCTTTTTCCTGCTGTTTTTTTTCCCAAGGCTTCCTTTACCTAAGTGTATCCACCTCCTGAACGGATTAGGTGTCTTTTGCCATCACTTCTGCTGCTCTTGCCTTTGGCACTCGTCTTCACCCATTGCTCGTGTGTGTTGCTCACACCCCTTGCCCCGCAGTGGTTCTTGTCATATGCACATATATACGTACTTCCTTACCAGGCGTTCGAGAAGTGGTCTGGAACCCCTCCTGCAGATCTAGGTTCAGGCACTATGACACATGAAGCATTCCGTTTTACTTGAAGTTTAAAAACACAATGACAAAATGGTAGCCCAAGAAAAAAGCTACTGTTTGCTTTTTTCACTTTTCAATTTCCAGGAAGCGTGCCTCACAGCTTAGAGCTTCATCTTGGGGAATAGGGCAGATTTGTCTCTTTTTTCTTAAAATTTCAGTCTTGATGTGACCAACCCTTAGTAACAGTGCCAAGAGTTTAACTCACTGTTTCTCTCGAGAGTAAAGACTCCCTAAATAATAAAATTATTATTATTATTATTATTATTATTATTATTTTAACGTGGGCTTTGAAGGGTCAGCCACAGTGCTCCAAAATGTTTAAGTGGGCTGATAGTCTTTTATACCCCACGCTTTTGCGGCACATGAAATAAGATTAATTTTGGGCATAGAATTTGAGATTCTATTACTTTTATAAATATAAGGATATTTACTGAATTATTTAACAGTATCTTTTACAGCAAATGTTTCATCAAAAAAAAAAAAAAAAAGTCTGACAACAGTTTGGCCACCTTTTCCTTCTGCGTTCCTAACCCCCACTCTCCGGAAACACTGGCAACGGGGACGAGGGGACGGGCTGCCGGGCATGATGAGGAGTGGGGAGCGCGGTTAGCAGCGTTTATTAACTGCAGTACCAGCTGTCATCGCAGGGGCAATAGTAATGGTTGATGGCCCGCCGTTGACTGATTATTGATCCCCGATCATCGCCGAGGGGGGTGTTGACCTCTGTATTATATAATATGCCCTCTCGAAGGTCACAATATTAGACTTTGCAACCTGTTTCTCGTGGGTTTCGCAGTAGGCATTTCGTGCGTGCACACAAGCCCAGCTCCTTAATTCGTTTCGACAGGAATCCTTTCTCTCTCGCATCAGCGGGCGCAGGCAGAGGTGCAAAAAAGGCTCTCTATAGACTCACAAAATCGAATTCTAACTCTGGCAGAGATGACACAGAGCAGGCTTCAGCACCTCACTGTCCCCCTTTTCCCCCAGTACCAGCCCTTTGCGAAGATGGGTGATCCTCACAGGACACTGTCCTCACTACTGACTCAAATAGACCTTCCCTTACCCTTTCCGTGATTAATTTTACCCTCCTTTCCTCCTTAATTACTTTTATAGGTTGTTTCCCTTGTTAATTTAATGATGGTTTAATGTAGCAGAGTCAATACAGTGAGAATCAGCCCGTGTCTGACCAATGTCTGCTGGAAACGTGCGAGAGGTAACGTCGCCGCAAACTCCAGTGCAGTTTATTTCGGCAGGCTGACGCCTCTGTTAAGTTGTACTTTTCTCTGTTTTTAAGAACAGAGTAGTTGAGGAAATTTAATAACAATAAAACAAAAGGGTTGCCTCCCATCAGAACCGTCATAAGAAAGAGTCTCATGGATCTCGTTTAGCTTTTACGGAGGTGCTATGGAGGATGTGGTTCATTATGTCACCACATGTCCTCCTACGAGCAGCGCCCCACCCTTACCAAGAAAAATCTGCCCAGATTCAGGACCACAGCGTCATGCCTGTCCCCAGCTTGCCTTGTTTTAAGCCCTCTAGACATTATTAAGTGGCCTGATCTGGCCAGAAGCTGAGAGACGAATCTGTGGTCCAGCAAAGGGCTGCTGCTCCTTTTTTGTCTGTAGATTAGAGTTTAAATTTTAAAAATTTAGCATTGCAAGATCCTCACCTCAGGCAACCAATCAAAGCAGACTGTAATGGCAAGGGGATCGGGGAATCTGTATTTTTAACCTACCTAACTCCTTTTGATCTGCAACTATAGCTGAGATGTAGACAGCAACTAAGTATATTCCTTGTGAGGAATGCATTTGAGTCACATACTTACGCCCCTTATATGCCTCTCCTTCTGCTTTATCGTGCACTTGAACATGTTATCCTGTCGTGGTGTACACATGCTTACAAGTTGCCCTACGTAATTTCAGAATCAAATAAAGAATGTGCATGATCTGCACAGGGCACTTCATGCTCGAGAAGAAATTTGGCTTTGGATCTTGAATTAGAAATACAGAATATGAAATTCTCTATGCACCTTATGCGTCGATAAATTAACTTAAAAGACAAATAATTATACAGTTATTTAAATTTTGTCTTCTTTTATGCTGGGTAATACTTATCAAAATCTAAAATATGAATAAGAAAATGCCATCAGATGCCTCCGAATTAAGACTGTACCTTTTATTTATAACAAAATGGAATTGATCGAGAAAAAAAATCTTGCACCTAATAATTGATTAAAATGAAGCAATAGAGCTCAGAAAAAAATAATGTCAATTATTTATTCCTCCCCTTCCAGTAATATTTTGATACTGCATAAAGCCACAAATGTACTTAATCACTTTACTCCCAAATAGTAATGATAAATCAAGAATGCTATAACCAGCAGAGTATAAAATTCATGAGGGCAGAATTTTGGTCTAACTTTTACTGAAATATCCCCAAAATCTAGAAGAGCATTTGACAAAGTAGGCGCTCAATAAACATTTGTTAAATGTGCAAATGTATAAGAGTATATGTAAACACAATAAGAGACTCACTTTTTATCCATATATCTATAGGTGTATGTATATGATTATTTATGCTTAGATGTAACATACATCTAAGCATATAAATATGCTCAGAGATACATGTAAATATTAAAATCTAAAGTATGTTAAACGAAAAATAAAATATGTAAAATCTAAGCATGTAAATATGCTTAGGTATAACTTTGATATAAAATATGAGTACCTACATGTACATATATACACATAGACCCACAGAATTTAAAATAATATTTATCTAAATTGGAAAGAAATGTAATATATTTAAAGGTGATTAATTATACAACTTGGAGAAAAAGAGGAAAATGTGTTTCCATCATTTAATAGGTTTCAAAGTTGCCATTCTGCTTTCAAATAATAGAAAAAAAATATTCTGTAGGACAGAATAAGAATTAAGCTGCATAACTTATACTGTCACCATGAAAAAGTATAAAGGTCAAGTTAAAATAGTTGAAGACTTATGTACATCATCCATCCATGGTGTTTTTAAAACCATATTTGTATAAATAGGAGTAGAGAAATATGAGGTTCTACTTCAGGCTAAAAGCCTACTTTCTCTTCAGCTGCCACTCCATAGAGCGGCTTTGCATCAATAAAGCAAAAGACACTGGCAGTCGGTCACATTTCACTCCCTAATGGACCTGGATGCCCAGCATTCTTCACTCTGGACTTGGGAGAGCTCCAGCAGGATGATTTAGGCCAGTTTGCCTTCACTGACCTCTGCTCGGCAAGCTTTAAAGAACAGGCTTCTCAAGCAGAAAAGGAAAAGAAAAGAGAAAAACGGAAATGATTTTCTTTTCGTAGTTTTTAATTAACGGCTCCTTTATGGAAAACGCTGATGTTTTAACGTCTGTATTTGACAGAGATACCTAGAACGTGCCATCTAAAACCAGAAAACCTTACTCAGGTTTGTCAGCAACCCAAACACATCAAACTCACCAAAGTTTTTCTGTCACCTGAGGGTCTCATGCATGTCCTCAGATAATCAGGAATTCGTAGGACAGCCTGTAACGAATAGTGAAGTGCATTGTTGGGATTAAGTGCCAACTCTGCCTTTTGTCCTGAAAAATGAGCTGAGCAAACCCCCTTTTCTTCTTAGTCTGAGTCAGTCTATACACCCAGCACTTCAGAGCACCCCACAGCCCATGTGAGAAAAACAGGGGTCAGACATGGGGTTTCTGGGCCAATAATCACACAACTAGCTACAGATTCTACCATTTTTCTCAAGTCATCCCAGGCACCGAGGCCCTGGCTGGAGTGGCAAAGACTGTCTTCGCTGTGGGATGTGAGGCTCTGAGTTTATCTCCCCGTTCTGGGCAAACTAACGCAATTTGTTATTGAGTCTGTTCAGGAAAAAAACAAAAAAAAAAAACAAAAAAAAAACTGATCTAGCCAGACATAGGGAGGAATCAACCTGTGATTAGAATTTGTATTTCCACAAAAGATTTCTCTCCAATACAAACTCAGGATAACACCATATATTCGTTGATGTGAATATATGCTTGATAAAATGCTTACAGAAAGTAAGCATTTTAGAGATGTTGAAATCTTAGATTGGGCTCTTTGTGAATACGTTATATGTTTAGTTTTTTGGCCAGAGGTAGAGAAGTCCAGATATGGGAATGATTTACATGGGTCTTAAATTCGTTTCTGACGGAGCCAAGACTAGAACTCAGATCATTGCTGCGTCTGCTTTGCCGGTGTTCTATTAAGAGTACATTTGGGTTCATGAGGGATGTTAGCCTGTAATTTCTTCTTTCAACGTCTTTGTCAAGGTGGGAGATCAGACTCGTATGAGCCCCAATACATGAGTGGGGACTATTCTTTGTTCCTCTGTCATCTTAAAGAGAGTGAGTAGGATTTTTTTTTTTTAATGTTTGATAAAATTCACCAGTGAAATCTCTTGAACATAAAGTTTTCTTTGTGGGAAGATTTTTACTTGAGAATTTAATTATTTTATAAACATGATGTTAGTTAATGCAGTTACTTGCGTCCGGGGCTCAACCCCCCTAATTCTGACCACTTCAACAGCTTCCAATTCTGGGTTCTGCCTCCAAGTTTAATGAAAATGCTAAGTCACCCTGATCTCCGTCCCCTTGGACATGTCAGTTTCAAAGTCACCTCCTTTGGAAAGGCCTGCTACCATCATCCAAGAATATTTTAAGTGCCCCAGCCCAGTGATTTCATATCCATTGCAAATAAATTTATCAGTTGTCTATTTTTTCTCTAAACAAACTCCTTAAATGAAAGACTGCACCCAGCTCACCACAGCACGTCAGAATTTAGCTTTGAGTGTAGTACCTATTTCCTCAGTAAATATTTATAGACATAAAGAGAGGCAGAGAAATAGAGAAGAAAGGAAAGAGAGAGAGAAAGAAAGGAGGGAGAGGGCGAAGGGCTGGTTGGGAGAGTGGGTGAGGAGACAAAGGGGGAAGGAAGACAGATATTGATGGGGAGGAGGCAAAAATATTTACCAATATGATGAAAAGAATAAAAACGTTTGTAGTCACTGAATATCCGAGACATTAGTGAAAATGTACTCTTTCGAAAAGTATAATTCGTTTACCTACTGGGAAAATTGTGTAAGCTCTTCGGTCTGTTTCGCTCTCCATAAACACATTGATGGGGCTTCAATAATGATATTGCCATAACAAATTTTATTTTACAATTTGTTCACATGCATCTTTTTCTATACTTTCTTCCAGTTTAAAATTAATTTTAACTTGCTGATATTTGATCACTGTTGACCTACAAAAAGAGTAATCTTATGATTCAACTTGATACATTAATTCCAAAATTTTATATTGGGAAATCTCTTTCTTGACAACTGAAGATAATTTTATGAGCGTTTTTTTTTTTGTTTTTGTTTTTGTTTTTGTTGTTGTTGTTCATCTGAGCCAGAGTAAAACTGTGGTTAGAACATACACTGGTTTGTAACCTGTGCATGTTACATTGTAAGGATCAGGTGTTTTGTCTATAAAATGTGACTAGTTAGAGTATCTGCTTCATGGGAGGTTTTGAGAATGAAATCCTTGGCACAGCGCCTTGCACATACACTCACAGTAAATGTTCATTGTCACCGACACTGTCACTGTTATTATGAAGCGATTTTGTCCTTTAAAATCTCCTGCAGGAGATGGTTAAAAATGGGTGGTGTGTTCATTTTTCAAGTATATTTCAAGGACAAGGACTGTTTCTTTTTCAAATAGAAGAATCTTTACATTTTTATCCCACTTACTCACAAATGGACTCTATCAGCTAGCTAGCTCCTGACCTTTAGAATACGTAATTCATCCTTGAATTAACGCTCACAACGTGAGCACAGGTTAATCTAAAAGAAGCCGATATTATTTATTTAACTCCCATAAAGTCAATGAGAACAATGTCTGGGCAGAGTATGAACACACGATACATATAAGAAAAGGCAAATGACAAGTAAATGCATAAAAATATTCTGTTGTTTGAGCAATAACAAATGCAGATTAAAACAGCAGTAAAACATGATGTTCTCTGCCAAATCAATATGATTAAAAAGAGTAATACCCCACGTTAGTGAGAACGCAGGGAAATGGGCAGCTACAGACCGATGGCAGGGCTGCACGTTATTATTGTTTTTTAACAGATGGCAGTTGTCAATATATATTGAAGCAATAAATAGTCAGACCTTTTGACCCAGAAATATTATTAGGAATACACCCTAGGGCAATGACGAGTCAATGAGAAAAATGTATAAAGAAATATGTATAAATATTTATATCAAAAGAAGTTTATCACCACATTTTATAACATGAATAAAAAATAAGCAATAACCTTAATGTTTAAGTGTGGAAAACTTATATAAATTATAAGAATTATATAAGAAAATTATGTAAATTATATAAGAAAACATATAAATTATAAGAAAAATTATATAAATTATGATAAAGTCAGAAAATTGAGAATTTAGAAGACTTTATAATATGCATTAACAAGGACAAGTGTTCAAGTAACAGTAACATAGTGTGGCATAGACTCCTAGTTTTGTTCGCACACAGGTGTTCATTTTATTCGTGCTGTTTCTCTGGGTGTGTAATTACAGGATGTCCTCCCCTTCCTCACTTCTAAGCATTTCACAATAAACATACATTATTTCAATAACGGAGGAACTCAAGCACACTTATTCTAAGAAGTGGGTCACCATAGTAAGAATTCTGGAGACTTTTGGCTTCTCTTTCAGGCCTAACAATTATTTTAACACTAAATCATGAGGAAACTTCTATAGCATTAAATACTTATCAGGGAAGATGTCTGAGAAGACCAGCATCTCGGGCTTTCGTCAAACTGGAGGGGAGTAAACGGTGTCCCCGAAGCTCAGTGTAATATGTAGAAACAGAAAGCACTTTGCTGGCCAGAGAGAGTGGTTCTTAGCTGCTATACCATTAGTTAGACCAACAGGTTCCACTGGCGAGATAGAATCACGTGCAGAGGGACACATGGCATCCCCACAAATGGCCATCTAGCGCAGACCGTGATATGCCTTCATTTCACGAGGTGACTGTTTAATCCAGTTCTACAAAAGCTCTTACAGTGCCCATAAAGGTCATCTCCTGGCACCGAGTGTCTGTTACAGGGAGAGACCTGTGTCCCCAGCACGTTCACCGCCTGTGCTGTTCTGCTTTGACACTGACCTTCTCTGTGCGTCACAGTGGCAGAGAGCAAGGGAGGGATGATAACGAGCACGCACCCTTGAACTGCATTCTTCTCCTGAGATGCGATGCGAACACCTCATGCATGTATGCTCGTATCTGCTTCATGTATATATGTTAGTTGCTTTTTCTAAAAATATTCAGATTTTCAGGAAAAGAAATGCGTGTCTTTATAAAATCAGTGCTTTTTTGGCAAGTAATAAATGTTAGAACACAACCACTTAATTTCCTTATGTATAAAATAAGGATGACTCTGTGCATATTATAGAACAGTTGTAAGCATTAAATACAATTATATATAACTTAGTATAATTTATCTCGACCAATTTTATAAGAACCTTCAATCTTTGAAGTCATTTAATTGGCATTTTATAACATTAAATTATGCTTTCTAGTCTTTAAAATTGCTCAATGAAATATACTAAAAATCATCAATATGCAAAATTTGAGTCTCAATCTTACAATGCTGGTAAAAGAATGGAATTTCATAAGCTAAAGGATGACTCCATAAAAGATAGACAAATCTCTCTCTCTCACTCTTGCTCTCGCTCTCTCTCCCTCCTTTTCTCCCTCTCTCTCTCTCTCTCTCTTTCTCTCTCTCTCTCTCTCTCTCTCACACACACACACACACACACACACACACGCAGTAACACCCACTACCCACCCCGATATCATAAGTCTGTGTAAATCTTGCCATCATCATGAAATGGCGTACGGCATACACTCCGATTCATACAGCACAGATCTTTATTTGAATAAGCCAATGTCTGGAATTCTTTGACTTTACCTACTGGAGATCGAAATATCACATAAACCGATTATGCTGTGTTCAGATTTTGGTCTTAGATGTGAATGCTTAAGAGAAAAGGATCCGTTTATATAATTTTATCTCATATAGTTTCTAATTTTGTCATGTTTAAGTAATCATACAAAAACCTTTTAAATTAAGTCAAGCAGAAAGCATTTATTAAGCATCTATTGCAGAAGTTGTGAAACTTTGGCAAGTGTTATATTTCTGAGCTGAGTTCAAGACGCAAGAGCCGACATGCTTTAGAAATCTGCCGCTGCGGTTGTCACGGACCATTGTTTGAATATCATCCGCTGTATCACGTGGCATCCCCGCTACAATATGTAAGAAGGATCTGCTTCAAATCAAATGCCAAAAAGGCTTTCTTTTCCTTCTTGAGAATGGGTAACTTCTCCGCATGTGGGCTGTGGTCTGTGGGGATCGCCAAAGGGTTGCCAGGGAGAAAATCAGCAATACCATATCCATCGCTTGCAACCTCGAGAGAGCGCTGTCCCAGGGTACCAGCGACCCAGACAGTGGTTCAGGTGAGGGGACGGGAAGCAAGGGCCTTGCGTCATTTGTGGTCATACTGTTTGCCTAAGCGTGGAGGGATGCGGCAGCTGAAGGAAGAGGGCATCTGCAGACCAGGGAGCACATTTGAGTCCCAGCTTTCATTAGCACAAAGGATGCAAGTCCCCTGTGGAATTGTGTGTCTCATAGATCCTATGAAAACACACTTCAATGAGACCTTCTAGTCCACAAAACATCCTAGTTCTCCCTATGTAGAAAAATTCAGTTTCATTTAATAATAAGGTGTGAAATAGGATCATTGCTTTAAGAAATTTATGGTGCATTTTTTAAATTATTACTTTTGCAGCCTACCAGTGCTCTTCGATTCATGAGGCAATTGCAAAAATAGGAAAAAAATTTGCTGTGCTTTCCAGTTGCAGTGGATGGTATTATATCTAACAATTAAATGGTAGATCCAAGTGTCGTAATCAAGGGAATAGTTATTATCAGTTCCCAAGTTTCTGTGTATTTGCCAGCACGAGCAAACAGTTGAGACAAGTGTAATTTTACCACAAAGCCATTGCCACGTAGGTAAGGGTTACGCCTTTAAAACTGCTGTGTCTTATGCACAGGCTTACACATGATAAATGAAACTTTGGTGCTTGAATAGAAGATTACTGTTTTAGTTGAGCTGTTTCTATTTTGACCAAGCAGTATTTATTCTAAATATGTAGTTATGTAATAATTATAATTTGTTAATGATATATTTTAGAGTGAAGTATATTTTATTCCAGTGGAATGCCATGCCTCTCAAAACAAGTAGAGTAATACAGTGAATAATTATCTGTAAGACATTACATCCAACCCAATGCACTAGTTTTTATTCACAGTATAAATAACCTCACAAAATCTCTTTGGCAATCCAGGCCGAGTTATTAACATAGCATTCCTCTAATCCTCGTCAGTCTTTGCCATTTCTTCCCAAAACCATCAGTGACACAAAATAAGGCCCTCAGTCTATTTCTTTAAAACAGTCAGAATATGATACGAATTCTGAAAACTAGGTCTTTTTACCCCTCTACATGTGTCACCTTATAGAGGAAGTGTGGTGTGTGTGTGTGTGTGTGTGTGTGTGTGTGTGTGTGTGTTAGAAAGAGAGAGAGAGAGAGAGAGAAATGGGAGGAGAAATCGTTGGCCTCAGAAATGACCTTTAACTTGAAAAATTATGAACTTAATACACATTCAATTCATTTCTCCATCCACACATTCTTCAAAGCAAATTTAAGAGTTTGCTGCAGCCCATGACTTGATCTTGAGTCTTCATTCAGACTTCTCTAACACGCTGGCACCTTCGTTCCTTTCATTTTTGACCTTGTTGGTAATTCACTGGTGAATTATCTGAAACACAGAACCAAAATATTTCCTACACAGTGGATACAGAAAAAAGGACATGTAATAGCAATGCATCTTATCTTTTCTGTCTTTCTTTAATTCTCTCTCTCTCTCTCTCTCTCTCTTACCCCCTTCCTTCCATCTTTCCTTTCTTTCTTCCTTCCTCCCTCCCTTCCTTCCTTCCTTCCTTTATTTTTTTCCTGCTATCATATGAAAACATTTGCTACCTTAAGCAAAGCAAGACTTTTCAATCAATACACCTTTTGGAGTCTCAAGAAAATACAGTGGTCTAAAACCTTACTGAATATGCATCAGTAAGTAACCATTGATGGTGGTTCATTGAAAAAATTATCCCCCCTCCCTCTGCCACCCCACAGTAAAATAGGTTTGACATTATTTAACTTGGTTTTATTTCATCACAACACAGGACATTTCAGTAGGCCTAGCAAGTTGCTTTAATGTCTTCTTATTTAGCTATGTTGTTTATATTGAAGAGGCTGCTCTAAGTAAATGTCCAAAGACAGATGAGAAACCAAAAACCCACCTACAATTAAAATATTCTGTAGCAATTTCAAATAGTTCTTCCTTGTTTTTATTTCGTGGCCATTCTTCTCACAGTTATGAGTCAGAAGATAGACTGTGTGTATTCATATATTTTTCCAGGCCTATATAGTTTCATCTTCAAAGTTGAAAGTAAAAACAAACAACCCAGATATAAATTCTTGAAGCTATAAATTCCCAAGAGCGTGTTTACTCTCAAGCTCAGAGCTGATTCTTGTACTTTGCCTTGGGTGCTTTTCATTTCATACTCACTTTAAATGCTCGATTATACATTCACTCTTTTCCCAAATTTATCATTATTGTCAATGCTAGCATTTCAATGAGTATTATTTAATATTGAATATCTCTGGGTATGATTTACAAAAGTATTTGCCAAATGTAAAGAGTTTATGTAAATTATTATAGCAATAGTAAAAAAAATATTTCAATTAGAAAAAATATTCTAAAGCATTTTTAAATGTAATAATATTGGGGAGATAAAAAGGAAGAGTTAAATAAGCATGTTTTCTCCATGTTTGGAGAAAGTCAGTGAAAGAGATTGAATTTTTTTCGAATTCAGTTAGAGGATATCCCATGAGAGATCATTTGACATTTGAAGTGATTGATAAGCTTATCTTAAAAAGTTGAAGGGAAGGATAATTTTAGATAGCGCCATGGAATTGCAGTGGATTGTGGAGTGTACCTGGTTCTCAGACAGACTCAGGTCCCTATTGGGATATTGAAAGGGTTTTGCAGCTCTTACGTGATCTAAAATAAGGAAGAGCCAATACTGAGGCATTCAGAGCAAGACCCAGGGGAGTAAAAGAAACACACACTTGACATTACACGAAAACACGAGGCCCAAATGCAGGTTGTCTCAAACGGCCCGAGATACTTGAGGTACATCCCTCAGGCTGCAGAAGGTGTATATTTCTTCGTATGTACATTACAATAATCCATATGAAACATTTCATTAAGATGAAATAAAGAAAATACAAAGTACTCGGACTAGCCAATCCCATATTGGAAAAGGAGGACGAAGCTGGAGGGCTCACTTTCTGATATCAAATGAACAATCGCAATCAGGACAGTGTGGCCCCGGCATATAGCTCTCCATATGCACCAATGAACGGATTTGAGAGTCCACGGATAAATCCTTACACTATGGTTAATTAATTTCGACAAGGGCGCCAAGACAATCCAATGGGAAAGCAGTAGTCTTTCCAACAAACGCTGATGCACAAATGGACATCCACATGTCAAATAAGGAAGTTGGACCTCTGCCTCGCACCATAGTAAAAAATTAACTCAAAATGGATCCAAGACCGAATATAGGAGCTAAACTACGAAACTCTTAAAGAAAACATAGAGGTAAATTTTTGTGGCTTTGGATGCGTCAGTGGTTTCTCAGAACCCTTTCCGAAGAAACCGGCGTGGCCAACACCTTGATCTCAGACTCCCAGGCTCTGGACCTCTGAGAAAGTAAATTAGTTGTTTAAGCTCCGCCCATATCTGTGGATGGATATATGATAACTTATTACAGAAGCAGAAGCATGATAATACAATAGGTATACCTTTATATACTACGAATAATAAACTTTAATAGAGAAATACCAAATATACTTCTTATCTGTTGCTTCTTTCAACTTGATAAAACCATTTGAATTGTATATTTTTAGTCTTTTAAAATAACTCCTTTTCACCCTTCTCTACCACAAAGCTGTCAGGATCCTGTATATTTTTACTCTAATAGATTGAATGTATTTTTTTCCTTACAGGTTTTTAATTCTCAATGACTGTTAGAGGCTTAAGGCTCAGTTCATGGCTCTCCACCCTCTTCTTATTTATCAGGTTCCTACTAAAAATTAACTTTGTGAGAGTAATGAATAAGGTATAATAATGAGAATGAGAATACTCAGTGTAAAAGCTTAAAAGCCCCACAATTAAATAATCTGTCCTCCCCCGGCCTATGGCTTTCTTTTGCATTGTATTTTTGTTCATTCAGTGCAAGCAATTTATTTGAGTGTATATTCATCTTGCACTGAATCCTATATTCAATAAATATGTTAGGGAAATTGTCTTACTAGTTCATAAAAAAAAACATATAATTGGATTTTTAATTCACTTCTTATATGAAAATAAAAATCGGGGGTATCAAAAACATAAACTTTAAAAAATAAACCCACAAAAGTTTTAGAAGAAAATGTGAAAATATTTTTATCTGTAAGCATGGAGTGGAGAAGCTATTTCTAAGCAGGACATAAATATACATGCCATAAACCAAATATACAACTTTAATTATACAAATATTTTAACTTGAAAATGCCACAGTCATAAGAAAAATGCAAATGAGGGGGGAGCAACATAGTTTTTAGGCAAAAAGCTAATGCTCTTATTTAAAAATTAAGTGAGAAAGAGAAAACAAACCATTCGAAAAATGGGCCATGGACAAGAGCAAGAATTCACAGAAAAATCTGTAGTTGGATTTCACAGAAAGTCATGAAATTTCCTCTCTTCATTATGCTCAAAGCAACAGGGTAGGACGACGAAGCTTTTCAAGTGACAGAAGAAACTGTTTCATGGCTCTTTTACCATTCTCTCTGCACAGCCAGGGTGCAGTGGGGTTTGGGGGTCCCCATACGAAGTTATTTCCCTCTCACGTCTTCGTTTTCACTGCAAAGGTGTCTGCCAGCTTCCTGTGGCCCGAGGCCTTCCGCTGGCATGGCCAAGCTGGGCGGTGCCCTCACCTGCCCCGGGCCTGAGCGCTCAGCCCCAGAGACACGCCTGCAGCCACACCTGCCGTGAGGTGGCGGCCGTGAGCGGGACCGGTGTGGCCGTGAGCGCGGCCAGGACAGGCACCTGCCCCAGGAGGGAGAGCTTCGGGGCAGTCCTGCACCCTCCACACTGGCCGGAGGGTCTCCCATTCATCCCCCTCCAGACCCGGAGGACTCCCACCCCCAGGAGTAGAGGAGGAAACGACGTCCCACCTCCCTTTGGCGTGCAGCGCTTTGCTCATCACGGGCCTTGTCTTTGTGGATGGAAGAGTGGGCTGTTAGAGCATTAAGCCACAAACACCAGGCCCACTGCGGGACGTCACCAACGGCCACTGATTCTCCAGCCCGGCCCGGTTATCACTTCCTCGTGGCCATGACCACCACTCAAAGCCCCTTTATTACGTCAGCACTTTCCAAACAAGAAATCTCAGCATGGAAGCCAACCAGAAGCATGGCTTCAGCTCAGCCTGTTCCCTTGGCTGCATGTGATTTGGCGGAACTAAGGAAGAGTTGAAGAAAACCAGGGTTATCTTCTGCAAGAAGTGTCGTGATGCCCTTGTAGCCAACTCGTAGACCCTTTGTGTCCTCAAGTGGCGGGGGTCGATAAGCACGAGAGTTATAAGGAGAATACTGAATATTAACTCCGGATTCCTGTTGTGTGCTCCCAAGTCAGTCCTCATAAAGCACTAAAACACTTTTCACATTTTTCGGCCCTTGATTTGACAGTGTTGCTTACTGCTCTGTGAAAACATGGCACTTTGTGACATTCGTAGAAATAGCAATTACCCACAGTCAGCAACACGAAAAGGCCCAGTCAGCCTGTCGTACTTTAACTGTGTCCAATGACACGTTCAAAATTGCTTTAGAAACACGGCTACTCAGGTGAATAACTATTAAAGTAATAAACCCGAGGAGGAAAATCCAATCTTTGCTGAACCAAGTCGGAGCGAAACTCTAGGCCAGCATCATCGCAACTAAGCAGAGCATGTATTTACCCTAAAACATGACCGAACAAACAAAAACGAGACTTCCAGTATTTTATCTCACTTCTCCTCATTGTCCCTTTCTGAGACATAATATAAGACGTCACTGGGGAAACAAATGCGCGTCTGTGATTACTAAGCCCAGTTTGCCCCCGGGCGGGAGGGCGTGCTTCCAGTCCCCGTGGATGCTTAGGTCCAGAGGCTAGTACTCCAGCGTCAAGCCGCCATCCGGGCCCACGGCTCACGGTCTGCTGCCGACTCGCTAGGCGGTTCTGGCCAGTTCTCTGACCCGCTCTCTAAGCCGCTCTTCCAACCCGCAGAAGGGGTCAAAATGGTTCTGTCTGGTGCATTCTTCTAATCTGAAAAAGGGATTAAAATATTTCTCAAGTCTATAGGCATATTGCTGAAGAATATTCAACTTTAATAAAAGCAAAAGAAATTCAGATAAAAATCACTGCTGTACCGACACTTTGGCTGTTATCATTCTTAAGTCCCTTGCAGTTTTAAAAACAGATCAAATTGGGTATTTTAAGGGCTTCGGAGTGTACTAGGAATGCTGTGTACCTAATCTGATGACCTTCGCTCCCTCTCTCTCTGTCTCTCTCTTTTAGCAAATTGCTATTCAAAAGGCGGGGGGGAGGGGCGGGTGCAAATTTTTATTGTCACTAGTCATCGTGAGTGTGTCAGGCATTTCTCCAGGGGGCTCTTCGCCCATCTTGGTGAGAACTGGACATCCGCCCATTTCTACACAAGGAGCACGGGACCCGATTTGATGAGAATTTCCCACCATTGTGTCAAGGTGCCACCACATGGCACAAATCGGTTGTAGGTGCCAGGATATTGACACCCTTCACGTTCAAGACCAAGAGCTAGGCAGGACCTCTCAGCACAGCAGCCTCGTCAGAGCGGCCCAGTGTTCTACATAAGTCCTTTATTCTTCTAGCAGGGTTTGGAGTGAATCGGGGAAGGACTGGATGGTAGTCGTGAGCATCTTCCCAGCACTGTGGTCCTTGCCCAGGTAACCCCCTTCAGGAACGCTGTGGACAGAACTCATGTGTTCAGACCGGACCCCCAGCATGGTGGTGTCGGGAGGCGGGGCCTACGGGACAAGCCAAAGTCATGAGGGTGGAGCCCCGTGACGGGATTACTGTCTTATAAAAGAGATCCCAGAGAGCCCCCCGTCTCTCCCACCGTGTGAGGTCACAGCGAGAAGTCTGTGTCCTGTACGAGAGTCCTCACCCACCCGTGCTGGCACGTGGACCTTGGACTCCCAGCCTGCAGACCATGAGGAACGCCTGTGTTTAAAAGCCCCCAGGCCCTGGCGTCTGTTAGAACAGACTGGACGGGCTGACCCCAGGGGGCCTGTTCTCTGGCAGCTCTGTAGCTGGCCGAGATCTCGCAGCAAGAAGCCTCGCAGGAGCTCTGCCCTTGGCAGCGAGAGTGTCACCCAAGTTGATGTCCCATGCTGGGTGCATGGCACATTCAGTGGCCATTTGACCTGCAGGGCGGCCCAGCCTCACTGCCTGAATCTGGGACGGTGCTGAAGGGACACTTCGGGCTTCCGAGCTCTCTGTGGATCCCATGGGGCACGGGCTGCAACTGCGTGGCGCACCCCTGCCACCGTCAGGCCAAGGGTACTCCCCAGAGAGTGCGTCCCAGAGAATCCTATAGAGACAGGGCTCTGCCTCGCATCCTTTAGTTCGGGAGCCCAGCCTCCCACAAGATTTACCCCAACGAGGTGATAAGATTCCTTCCCGTGACACGTAGCTTCTTAAGCAAAATTGGTGTTATGCCAGCCAAGAAGAATGGAAATGAACTTGGGGAAAACAGTTTTCAAACATGTCCTACAAACTAACCAGCTTTATCCCTAATATAGTTAAGCCTACAGCCCTAAAAAAAATCAAAGTTCAACCTCAATGTTAAAGACATTTAACAATAAGTAATCAATGAGCACCAAGCCTTGTGAGACCATTATACCAGAGGTGAGCTCTGGAGACCTTGCAAAGTTTTAGCATTACTTAGTCATAATCGACCTTACAAAGCTGGAAATTGGAAATGTAACCCCATTTTTGACAGATGGAGTAACAAAAGAACAATGTTCATGGGATTTGTCAAGGGGTGCGGGTAGGATCACGTGGCGTCAACGTCACAGGTCAGCCTGGAGTTGCTGTCCTGCATGCCCGTACTGTATGATAAGGCAGCCACTAGCCACACGTGGCGGTGAGCTCGAGAAACGTGGCTGGTCCAAACTGAGATGCGATGTAAGGGTGAAATACGCATCGGGTTTTGAAGACCTAGTGCAAAAATTAAAAACTAAAATGTCTCAATTGGTATTTTGCTCCTCTTGGCAGCTTGCTTGTTTTCTCTAATGAGATTTACCTCCCGTGCAACATACAAACGCACACACACACACGACTCTTCAGAATTAGTCTGTCAAAAGAATATTATACATATTTCGTTTCTTCTTCTGGCTGAAATTTCAAGTTGCAGATCCCTGGTGTATTTAATTTGTCTACAATTAGAGTTGAAATGTTCCTTTTAGTCGCAACTGAAAAGACATCTTTGTAATCAGTCGCTTCCATTACCATTGGATAATGTTAGGATAATGTAATTTGGTGTAATCAGATAAAATTAAGGTTTAGTATCTTCAAGTTTTTTTTTCCCTTGAATGAAATAAATGCAAGGAAAAAATCAAATAACTCTCAAATTTTACATTTAACAAAAAGTTCAAACCTACTATTTTTCCCCACTATCAAATGTCTGCAGTGACAGTACCAGGAAAGATAAAACAGGAATTTGGGTTTGAGATATCATTTTTTTAACTGATGGAAGCAGGTACCAGATTTGTGTAATGTGATATCCTCTTAATAGATGACAATAGTATTGAACAGAAATAAAATGGAACAAAACGAAGTAAGTTATGAAATGTGCCAAAAGGAATTTAAATTGCCTTAAACCCTAACAGTCAAGTAGGTAGAACATTGAGTGGCTGCCTGATTATATTTAAGGACTTAAATCTGATTCCTAATACTCAGGGAACACGTTTTCTGGCCATCTCGCATGTAACCAGCATTCCGAAAGCTGAGCCAGCCACGTGCCGAGTACATTGCCTGGCTTAATAATGGCCCGATCCATCACATAAGATGGCTCCCTCACCCGCTGAGGTTGATTTAATTTAGCTCCCTAAATCACCCCCCACCCCACTGTGACTCTCCATGGACCACATGGACCAGCGTTCTTTCTAGTGATGGTTTTTGTCTAGAAGTCATGGCGGCCATTGCATTTCGGGGTATTTGCTCTTCGCGTTTCATTCCCAGGGGTACTGAATTTATGCGCACTTAAAATTACATGACTAACGACAATCTTGGCCGTATGATAAAATTTAGAAAGAATAAGCATAAGCCACTTAACTAAAATAAATAAGACCTTTTGTTAATTAACAGCACTTATTAAGGTCATATGCCGTGTAATTCCCAAATCGCCCTTTATTTTCCTTTTACATGTTTAATTTATTATTAAGGAAATTAAACACACACAAACACACACATAATTCTTTTTTATTGGGAACTCATAATTTGTGGTTTATGGACACTAAAAAATTCGTGTAATAGTTATGACAATGCAATTTAATAGTCACGGCATTCTCTTTCCTTATAAAAATATAATTCCATGTAGCTTCAAAACACATACTTTATTTGTTCTTAACAATTACAGTTGGTTTTCTGTTATTCCAGACCCCCAGAATCTTCCCGGCACCCCCAAGAGCGTAGTCACTGGTGTGGGTGGGGAAGGCAGGGAACACATCACGATCACTTGCATAAGTTCTGCTTCAACTGCCTGTTCAGCCTTTGAATTTTTAAATTCCTATGTGGTCAGAAGAAAATTAAAATCTTATTTTTTATTTGTTTGTAATTAAATTAGCCAAATGTATTTTTATGAGAGCTATTTGATGTTCAGAAAACCTCATAAGCCCCTTATAGATATTTTTCTTTGAAAAAGCGAGCTGTCGTCTTTTGCCAAGCAAAACAAAATTTAAACCCCAATAGCTTTTAAGTTCAGTTTGAAACCGATCACGTTATAATGAATTCTTCTTTGAAAATGTATTTATTTACCTTTCATATGAAGATGACTCTGAAGTACGGAATTTGGGCATTTTCTTGCAAACGGAGAAAATGTCATCTGCATCCTTTGTAATTATTTTTCAGAAAGCCGTGAGGTCCAAAAAAAAAAAGGATGGTAGAGAGACGTAGCAAGCCCTGGTATTTTTAAACATCAAAATTCAAACCCTCCATCATTTCATCGTGCACAATACCGGGGTCTTCTTTTTTGTCACTTCCCTCTGTCTCTCCACATTCTGGGTCTGCCTGGTCCAAATCCAGAAGACTGTCAGGTTAAGAGCAAGGAGCGGAAAGAGCCCTCTTCACAGCCTGGTCTCCGCCCTGCTTAGCCGGTGTCCGGGAGCTTGTGACACCGAGGCCTCCGCACAGTTCCAGCCCCGGGAATTTTATGACAGTCGCTTTCGGTTAGGTTCACTTAATCGAAACTGAATTCATGGATTGAAATTGTCACCCTTTTAAGCATACGAGTCAGTGGATTTTAATATGTTTACAGAGCTGTGCCATCTCCACCACCATCTATTTCCGGTACGTTCTCCTCACCTGGAGAAGAGACTATCTGTCCCTAGGCAGCTAGTCACGCCCCGCTCACCTCTGTTCCCCATCCCTGGCAGTCAAGACCCTACTTTCTATCTTTTGCGGATTTGCCTCATCGGGATATTCCATACACATGGAATCGTACAATATTTAACTATTCGTGTCTGGATTCAGCATAATGTTTTCAAGGCTCACCCATGTCGTAGCAGGTGTCAGTACTTCATTATCTTTTGTAGTTGTATAGTGTCCCACTATGAGGACACAGACCACAATCTGTTCTTCCGATCACCTATTGGTGAACATTAGCATCGTCTTTATTTTTGGCCATTGTGAATAACGCTGCAGTTTTTCTGCGGACATAGGTTTTCAGTTCTCTGGGTATGCCCCTAGGAGTGAAATTGTTAAGTCATAATGACTCTGTGTTTAACATTTCATTCAACTGCCAAAATGTTTTTTCAATCTGGCTACCATTCAAGGTTATTATGTACTGTAGCAATTTTATGTCCTTCTAAACAGACCGATGCCATATTTTGTCCATATAGCCTGTAGGCAAGTTTTTCATATGAAATATTTTGGAGCCTTCTTTCTACTTTTTTAAATATCGTTGATCTCAGCAGTTTTAAAAAGTAAGGATATTCTTGAATAGGATTATACTGTAAAAAATATCTTTATTTTCTGAGACGGTAGTTGAGGGGGTTTCAGTGAATATTGGGACTGTTATTTGTATTCATTGTGTATCAAACACTGTAAATTTTTATTCCTTCCAAACTATTTCTTTAGAAATATACACCCTTTTGCAAAAGTCTCTTCTTGACAACGATTACCTAGTGGATTATTTCAATGTAATCATTCATTCAGGATAAACCAATAAAAAGCTCAGCCCATTTTCCATAATGAGCACAATTCATGAGGACCATAAAAAAGTACGTGTCAAAGATTAGCGATGTGTCGTTGACACCAATATGAAGTAGCACATAACTAATGAAACAAGTGACATGAAACTAATGAAATATCAAGGAGAATTAATATGATGCCCTTCCTATTTCTAAAAGCATTTAGGAAAAAAGGCCCAAACACTAATGGATTGTGCAGGGCGATTATCTCCGGCTCATGATTTTAAAACAATCATTGATCATGTGTGAGAGATTTGCTAAAAGCCATACCTTTACTGAAGTTTAGAACCCCTCCACCAGAAGTGACTTTGAAATATATGACATGTCAGCTGCCAGTGAGGCTAATTTCGGAGCAGAAACCAACCAACGGGAATTACTGAATCCAGCGTTAGTTCCTGTTGCATTGGTTTCTGTCTTTGTTCTGATTTCTTGTTTAATGACAAACATTAAGCCTCTTTTCTCTCCCTCTCTCTCTGCATCCCCATCTCCCTCTCTCTAACCCTCTCCATAACATGTTATTATGAAATTAATGTAGTAACCTCTCAAAAGAAATAGCTACTCCTGACAATTTCATAATTCTTCTTTTATAAGAACTATTTTGATATCATTATTGTATGAGAATGAATACATTCGATAAGTGAGTTTGTAGGTTAAAATAAGTAGAATACAGTTTAAGAATCAAACTAGCATCTGAATTGTGAAAAGAATATCTTTGTTCCCTTGATTATTATATGAAGATCAAACTGATTTTCATGCTTCTATAATTTTTAATAAAAATTTACACCCCTTTCCTTATAAACTTTTCTAATGAAAAACAATTGTATTTATCTTCAAGTTGAGAGTTTACCTACCACTTATTTATCTGTCTATTTTAACCTTTTTTTATTTTTTACTTATTTTTAGTTCTGCACAGAAATACCTATATTGTTGCTTTATGTCTGAGAAGTATGTCTGTGACCAATTTGCCAGATATAAGTTGAGTTCTTTCTCCCTTTCCAGTTTCTGTATCACTTCTGGCTTCTCACTACTCCTAAACCAGGGTAGATTTCCACAGTAACCCAGTAATCCAGATTATGAAGCAATTATCAATTGATTAATAACCTTGCATTGCCACAAGAAATATCTAGCAACTTCCTTGAACTGAGGTAAACGGGACTATTCTCATTTTACAGCTGGTGAAACAAACAGTGGCTTGTAGAAGCTGACACAACCCAGGTACTTTGACTCGCTTGCCATTGCCCTTTGTGTGGCATTAGATGTCAAACTCAAACTCTGGAAACTGACAATAACGTTTGGCAAGAGAATATCAGTTTTACTTGTTCTAGAATAGCGTATATACAATCATGATGTGACTATAAAAACACATTATCCCTCAAAGCCACAACTCGTTACTGCTAGAGAGACAGAAAATGCCGGAACATATCAAAGAAAAGAGATGTAGTATTGAATTTTTGGGGAGCCCCTGAAAGAAGACCAGAAATGATACCTGGGTGAGTGAAGGACAGCAAAAAAGAGAGAGGGTAAATAATAGGACATAGAAACGTAAAAATGAACTGCTGTGTAATAAAGGTGGCTTTATAAAACCAAGGTAGTTACGTCTCTCGTCATCACAAACGTAACTGGGCATGACTATAAACATGAGGTCACAGTGAGATGACACCTAAGGATGCCTTATGACATCTAAGGGTGCCCGATGACACCTAAGGGTGCCTAATGACACCTAAGGATGCCTGTATTGATCCACTCCTTACCTTTAGGCATTATCTGCAAAGCGATAACGGGTATGACACACTATTTAACCAATTTAATTTAGTATATTATTCATAAAGGCTCTTTTACGTGAATTAAATTTGCGTAGACCGCTGCACGTTGAGGGGATGCATGTGACGCGACAGCACCATTTCACGGGGCGGTTCTCTCAGGGGCTGGGACCTCAGACGTCACCGCTGGAAACTGCCACTGGGGGTGGTGACGGAACTCGGAGCCGAACATCGCACTTATCAGCACCAACCCTTCGCGAACTCTCCCTCCACCGCCCGCGGCATCACAGACGAGGAACTTCGCGGAGGCCATTGGCACTGTGGTCACGCACGGGAACTGGTGTCGCTCTTAACAAGACGTGGCGGCCAGTGTAAGTTTAGCTGTGTGGAGCCGTGACCGTGCGGGGTGCTCACTGTTTCCTCACGTCCTCATCAAACACACGTGTCACCCGGGCAAAGCCAGGGCCCCACGGGGTCGGCCTCGGGCCAGCATCGCATTCAGAAGAAGCCATGTTCTAAAGCCGACATCCTTGAAGAATGCTCAGCTCACTGCAGGTCCTCCCGGACTGGCGAGCCGGGGCTGACGCCGGCACGCACACAGCCAGGATCATCCCCACAGCTCCCGCTCTCCCCCACGTGTCCCGCTTCTGCATGTCCCTCTACTTCTTCTGGTTACTTCGCCTCAAAAAAAAAAAAAAATTGCATATGTTTCCTGAGCCCCACCGCACAGCCCTGCCCCCACACCGATCACAGCGGCTGCGGCTCTGACAAGTGACATCCCATCTCCCCGGTGTCTGGGAACTGTCTTCCGCTCTCGCTCAGATGGATTTTCTCACGAGCACAGCTGCGCTGGAAATTTGCGAACCCGCCAACACATCGGTTTCCCCCGGAGGAAACTGTAAAACTCTCTCAGAAAGTGGGGTAAGAAGACAAAAGACAAGGTTATTTGTGATCGCTGAGACGCTGGTGGCCAAACGGCCCCCCGTCCTTTTCTTTGCCTTCTCCTATCGCTTGGGCACAAAGCCGGCCGACACCGCCGGGGACGGGAAGGTGTGACTCCGCCTCCCTGCCATGCGCCGTGCCGTGACTGTCCTGGGAGCAGCCCCTCCGGGCGTCCCCCCTCCCCTACACTTCTCGTCCTGTGCTTGTCCCTCTACAGTTGACACAGTGTTTGTCTTGTCTCGTTTCCTGACTGTTGCGTGGCACATCCTGTAAACCAGACGTCTCCAGATCTTTGAACAAGCGGACAATGCCCAGGACCAGGGGACCGGCAGAGCAGGGGACAGTCTGCCACCTGCCTCCTCTCACCAGGAAGAACTTGAACTTAGTTTAAAGTAATCAGGCAGGTCTGGCTTTTGTATTTTAAAACAATTTTCCCAACTGCGACTTCATGAAATAACCCGTGAGACGTACTCAGTGTGGGGAGGTAGCGGATGCCTGTGTCGTGACCAAGCGTTCTCCCCAGAGGCGCCCCCGTCACCACGTCATGGTAGGCCACGTGATCTCCTTCTTCCTTGGACAGTATCTCATGAATCGTAGGACATGTGGCCAAATTGCCACCCAAACTCACCCCTCCTGTACAGTTACCAGCGGATCCCCCAATCCCACTGATGCTGCGTCTACGCAGGGCGAGGGCTATTCACTTGACACTTCATTACTGAGTTGCTAAGGTTTATCAAAGCGTGTTATTCCTGAGCTAACACATTTCTGGAGTTTATAAAAGATTTCGATGAGCAGTTCTACTAGAAAGTCTGGCCACTCGACCAGTGGGCGTGGAATCCCGTGCTTCCTGGTCAGAGCCTGGAGGGCTTCTATGAGGAAGCGTTTGCTCATTACTGTCTCGAGGCGAAGTTTAAAATGGCAGTTCTTGCTCTTCTTTTTTTAATTATAAATAACGTGCGTTCATCATTTTCAGCTTAATGGTTGTGACTTGGTTAATCCATAATCTCACATATTTTCATCATATTTTATCGATTTTCATTAAATGCTCCTTAAACATGCGTGTGTAATGGAGACATCAGTCACTGTCCTCATCCCATCATCAAAGCTGTTCTAACGTTCTCTCTTCCAAAGCGTCTCTGGACGTGACCTTCCCTTGTGTCGCACTGGTGTCTCTGTCTAAGAGAAGCGGTGTGGGAACTTCTGTTCCTCCTTGGTATGGAATCACTGTTTTGGAAAGTGGTGGATTAATAGTATGAAAAGGTAAACCGAGGCATATTAAAACCATTAAGAGCTTCATGATTCTTCTTGGGCAGCTCCAGACCAAAGGTGGTTAGGAGTATTCCCTAGATGGGAGCTAAGGGCAAGGTTTTTACACAGAAGACACCGAAGCAACATGAAGAAATTATGACTGGCGAGAGCTTAAGCAGTTGCCTTATCTGGGGAAGCCTCGCTGGCTGCTCATGGCTGCTTGTTCTTGACATGACCAGGCACTTTGACCTCTTACGCACTATGACGATTGTGTATTTTTGGACTCGGATTCGGCTGGGGAGGTATCAGTGAAGGATCAGTCCCCAAGCTCCATGTTGTTTCTCCCAGCCTGTTCTTGGATCACTGTAAACAGGAAGCGTCCTGGGAGTTTGTTTCCCTATGGGTATTTATTCAAATAAGAAGTGGGTAGCAGGCAGGGGTTCACCATCAGCCCAATGACAGTGGCTCACTGTCGGGGGGCAAGAAAAGAAGGTGGCCAGCTCAAAATCAGTGTCACCCTGCTCCACTCCATAGAGACCCGAATTTCTGTCTCTGTGTCATCCTCTCAGCAGGGCTGGGGGCAGCGGGCTCTCCTTCCCCAGCCCGTGGCGGAGGTGCCCTGCCCTGGGGTCCCCTCCCTGTCTGCCCCTCTGCTCCATTTGGAAGTAGCTACATCGTCCAGGCATTTAGTAAATGTCATGGCTGTTTCTTCAGCCCGACGTACAGCATCGAGTTGGATTTATCTTCAGAATGTCTCCAAGAGCGAGCCCTTTCTCCCCATCCCCACCGCCAGAACCCTGGTCCGGTTCGTCGTGCTCCCTAACCCCGTGATGGCGGTGGCCTTCTAGCTCCTACCCTGTTCAGCATCACCCCTTAAGAGCAGCTGGCTGAAATCACTGGCTCCCAACTGCACTTGGCATGAACCGCAAACCCCTTAGCATGGCTAACGAGCACCCGGAGGATGTCCCCTGGCTGCCCTCTCGACCTGGTCCAGGCCCAGCCCTCCCCATAGCGCGTGGTGCCCGGTCTCCCTGCCTCCCAGCTCGAGGCCCGCGCTCAGCATGCCCCCGCTCCACCTGCCCTCACGTGTCTGCCCAGGTGTGACCTGCTCGGCGAAGCCTTCGACAACTGTCCCTCACAGACCGCACCGCCTGTCTCGGCCTCACGCCTGTCACATCCTCCTTCTTACGTCCTTTACAACTCTTTCTACTCCAGGAAAGTTTGAATTCATGAACAACCCATTTCCTGCAAACATGTAAGCCCCGGGAGGGCTTGGAGCAACTTCCCCCTTACGCCCCGCTTCCTTTCTTCAGGCTCTAGAAAACTTGCTGCCACATAATGACCCTCGAATACTGGATAACCTTGCAAAGCCCTATAATACTTTTCACCCAGAAGTCTCATTCGGCCCACACGCTACACCTGGAGCTGGAGGGACCGGAGCTGGAGGGACCGGAGCTGGGGCTTCTGTCGCGGGCACTGGAACCCTGCCTGGCTCCGACAGTTAGAGTCCCAGAGGGGCTTCCTAGTGAGACGTGGGAAATGAAGAGGCCGTTGCTCTGGTGAGGAGATGATTCAGTCAGTGTGTGTTCATGTGATTTCTCTTCCCAAGCCTCTCGGAAATAAAAATGTCACCATCCAGAGAGGAGCAGATGTGTACAGGAGAACTTGGCATCGCCACAGCCACATGAGCACCAGCTAAATAAAATTTAGAGGCAGTGGGTCTACAGCCACGCCACCCTGAACAACCCCGATCCCGTCTGATCTCGGAAGCTAAGCAGGGTCGGGTCTGGTTAGTACCTGGATGGGAGACCACCTAGGAAGACCACATGCTATATGCATAAAAAATAAAAAAAATTTTTTAAAAATGAGTCAGCAGAAGGAC
>CM053513.1:1027854-1055959 GCA_028627145.1 Eidolon dupreanum
GACATTTCCTTAATTTGTTCCACACAAGTTTTAATAACTGAAAATTCCAGAAGGTGAAGCTGAGAAGCCCATCCGAAAAGGCTGCGTACGGTGTGATTCCCACTGTACCACCTTCCGGAAAAGACAAAACGAGAGACAATGACCGGTCAGTGGTTGCCGGGGTCTGGGGTGGGGGTGAGGATGAACGGGTGAAGCATGGGCAGTTTGCAGACCACCCCGGGTGACACTAGTAGTGGGTACATGTCATCACACATTTATCCAAACCCCAGCAGGTACAGGACCAAGAGTGACCCCGATGTCAACCGTGGGCTCTGGGTGACGATGACATGTCACTGTAGGTTCATGGATTGTCACAAACATGCCATCTGCTGGGACACTGACCGTGGGAGGCCGTGCGTGTGGGGGAGCAGGGGCGTGAGAAACCTCTGCATCGCCCCTCGATTTCGCCATGAACCTAAAACTGATCTAAAAACATTAAGACCTAAAAAAAAGGTTAACTTGAATCAGCCCTTTCTAGAAAAAGCTTGAATGGAATCATTCGGTGTCACGTAGAAGACTCTCTCTAAGGACAACACACGCAAACGTGCTTGCACTGCAGTGGGGTAAACACCCCACATGCCACCCCAGCCGGCCCGGCTTGGACTCGTCCTCCACATGAGTGACTTCTGTCCTTGTCTCCTGGGTTCCCAAGTCCCCAGAGCAGCCTAGGAAAGCTACGCGAGATTCTCCAAAGACCCTAATTTTTCAGAGAAAGGACAAATTCTTTGCCACATTTTCTTTTTCTCTCTGGGAGTGGCACGCACGGCGGGTTGGATTCTCTCTCTCTCTCTCTCTCATCCCTCCCTCCTTTCCTTCCTTTCTTCCTTCCTTCTTTCTTTCCTTCCTTCCTTCCTTCCTTCCTTCCCTCCTTCCTTCCTTCCTCCCTCCTTCCCTCCCTTTTTCTCTCCCTTCCTCCTTCCCTCCCTCAAGTCTGAATCAAAATAGCTGCAGAGTGGCGAGGCAAAGCCCCGGTGACGAGCACACCAGGAGGCAGGGAGCAGCTGCGTGAGTCATGCCAAGCGGCCTCTGGCTCAGGGTGGCATCGGCTGCCCGCACAGCTCCGCTCCCTGGGCCACATGGCCCATCCATTCAGAGAAGTCAGCGCTCAGACGAAGCAGTGCTCACTCAGTTCTTAGTCAGAGATTCCGACGGCACCGCCAAGCAAAGCCAGTGGCACAGAAAACTGACAGATGATAGAAACTACCAGAAGTCCAGCACAGATAGGCCTCAGGCTTCAACGTTTCCCAGACAATATGTTCTTCATCGGTCCAGGACACGGGGTCACTTCACTGGGCAAGAGTTCACCAGGCGTTTTCGGTCCCCTTGTTGATTTTTAAATGCCACTGTTCATGAACCTGTGTTCGTGGTGACTTCACCACCTGTCTTGGTGGTTTCTGTAAACTTGGATTCACGTCCCGCCTGTAACGTACTGTGATCTGCAAACTCCCCGGGGGAAACGCCATGCTGTGGGTGTTTGTGTGTGTCGCAGTGGAGAGCTAATAGCTGCTCAGGGTCCTCCGAAGCATCCGAGGAAGGATGGCGGTGATAAAGCTGTTGGCTTGAGCTTTTTTAAGCCAGTAAGAAAATGTTCTCACCAAATATTTAAAATGGACATTTTTCTTTGTGTGAGTTCTCCCTTCTGTGCATTTTGGAAATAATTTAAAAACAGGTGTCAGACCAATATTGCCTTCATCATTGATGTATTATGAAGTCTTGAATATAATCCTTAAATGCTCTGTTTTGTGGGCTCCTCATACATACAATGAGAACAAAAGCACTTGAATATAACTGCAAAGGTTGTCGAAAGGATAAAATGAGGAGTGTGGAAAATGTATGAAGAATTGCCCGAATGTGTCAAATCCCATAGCGATTAAGGCCACGTCTTTTGGTGAGATTTCACGACTGCAGCACACATAAAAACATAAAAGACTCATCGGCGTCATTAAATCAGCATCTTTCAAAGGACCGATTGCATAATATATGCCACTGTGGGTCTTGTTATAGAGTTAGGGTGATTCGAAATATAGGAAATTAATGCTTGTAGTACTCCTGTGAAAAATAATTTCTGTCTAGATATGTCGATTTTTAGTCATTAGCTATATATGTACATATATGTACACACACATAATTCAGTAGTTTTCAGATATTTACAAAATTGTACATTCATGACTACTGCGTAATTCCGCAGTATTTTCATACCAAAAAAAGAAACCCTACCCCTGCTAGCTTAACTTCTTTTTTCCCCTTCCCCTCAGACCCCTTCCCTGGCAAATACCAATATAGTTTCTATCTCTGTGGATTTACCTTTTGTAGACATTTTGTATTAACATTTCTGGCTTCCTTCTCGTAGCGTACTGTTTTCAATGTGCATCCATGTTTTAGGATAAAACATGATAAAAATATCAAAATATGTATTTTTATGGCTGAATAATATTCTTTTATATGGGTAGCTATAAAATGTTTGTTTGTCCATTCACTAATTGGTGCACATTTCTGGGGGGTTTCTTTCTACTTTGGGGCTATTATTTTAGGATGCCGCTATGAATATTCATGGACAAGTTTTTGTTTAAGCATACGTTTTCATTTCTCCAGTACGTATCTAGGAGTGGAATTGCTGGGTCAGATGCTAACTCTGCTGTAGTCGTTTGGCTAACTGCCAGACTCTTTTCCCAAGTGGCTGCAACCTTGCGCATTGTCATCAACAGCCTATGAGGGTTCTGATTTCTTCACCTCATAAACACTCACTGCAAGCCTTTTATTAGGGCTAGCCTAATGGGCGTGAAGTGGTAGCTCATTGAGATTTTAATAGAATTCGCCTAATGACTAATGACCTTGAGCATCTTTTCATGCGCTTTGTTGACTGCTTATATATCTGCCACAGAGAAATGTTTATTAAAATCATTTGTCCGTTTTTATTATTTGTCTTTTTATTGTCGAGTTGCAGATTTCTACATCCAGACTGCAAATTCTTTTATAAGATAGATGATATCCAAATATTCTCTCACATCCTATGGTTTGCCTTTTCACTCTCTTAATAATATTCTTTTCTGCACAAACATTTCTAATTTTGATGAATTTCATTTTATCTGTTTTTGTTGTTGTTGTTGCTTGTGCTTCTGTTGTTATATCTAAAGAAATTGCTTATACCAAGGTCATGAAAATTTAATCTAATCTTTTAAGAGTTTTATTACTTTAGCATTCGCATTTCCAGTTAGTTTTTGTATATGGTGCAAGGCGGGAGTCTCGTTTAATTCTTTTGCATGCTGGTATCCATTTGTGCCGTTCAGAAATGCTTTTCTGAGCACATGCATAGTCCTGGGCACGTGCTCAGCTCTGCGCACACGTGTGACCTTCTAGAGTCTCAGGCCTATGTCAGAGCTTCACAAACCCGCTTCAGGACAGTTTGCCCTCCAGCTTTTGCTTCTAACCTTTGCGGTTTGGCTATTTCTTGCCCTAGTTTGTTGTTCACCTCTTAGCGCCATTGGATAATACAAGATGGCTACCGACTGATTGCAACAGACGCCCTGCAAAAGGGCTGTTGTTCAGGGTGGGTGCTGAGTCAGGTCGAAAGAAGACAAGGCTGATAAGTGGGTCTTCAGGGAACCACACACAATTAAAGTAATGACAGTTCTCTGGGAACCAGGCCTGTCCCGTGGGCGGCTGCCAGGCTGCTGGTTTTCCCCAAGATGGCATTTCGTTTCCAAGGCGACCACAGAGCCAGGAGGACCAGAGGGGAGATGGAAAAGGCAAGTTAAGACTCCACAAAACTGGCTGTCCTGCCCAAGATTAAGCAGTTTGTCTTGAATAAACACTCCCCGGACTGTTGTCTTTGGTGAAGTTCCTGAGATCTGAAAACGTCTACTCTGGTCATTTTGCCAGTGTTCTCGTTGCTTTTATAAAATAGAGGGTTTGCACGAGTCCTTACTCTGTGTCCCTCCCCACCAACACCCATGGCCATCATTTTCCAGACCGATAAATAATTTCCTTGTTTTGAATTTATCAGAACCAGAGAAAACGGCCTTGCATGTGAAGTCTTTCGTGAAGAAGCACAGGCATCATTTAGGAGATGCACTAGGAAGCGGGCTCCGCTCTTAGCCCTGGGGGAGCTGTTTCAGGCAGTTGTCTCTGGCTCTGTTCACAGCAGGCAGAGCGAGGCGCTCCTGGTGCCACGGTCACGCGGGCAGCCCACCCCCCGCCCAGGGTAAACCGTTTGCCGGGTGAGAGAGAGGGGCATAGTCTCCTCTACGTCCAGGTACCACCTAAACCAAAACGACCTGGATGAGTTATTTCTCACAACAGATTTCTCTTTACATCTTTGCGTTCCTGGCCAATTAGTGCATTTCCCCACGAGGCTGCAAATTCGTATTTCGTCGGTCTTTTATTCCAGTTGATCTCAATAGACTGCCTTGTTCAAACAACCTTGAGTTAAGATCTATTTAAAGGGGAATCGAATGTGTTATAAAATCCCATGGTTTACTTTGGAAAAATAATGTATTTAAAATTTACAAACCATGACTACAGAGAAGAAGGTTAAAAAAAAAAACTGTAACATTTTTGGATCCCCTACCACCACATTCCAGAGACTATGCTCAGCATTTTCACACTTAAGATATAATGTGCAGCTTCCAGAAATCTTTGGAAGAGGTTAATAGAAAGGATTCCTATAGTGCGGATCACAAAAGGTAGAACTCACATAACATGTCCTAAGTTGCACACTCAGTGATTGAGAGAGCCAGGTGTCAGAAGGCAGTCTGGTCATTTTATTTTTGTTAGGCTTTGGTTTTGAAAATAACATCAGTGATAAATACATCTGATGATCTGAACTTCCGTGACTTTTACAGTAGTTTAAGGGGTTTCTCCAATGAAGAGTCTATAGATAATATTTCTTTACTTGCCTTTTTAGATAATAGCTAGAGACAAAATCTGTGTTCTCAGTGCCACAGGCTATAGTTCCCTAAAGAATGCAATATTGTTAGGAAAACAAGAACTACAAATGAGTGCTGGTACCACCTACAGTTTGTAAGAAAATAATAGACTGATAGCCATTTTATGAAAATCTAGCCAACTCGCAATAAATGCCTAAACTACTTATTATTGTAATGTTTTTCTTCTAGCCATTTTAATTACATATTTGGATTTTCAAAAATATCACGAAACCAATAATAAAACTAATGTCCCAAACCACGAAGATCGTCTTGGAGCATAAGCAGATGGCACTTAGCACTCTCATGTGAGTCATCGTCTTAGAATAACTTTCTTCTTCATGTTGCAATACTTTCTTATAGGGATTTTGATTTTCAAACAACTTTACATCAACTGATGTTTCCAGAAGTTTTTCCTTATTCCATAAAAATTATATTTCAGTTCTCTTTAAACAAAATCAAAATATGCAGGAAGTAATGCGACTGCTTTCCAATGAACTAGTCATAGTTCACATATGGTTGTATTCACCTCCTTCTTTTGATCTCAGAGAATCTCTTACATGTAGGGTGGTGATCCCGCCATTATAAACATCCCATGATTTTTAGCAAGATCCATTAACCGTACGTGATTGAGGCTTGTCTGTCTGGTGGATCCAGAAGCTTCCGTGCTCTGCTCCTTCAGAAGACAAGTCATTGCATCACCTGCTAAGTGGCTTCATCCAGCCAGAGCTGCCTTTCCTGCTCCCTTCTCAAGAAGTCTCTTCCGTAAGGCAGTCACCCTGATAACGATTATAACCCTTTGCTATTGGTCTCAGTCTCTCAAAGACCGTGACTGTCTAGTAAGTGCAAGACAACTTCCTTGGTGTGAAAAGAAAAATGTATATTATGGTTGGCGTTTTGATGCCCACACGAGGAGAGGAGAGAGTAGCCGGTGTCTTGCACTTATGCAAGATTGGGGGCTTCAAATAGGTACTTGCGAGACATTGGGACTCGTTAAGGAACATAATGACTAACAGGAACCCCAGAGACCCAGGCCAAGGCAGGGCCAAAAATAACGCAAGAGAACTAGCCATCTGCATGGGACGTTAATTTGGGGGAGAAAATACTTCTTGTGAGAAATTAAATCCCAGTTCGACCTTCGTACAGCTATATAGTCAAAACCAATATTGTCAAAGGGTTGTGCAAATCCCAAGCTGATAAATTAAGAATACTTCGGGAAGATGAAATATTGGAGGCTCCAGCCAAAGAAAACGCAAAATCACTGTTTACGTGTTACACTCCAGGCATGGCCAAGGAAGCTCCTGCCAGACCAATTTTCTCACAAATAACAGCTATAAACTTGGATTAAAAAATGTTTTAAAATGCCTGGAGGTAGCACAGAGTGAACAAAAGCAGAAAGATTATAGCAGAGAATCAATTTAGAAGAAAGAATAGCATCGGGTGGTCACCTGGGTTTTTTTTTTTGATGATTTAAACCTGACAGCAGGAAGGAGTCAGCGCTGACAAGGTGAAACATTGGTGGAAAACCCATACTTTTTTTGGGCTAAAGAACAGGAGGACAGAGTTTGGAGTAGTCATTGCCCCCATAAAGTGAGGGACATATTCCTAAGGGTCAAGGGCCAGACAGGGGTGACCCCAAACCCTCTCTGAGGAAATCATCGCCCTCCTGGCTGGTTTTGGACCATGTGTGCACAGGCCACATGCAAAGCATTTCAAAATGAAGTCTGAGCTGCTGCAAAGAGACGGTGCTTATGAGTCCAAGATAAGAGCCCGTTAAATTTTAGAAAATCAGCACTCTGTTTAGGAAGGTGCCGGGTCTCTGCACCTTCAGAATATTCAGGAAACGATACAAATTTAGCTAACAGATGATGAAAGAAGACGGTTCAACTCATTCTCACAAGACAAGACAATCAATGGAAACCAATCTCCACATGAACACGCACTGGAATAAGCAGATAGAGCTTTATTCGAACTGTTTTCAGTAGCATAAAAGAAAATATGGTCTCAATTAGTGAAAATACAAGAGGTTTCATCAGACAAAGAGAAACTACGAAGAAGTTCCAAATGGAAATTCAAGATTGGAAAAAACACGGCGTATGAAGTAAATACTCATGGATTGAGCTTGCCAGCGAGGGGAGCTGACGGAGGAGGCGTCAGCAAAGCTGCGGGGAGAGCAACAGAACTTTTTCAGTCTGAAGAGTAAGGGAAGAGTGTGAAAACCAAAATGAAAAAAGCCCCGTGTGCTTGTGAAACAATATCCAAAGTTTCAATATATATGTAATCGGGGTCCCACAAGCAAAGGAAAGAAGAAATGGAACATAAAAAAAAATTATTTAAAAGAGTAGCTGAAAAATTCTCAGCTTGGCTAAAGATATAATTTATAGAATCAAGAGACTCAGTGAATCCCAAGAGTGGGTGTGTGTAAATGAGCAAGCATGTCATTGTCAAAACACTGAAAGCCAAAGAAAAAAATGTGTTTAAAAGCCAGAGGAAAATGACACATTACCCACATGCAAAAAAAAATTTATTTAAATATCTTACGATCTCTTGCCTGAAATTATGGAGATGAGAAGACAGTGGCACGGCCAAATAAAGTGTCAACGGACAGACAAACATGTCAAAGCCGTGCTCCACAGGCAACAAGCATATCTTTCAAAAGCAAAGGTAAAATAAAGAAAACCTCAGATAAAAGACAACAGAGACAACATGTTATGAGTGGACCATCACCCGAGGAATAATAGGACAGCAGAATCTTCAAACCAAGGAGAAGCGGGGCACCAGGAGGAAGGGTCTTCGGGAAGGAGCAAAGCACAGGGAGGAAGAAACGCCGTTATTTGAACCACGGAGTCAAGGAAACTTACAAAGCGACTTCCAAAATTCAAGGTTTAATTTTAAAAGATTGCACATTAATCGTACCATTGTATAAAATCAGCAAACAGTGAGAAATATTATATAATAAAGTGTCAAACAGATAGGGAAGAGCAGGGCGTGGGAACATTCCACAGCACAGGTGCACCGAACAAACTCAACCAAAGAGGAACTTTAAAGGGCTACCACATAGAAAAGCAAGAACAGGAAGTAGAAACAACAGACGGGCACAGAGGCCGCTGGTGAAGATGGGGAGCGTGTTATCGGGCCCTAGAAGAAAGGCTGCCTTGTTATAAAGTGGCAGAAAACTCGGCCAGATAGCCCCCTCCCGCTGGGCGAAAAGCAGAGCTTGAACTTGGCTGTCGAGCTGAGATTTCCAAGCAAAGCTACAAGGTGTGGCCTCGCTCCTCCTTCCTGTTTGCTAGAAGAAAGAGGTAAATTGAGCAATGAACCATCAGGCGAAAGGAACCAGGTCATGATGATCTGGAAAGTGCTCAGTATGTCCAGATAACATGCTCTGGAAACAAGGCCACGGGCGTGACTGTTTGCCAAAGAGACCAGATGTGTGACTCACGGCTCCAATCAACCATCTCAGCGCAAGTTGGGGGAGAGGCGGGGTTAACTCGGAAGGACCTGCATAGAATGCTCGTGTTTAAAGGGGTGGAGCCCTTGACACCCATGGGAGACTCACAGATTTTTGAGAACTTTATACCAGCAGAAACTCTGCCAGCCCGGACCGAAGGGACAGTGATGGGTTAAAACAAAGGCAACGAAATTTAAGAGTTTCTTTTCCGGTTTGAATTTTAAAGAGACAAGGCGAAGATATGGCATGAACTGTTTCTAAACTGCTTTGTTTTATATGATTTCCCTTTAGAAATCTAATTCTCTCTCTCTCCCTTGGGTTTTGCTGAAAAGCCCACGGGTCACTTGAATTAATTTCACAAAAATTTCAGGATGTGTGTCATGACCACATGTCCTTGTTAACGGAGAGATGATGAAGTCCGTCTCTGGTGACTTGCATTTCCCCGCTGAGTAATTTATTCGTGGGATGACGCAGATGCTGTGGACCACCAGAGGGTCTCATGGGAGGAGAGTTTCTGAGTTGGCATCTCAGGACGGATTCTTTATTTATGGACACGACAGCAAGACAATTGAAGAATGTCATAATTAAGCTTTCAATTTGAATTTTATGTTTGTTAATTCATTCAGAGCCCAGTACATAGTTTTTATGAAAGAAAAAAATGTTTTTAATAAATCTATTGACATACTTAGTATTTATTGACTATATGCTATGCTCCTTGTGATAGAAGATCCCAACTGAATCCAACGTTGACCCTTCTCTCAAGAAACACTATAAAAGTTGCATGTAAAATTAACAATATGATAAGGTAGAAAATAGTGAACAGCATTGAACAGAGAGATACATCATTATGGAAGTTTGGCAGAAGTACAGAGATGCATATGATATTTATTATTCCTGCATTTCATGTCCGGAATTTTAAAAAAATCAATACATTATATTTTAGAGATAAGAGAACTAAGAATATTGTGAGTACAAGGAGAAATGGAAAGACATGGTAAATATATGGCTAATCCAGGCCAAAAATATGTCTTACCTGTTTTTTTAAATGCTGGGTGTAATTATGGGAAATAAGCATAAGTTTGATTCTGACTCATTTCTCTTTAGATCTGACAAGTTGATCCCAAGGATATGCATAAGATGAGCAAGTTTCCAAGTGCTCTAATTTTACCTGGTGAAATACTATTTCTGAAGCCACCTGGTAAGCCGCAAGGGAAGGAGGAGATGGTCTAAAATGCAGTGTTTTCCTCCACTGTATCTCTCTCCACTGTGCACTCACCGCCTTCACGTCGCTTGCACTACACACTATTGAGAACCTGTAGACATGTGCCCCCACGGAAAACCACCCCCACGGAAAACCAGCACATAATCGCCGGACGCGCTGCGGTTTCCCCTAGGGCCGCACCAGGCCGTGTTTCCCCCGGGGCAGCCGATGAGGAAGCAGATGCCGCGAATGAGACTCCTTCAATGTCAGGCAGTATTTAAGGGATAATCTCGTTATATTAGTCATTTAGGTCATGATTATAATATAGATATCAGAAAGCTACTATAATTTTTGTTCTAGGAAGGATGTGAGAATGACCGAGATGCCGAGGTAGCTCTGGCCTGATTCATGGAAGAGGATGTCTGAGTGCAAAGCCTTAGTGTTCGCTTCCTATTCACCGAAACAATGGCAAGTGCCAGGCGGCTTTCCCGTGAACGGTCGAGCTGTGTTAGAGCCAGCAGTTCACAAACATTTATCCGTCCACACTCTATGTAAATAACTAAGATATTTCTGAAGCCAATAAGAAACACACAAATAACAAATTCCACAGGACACCGTTCTTCTCTGATAACCACAGAAACATGGAAATAATAACCTAAGAAATGGGGACCTTAGTATGTCCCCCACAGGTAATAGACAGACTCGTTCACCCAAGGCTTGCTTTGACATTTGTAGGAACAAGTCTCAAGCATCAACTCTAATGTATCATTAAACTTTTATCAGATCACAGCCAGAACATGAAGATTAAAACCCGTTTTAACTGAATAATGTATGCTAAAACGCATATCGTCTGTGCGAGGTCGTAATCGTCCCTTGGCTAATGTACTTCAATGGACCGACGGGCATTAGTACATCTATCTGAACTAATATCTTGGCAACACAAGGGGAATGTTTTATATCACTCGAAAATGCAGCACAAGCGTCCAAATGTGGGTCATCTTAGCTTCTGTTTGAGTAAGGCATTAGAATTGCACCACTTAATATAGTCACTGATTTGTTGCTCAAACGAGCTAGATGAGTCTGAAGCAACTTGTCTGAGTGTTCTTATTTTCCCTGAGTGTTCTTTATCGTTACTTTCTTAGATCCTTTATTACTAGGGAGCTTCTCTCCAATAACTGGGCCCCGTATCTTCAGTCTTCAATGTTACCATAATAAAAATATATAAACAAACAAACAAACGAAGAGGAGATTAAGGTGAAAAAAGTTTTTAATCAGCTCTTCAATTCACACCGAAGTGTGTGAACGACTTTCCAACACCTGCCCCCCATTTCCCAACCTTCGTCCGGCTATTCTGCTTACAATAGAGTCAGGGGTGCCGTCCCCTCAGGAGCGGGCCTTCCGTGGTACTGTGAAGAGAGGGACATCAGTGTGGGTAAGATGGGGTGCTGACAGGCAGGAAGTATCGTTAATCACCATTAGGAACAAAACACCCTTTACCTCAGGTTCTCAGTGAGAAAATAATTCTTTGGTTCGTAAGACAGGTGACCGCTATGAAGCGGAGGGGCACACCGCACTCAGGCTGGGGCTTCCCTCCTCTGAAATTATTCCACGTAACAGCCTTCCGGGAGCCCCCACAACACCATCGCTGCAAGTGGGGCTCAGCACGGCACCGTGGAGGCCCGCAGTGACGGTCACAGCCCTGGGCATGACAGAACCGCGCTTGACCAGCGGACGTGAGCGAGTTACCGAATTGCTCCGAACCGTAACAGATGGCCGAAAGAAGAGGTCTGGGGGATTTAAAGGTGTGGGGGTCGGCAATGATCATGAGCAAAAAATCTAGAGTCACAGCGTGGGAGAAGTAATTACTTGGCAGGGGGCTCTCGAGAAGAGGAGAGAAGGCAGACGTCACGATGGCCCGGCCTGGGAGACCTCGGCCTGCTCGTGGGCTAAGGAGGGACCGGCCAAGACCACCGCGTTCGCACGAGGGCTTGCTGCGTCCAAGGCTGCGTCTTCCCCACCTCGTCGGCTCTGCCACGGTGCATGCGCGTGTCAGAGGCACGGGGAGTGTTTGTTGAGCGAACGAACAAATACACAAGCATGATGCTATCCTTTGGATTTTAGGATCTCCCGCCATCCCAGAAAGACATTCGATGTTCTTTTAATGTAAGTGTGAACACCTCTAGAGGTGCTGGATTCTTTTTTTTTTTTTTTTGCAGTTCCATAAAAAACGTTTTCTAAAAAATGAGCAGGAACCAGAAGTCGAAGCCAGTCATGACTATTTATAGTGTGCTGAGAAATAGTTCACAGAAATCCCTGTTGAGTGAATTTTTTTTCCCATTGGAAAAATAATGTCTGATGGTCAACTGAAGGGAAGGAGCAAAAAAGAGAAGACAGGCCAAGAGGCTTGGACGTTTGGAGGGAAACCAGAGCAGAGCTGAAGAGCAGGGGAAGATTCAAAAACAACGGTTTTTGGTGTGAATACCAGACGAGTCCACTTTGGAAGCCATCTTCATGGACTACACAGCAGGAGAGTCTAGCTGATGCTGATGACACAAGGCTGAGCTCCCTGGAGCGGCACCCCAGTGCCCACAGGGTGGGGTGCGCTGCCCTCCTCTGTCCTCATCGCAATTTCCACCGAGCATCTCGCCGTGAGAAAGGCAAACGGCCGTGGCTTTCTGGTCCTGAGAGTTTAAACGCTTTGGGAAGATATACAGCCCACAACAGGGGTGCTTCGTGATTCCTATGTGCCTGTCGCTCACTCTCAGCGGGGGTTTTCGAGAGCCCAGTGCGTGCCGGGTGACAGGGAGGGCCGCAGAAGGAGCAGCGGGGACCCGCGACCTCCCACCCCAAAGGCTTCGTGCGTGTTTGGGGTCGGGGTGACGGTGGAAGAAACGCACACTCGTTAGACATGCAGACACCGTCAGGTTTCACGAAGTGCAGTGAATTAAAATCAAGTGAGGAGCGTTGACAGCGACCGGAGGGGGACGCAGAGGGGCCCCTCGCTCTTTGGAGAGGGAGGCGGAGCCGGGGTCCCCCGTGGAGGTGACGTTCCCGCAGAACCCAAGGACGCGAGGGCCTGGGCACCGAGGGTGTCCTGGCGGGGAGCTTGCAGGCCGAGGGGACCGCCAGCACACAGGCTCCGAGGACGGGCTGTTTCCGAGGGATGAGGGAAGAGCGGAGTGCAGCATGGCTCAGAGGATGGGGTGACAAAGAGGCCAGGTCTCAGGTCCATTAGCCCCGTGAGGCCACCAGGGACCTGCAGCAGCGCCCAGGGATTCGGGTCGGTGCTGCTGGCCAGGTGCGCATTCACCGAACACTGGGAACGCCACTTCCCTGCTGTAAGAGCCAACGCCCCTGCCCACGGCCCCGCCACCCACCGTGCGGGGCGAGGCTCCACTCCCTGCAGACGGGCACTGCCCTGCAGCCTCGTCCACTTCTCACACCAGCTCCCAGAGTTCCGCGCCCCCACGGTGAAGGGCCCCATCCCGCACCGCAGGTGGCGGTCTCCAGAAGTGGGTCCCCAGCTACTGTCTGAGGGGCCGGAAACGGGGGTCCCCATATCCCCTTCCTCAGAGCGGATCATGTGCCATAAATGCTCACAAACCTTATGGAAACACTTTACTTCCATATACCGGTTTAGTATAAAGGACCCGATAAGGATACCGATGACGGTGACCAGGCGAGGTCCGAGAGGGTCCAGACTGCAGAAGCTTCTGGCTCCATGGAGCTGGGGTGCACCACTCTCCCACATTAGGGAGCGTTTGCCAGCCTGAAGCTCCCCTAACCCCCAGTTCGGGGATTTTAATGGATGAGTAACTCAGTCTCTAGCCCCTAGAGGATGGGGCTGGGCCCGAAGTTCCAAGCGTCTAATCATGGCTGTCTTTTAGTGACCAGCCCCCATCCAAGAGGCCACCACGTGTCGCCTCATTAGGACAAAAGATGCTCCCATCACCCAGGAAATTCCAAGAGATGTAGGAGCTCTGTGTAAAATGCTGCCATCACCCCCAGCAGCCAGGAAATTACAAGGGTTTGGGGAGCTAGCTCTGTCAGGAACAGGGGCAGAGACCAAATATACATTTATTATGTCACACTCGTCCTTGCAAAGCTTTAAGAACTAGGATTCTGCAGCCAACTGTCTTGGCTCAGGCTTCTCACCTTAAGTAAATAATCAAGTTTATAGGGTCATATCGAAGAGCACAGAGTCATCATATTAAAACTGAACTGGAAACCAACCATTACGTATCAGGTCACCTTTCCAAAACAAGCCATTCTAGCATAATACCCAAAGGAGTGCCCTAGAAACGTAAATACCAGCGGCGTATGATGTTGATGGAGATGGCAGGGTGACATCAACGTGTACCTTTAAAACAGCCCACGCGTTCCATGAGGCTTAGATCATGTCTGGCCTCTCACATTAATTAATTTGAATATTACAGCTCTGAGGTAATATCATACCAATTATCTCTGTCATCGATTTGGTGTTTACAGATTGCATGTAGCTTCACACGAGCTCGTGGTTATACGGTCCATGGTCCGTGCATGGGCACGCGGGAGCAGGACGTTTACAGACCAGCCGCAGGTACCCCGGGGGGTGTCCCTGTACCTTCCTGCCTCGTTCATAAAATCCGTGAGGACGCGACGGCTGTCCGCTTCCCTGCATCTCCTCTGTGCTTGTCCCAGAGCAGACGCGACACAGCTGTGGCTTCACTGGAGGAGGCAGAAAATGTGTATGTAAACGGGATGATGGGTAACGACCTTGGCAGGTAGCGTCCAGCAGGGACGCGACCTCTGATGCCCGGTTCGGTGTTGGGTTCTCGACTCCGTTTTAGTCTCGCGTGTGCCCGACTGTCAGCGCAGCGAATCGCACCCTAACGGAGAGGAGGGCGAAGACCCCCTGGGCGGTCCCCTTCTCCCTCACGCCTGGCCGTGTGTGTGCAGGTGACCGTGGCCTTCCACAGAACCCCAGCCTGGTGGGCTCTCAGTCTGCCCCTGAGAACTCAGACAAATGACAAGTAACATGGAGCTATTTGGGGTTTTATTCTTGTTTAAAGAGTGGTGAGAGTTTATCAAAGCTTTTAGTCTGAAAGTTGCTAGAGACTTGGGCGGGATATGGAGAAACCATATGTTTATGCCTTTACTGTGAATCTGAAGTAGCTAAAATAACAATTTAAAAAGTTTATTTGGAGCTTATACCAAAAGGAAAAACTGAGGGAGAAATGTTTCTCTGCCTACTGGGTTTTACCCTACAGAAGGAGTAGAAACATCCATCAGCCACATTAATTTTTCATAAATCCACGAGGCCAAAATTAGTGATATAGTTTCTATAGCATTTAGTTCATTTCTGTAGCATATAATTTTCCAGTTATTCAGAAACAGTATAATATTTTCTGCTGAGAGAAAAATGTTACAAAAAAAAAAAAAAAAACAGATCTGGGCCTACCAATAAGTAGAATACAGACATCTGTCACTCAGAGTGACATGCTTTCAAACAGCATGACGTTTGTCATTAAACATATCTAGACAATTTTGAAATTGGATTCCTTCCTCAAAACGTCCAAAGCACATATTAAACAGGAAGTGAATGGCAGTGTGAAAACCCTGACGTGCCCTTAATGAGGACATAAATCGCTGTCCTAATGACGGCCACCTCTGTCCATTGAACACTCTGAATTGCGAGGAACCCTTCCCTACCTGGCCGCCGTCAGCTCGGCAGATGTCACAGGCTCCACCGAGTCACGGAAGCGTCACAGTTTACTGTCTCTTGCTGCATTTCCCACAGAGAAGAAGCGGCTGGGATAGATAGCATGCTTATACCTCTGCCACGTGCGCATATAAACATCCACGCGCGTGCAAATGTGCATGTATTTACATATGTTCACATGTGTTTATTCCCACACGCATTCCTTTATCGAGTTTAAAAACCGGGGGTTTCAAAGTCGTGGCAGTGAATTCCGACGGTGCCATTGTTTGTTAGAATTTTCCTTTGACATCTGCAAGAGAGGTTCTGCACTAGAAGTTTCTGTGTTTCTGTGTTCACGCAGATAAGATGCTGTCACGTGTCTTGGAATGTTATTTTTCTCTTCATTTAGGGTCTGGGATTGTAAAGATCAAGGCTTGCTCTGCAAAAACATTCAGATATTCAAAATACTTTGGACTTAATTCTTCAGAGTTTAGTGTGATGAACTTGTCTCTGTGTGCACTCAGGGAATTCAGTGACAAGGGGCTGACAGAGGCAGGGGACCAGAGGCCAGCCTCCATCAATCCGCAAGGCCAAAGGATTGGAGCTGGAGGGGGTAGCCATCGCGTGGAAATCGGAAATTCTGCATGTGTCAACTGCCAGAAAGTAATGTCGACAAGGAAAATAATCCATTTGCTGGCAAGGGCGGTTAGTTTTAATTTCTCGGTGAAAATTCTACTAAGTGCTTTATCTATGATAGCATTAAGGAAACGACTCACCATACAGAGCCATCTGTCCAGCTACACGCATACACATACATGGTACATGTGTTCACGTGCACATCTATATACGGACAGATATAGACAGATATACAGATTGCCCTGGGTAAGCTTGGGTTGAGGTGAACACAGGAGGTAGGGAGAAGCCCCACGCAGAGAAATGTAAGAACTACAAACCAAACAGGTAATTAACACAGTCCACTTTCTTTCCTTTCGGAACGCCTCACCTTTCCACTTCCAGAGAGGTTGTGGGGTTCTAGAATGAGCAACAGGGAGAAGGACACTTTTCTTCCTGGGTCACTGTTCACAGAGCGGCCGGAAGTCGAGGAATTTTCCAGACGTCTCGGGTTTCTCCTCTGCTAAACCAGACGGTCAGACTAGAGGATCGTACACCATCGTTTGGCCTCTGAGGCGGAATCTGAGGCTTTGTTTCACTTGGCACCTCTGCGTGCTTTCTTCCCCCTGAGCTTGTGCAGCCCAGGTCATCGCATGGAGGGCGTGACCCAGACTGATGACAAGTTTTGTCTTCCATGGTCCAGGCGTGAGAGCGTGATTTTAGAAAACCTGTATTCGCGGGAGAGAGTGAGTCTCCTTCTGCGGGGTGAGTCCCGGGGCTGGGTAGTGTGGAGCTGGGGGTGGGGGGTGGGGGCTGGACATCTTTGCCATGATTGGAGTGAAGCCTAAGGGAGAAAGAAGTGGACCAAGCGGCCAAGTCAGTGACCATCCTGTGTCACTGTCCCATCCATTTAGCCCAGGGCGTTCAGATGCAAGCCAATTCCTTGTCTTTGCTGTTCCAACGTTTGAATGATGTCTCTGTGACTTGAATTTAAAAAACAATGGGAAAGAGCTTGATGTTCTTTTTTTGTTCCCATTAGTACGAGAAAGCTTGTGAATTTTAAATGTCTTTAAGTTCAAGGAAAACTATAAGTCTGTTGATTTCAATATTTACACTGTGAAAGTTTATTTTGAAGCTAACACATTTTATGGTGTGCATAGTGCCAAGAAATCAAGACAAGGAAAGTCATAAAAGAAATAAATGAAGGAAGAGTTGAGGAATCAATATTTATTTGACATATTTACTAAAACAGTGAATATTCATTATCTCTAAATATTGTACAACTTCCAAGATAATGTACTCTTTTATAATGAAGTAGTCCAAATAGATCAAAGCCCTTGTGCACATTAAGATATGAACATCAAAACTCTGTGTACATTTTCTCCTATTAATCTTGCTTTTTAGCTTAATTTGCAGCACCCCAGATCCAGAACCTAAGAGGGTCACGGAAAATATTTCCCTCCGTTGCCCTCCATGCAGACAGTTGTGGGAGGGTTGGCTTATGCGCCAGAAGCACCCCTGGGTGCTGCATGAGAACAGTGTGGGAGGGTGAGCTTAGAAGCCGCAAGACCAGTCGTCATGACTTTGCTGTACCGTGTGAGGTAAACCCCATGACACTAATGATATTCAGAAAGTCCTGAGGATATGTGTACTTAAGGTGTCCTTCCATCTAAAGCAGAGAAAATATGAACTTCACATTTTTAATATTTTCATATAATTTGAGTATATAATGTTCTCGAACTTATCTAGTACTTATCCTAAAAATTATTTTATTTATTCCCAAGCAATCGGTAAATGATTATAGCTTTTGGTGACAGAGGCATGAACATAGGCTCAAAATCATTTTTTTGCTGGCATTTTAATAATTACATTATTTTATTTCTAATCTACATGGTTTAAGAATTAATTATATGGTTTAAGGATTCCAAGTTTGGTATCTGGCATCCTATAACATGAGTCCAAATTCTAGTTTTACTCTTTTTTAATCTTGTTTTGCATCTTGTGCATGATTCTAAACTTGTGTGTGATTCTAAAATTGTGGTACAACAAACTGGGAAAAGGCACAAACCTACCTGGAATCTGACGTTAGCATTTAAGCATCGGGGAGTGGGGATGGGAAGCGGGAGGCAAAGGGATGGAAAAGAGGGGTTTACAATGAGCGTGAGTGTCAGGTTTCTGAAAACAGATAAGAACACAAACAAAATCCTGGTGAGGGAGACTTTATAAAGAAAAACTAGAGTTGCGAGACCAAGTTTTCATGGGACAGACCTTGTATCAATTCTTATGTTTACAAATATAAAAACAACCCACCAAACTAGAGTGTGTCCAGGACACCGGACCCTTTTAAACAGCACACAACCTAGAGCTCTCTGCCAAACCCGGAATCTGCGATCTTTGGGGTCCGTTTCCCGCAGGGCGCAGTGTGTCTCTGTGTCCACGGGTACCACAGGCTGGAGGGGAGGCCAGAGGGCAGGTCCCGCGGCCCGTCAGCGATTTCACTCCTGCTTTTTGTTGTATGTTTTTTTTTTTTACTTTGTATTTTTACAACTTGAGTAACTTCATATTTTTATTTCCCTAGTTCCTCATTTTTTAAATGCAGGTAATAGTATACCCACTTCATGTCATGTCCTGAATTAGGCATCTCTACCAGGCAAAAAAAAAAAAAAAATCATGTTGAATGAACGAGCATGAAATGGATGATCTTAGTCTCACACCAGATAAAATACCTGGCATATTGACCTTAAAACGTCATGGTGCTGACATGGCCTTGTATTGAATTCTGTAGTGACCCCGAGGAGGGCTGCGATGGCCGAGCACTGGTCCCTCAGGGCCCTAGCCAGAGGCAGCGTTGCGTCATGCAGAGCGAGCTGGCCTGAGAGTCAGGAGGCCTAAGCTTGCAAGACTTCGCCAAGGTCAGATTCTCCATTTACAAAATCGAACCAAGTCGTAGCAGCCTTCCCTCCGGATGCAGAAAGGGGCCCCGAACTCCACACTCAAAGCTCGTGAGCTTGTGTATTGGGCTGAGGCTCGGGGTCTGGGGACAAAGCCTGGGCTGGGGACCACCACCTAAAGCTTCAGGTGTAACATGGACAGCAGAGGCACCGTTCCAAGAGGACGCAGGCATGGGAACGTCTGGTCCACACGCTGACCGCAGGACAATTGAGCAGATGGCCAATTTTGCACAATCTGCGTAGTCCCGTGAAACTGATTTTCCTATTTTCAGGTTGTGGGCAATCTCTCCTGAATTAGCCTGTTAACTGACTCCGTTTTCCAGTTCATTTTGGGAGCAGTGAGCTGGAGGCCCCTTTGTAACCCCGATGTTCAATTGAGCGCTGGGGAAGTTTCCAGAAGCACACAGGAACCTGGACTTTGTCCCCACGACGAGGTGTGACATTACCACAGCTGCAGCCTCACAGAGCTCTCAATTCTATGATTTCATATTTATAATAAATAGCATAAAACAGCCAACTCCTTTACAAGGGCGCAGCTGGGATATCAAATTCTCAGTTCTGATTTGTTGGCTTATAATTTTTCTAAAATCTCTCATTTCATCTCCGTGGATTGAAGTAGATCAATACGTCCACATTGGGGATCGTTGAAAGTAGTACAGCCAAAAATAAGACACTGAATGAACGTGTTTGTGTGTGTGTTAAGAGTGTGACTCAAAAGGAGAAAGCAGAAGACAAGTCAACACATCTGGGGAGAATTAAGGAGAAAATGAGAGAAAAGTTCGCTCAAATAAACTTTTGTCCTCCAACTTTTTTGTCTGACTCACCGTAAGTCACCCATCTGTGCCCTGGGGACTTCAGGTCCCCCGCCAGTCCTTTTAATTTTATTTGTAAATTCTTGGCCCACGGTTGGTTGATGCTGAAATTCCTCGTTTAAGTCTGTTGCGAATCTTTTGATCAGAGATGCACCTTCTCTTTGTTCTGCTCCCCTATAGACAACCATAAGCACCCCAGGAAGAACCTTGGGGCACGACACGCAATGTCCTTGACCAGAGGGGCAAACGGGCAGAGGCTTTGATGACGAATGTCCCCACTAGGTTTTTCTGGGGGACAAGGAACACTTCTGTATCTTGATTATGGTGATGATTGCACACCTATACATTTGCCAAGAATTTTAAAACCGTACGCCAAAGAAGAGTGAGCTTTACTGTCTGCAACTTAAAATTACATTAAAAATAATATAAAATAGTAAAAAGAAAAAAAAACAATTCTAGCCTTACCCTAGGTAACACACAAAAAAATCATCTGACTTTCAATGTGATAGAATTCTTGATTTTCTTTTTAAATGTCATTTGCCACAATTGTCTTTTATATGCTTTCTCAGGGGGGAAAAAAGACTCATTCACTTTGAAAGACTTTTTTAAACATAAGTAATATTTTTCAAGGACTAATTTAAATCAGTTCATGTCTGAAAAAGTCTAACCAATTTGTGCACTCTGTATGTTTTATAATATTTTCAACCATTTGCATATTCAGGTTTCCATTTGGGGAAGTGAGAATCACTAGACGTGCAGAATTACAACCCGTGCTAACTGCAGGTTTGAATAAGTAACCGAGTCCTGGGTTTTGAAGCACCTGCCAGGGAGGCGACGCTAATTGCCCACTCTTGATGATCTCTGGAACCAACTCCATCTTCTGTTAATGGGTTTCACATTAATATTTTATTTGTATGGCCATTTGAAATTATTGCTCGTTGTCCAAATGCCTATGAAGTGCTTCCTGCCTTTAAATGAGGACCAAGCCCACCCACCCTCAAGTGCTTGAGGCGGGGAAGGGCAGGAAGACGAGGGACCCTAGCCCTGTGACACAGCCCACTTCCCACGCGAGCAGCTCCTTCCCCCCACTCCTAGAACCGAGCACATCCAAGAACAAACAGACGCTGGTGGCATCTTGAATTTTCCTCTATCTTCCTCGTGAATTGCTTCAGTAACTTTCCTAAACTTATATCTGCCCGTCGTCTTGTCTGTCTGGATTTCAGGAGTATTTACTGTCCACAGCCCGTCAACGGCCACAGCCACAGTGTCCGAAGCATGACTAGCCACAGGCTTACTTGCGCATTAATGTCGATTTCAAAATGTCGTAGACTATTATTATTGTTGTTGTTGTCATTATACTGGAATCTTTAGTAAAATCAGAAGATGTTAGAATTTTAAGATTAATCCTTATAACAAGGGCAAAGAGAAAGCCATTGCTGAATGTTATTCTAAGAGCTCGGCTAAAGAGTTCCTGTTGTTTCCTTGTCCCTGCTGAATCATAAAACACATCCTGTGACTCAAGTTCAGGCAGATTTGTTTTGCACGGCTCCGGTTAATCAGTGACCATATAACGTCGGTGTAAAAGTGCCATACACGGCTGCAGTCGTACAGTTATTTGCACGTGTGATAAGTAGAGAAATACATGTAAATGCTGCCGAACAGCCTGTGAACAGATGAAGGCTGTTTACTTTCCAGAGGAGGGTAATGTCTTCAAAGTACAGTTGGCAAGCGCGAGGCGCAGAGAGCTGGGAGGAGGCTGGGCTTACGCTCACCCGCACACGTTGACTCAGAAACAGTACGTGAGGCTGAGTTAGAGTGGTCTTTGCTGGTCTTCTCAAAGCTGATACGTGGGAACTTGACGGAGCCCTAGCACACGGCGGCCCAACTATTTCCTGTGAGTTTTGCCGTGAACCGCAGGGCGAAGATCATTAAGCAGTAAAGGACTTGAAAAGTTGCTCAGGTATCTCAATGGAGATATTTTAAAAAGACCTACAAAGAAAAAGGAATATTGTTCATATCATAACCACTGAGTGAAAGAGAGCTCAGCCTGAGCACGTGAACAGGAAACGTTTTGAAACTTTTGAGGCTGTTGGGGAAGCTTGATCGCCATCTGGATGTGTGGAGACCTGAGGAATTATTCTTATTAAATTTGGGGGTGTGATAATGGCGTTGAGGTTGTGGCAAAACTTCTTCTCTTTAGAGATAAACACTGGTTACAGTCGCTATGACTTCCAGAATCTGCTTCAGAATAATCCAGGAGGTGGGGAACGAAGGGATTACAGATGAAGCAAAGTTGGCCCTGAGCTCAGATGAAGTTAGGAGGTAGGTCCAGGGGGGCCGTGATGCAAGGCACCCCACTTCATACTTTTGAATATCTTTGAGATGTTCCACAGTAATAAGCTAAATCAATATGTTTTTAGAAAAGAACCCCAGTAGTTGCCTAAGGAATCTTTTTTTTTTTTTAAGCTTATATGGAAATCGACAAAACAAACTCGACATGGAACCTAGACAGCCAAGCTCATGTTATTTGCTGTTAATGGGGATTTTTCTTCTCGCCTTGTTGTTTTTCTTTTGGGGGGGCAGGGGGATAGTTAATTATTTAAAAGATTTAAAAGTTTATTTGCCTCACGGTATTTGCCAGTTCTCTTCCCATTTTGCGTTTTCTCTTTTTTCCATCCTGTGCTCTACGTTCTTTCTCTCTCTTCTTACCATGCTCTGGCCTCATGTTTTACCCAACGTTGTTAGCTGTTTTCCGTGGGAGAGTCAGCCCACTGGATGCGGGAATTTCCCTGAGCAGCTCTGAATTCACAGATCACCTGGGCGAAAAAGTTAGCAAAGTAATTGTCTGTCGGTGAGGTTACGCGGGAGAGACGGAAAGACGTAAAACACTGAAACATTTCAGGGAGGGAGTCATTAGCTTTCTCCTTATCCCTACATCAAATCTCATTTAGAAAATCTAAATAGCAGATTTAAGGATAATACTTTGGATAACTGATCTCCAAGGTGCTCAGAGATCGGAAACAAGTTGAAACGCTCACCTGTCCCGTCTCCCTACTGAGATTTGCAGCGTCAACCTAAGGGGTGGATTCTTCCCCCACGAAATGCTTCACGTGCCCACGAAAGGCACCTCTCGTTGATTATCAATGTTCATGGATGGGACTCGCTCTCAATATGCCCATACGCGAAAAAGCCGCGTGCGTTGTAAGTATTAAAATAGCCCTGATTTGTATGATGTTGATCGTGCCGTGTCCTCATCAGCGAAGCGTGCGGATGGGACTTGTAAAAGCGTCGCCGCGGACCGGCGTCTCTGCGCTGAGCCTGCAGGCTCGGCGTCCCCGGCCCCCCGAGTCCCCACCGGGCAGCGGGTGTCCGAGGGTCTTGCTCATCCCGCCCTGGTCTCAGTCCTGGCTGGGCTGGGGCCAGGGCAGCACTCAAGGTCACGGCTGGCCGTGGGCGGCACCTGTGTTTTCCCAGCCAGGGAACCAGGCAACGGCCCTGGACCCCGCTGACTCCCCACTGATCACTTCGCCCAGGGAGGACGCCCAAGAGCGTTCGGGGCTCCACACCCCTCGTGTGCTGGTGCAAAAGACCCTCCCTGGTGCTGGAAAGGAGGGGAACCGCGTTCCCGCCTCGCGCCCCTCGCCAGGCGGGTCAAGCAAGGGCGGGGCCGCCCTGCTCCGGACGCCACGGGGCTGACACGGCCGCCTGGGGGGCATCGGAGGGGGACCCCGCGGGAGCGAGGGGCCATCGACCGCAGGGCGGGTCAGCGAGGCTCGGGCCGGCGTGCTAGCGGGGGAGGGACAGCAGTTAATGTCGAAGATTCGCGGTGGGACTAGTCCCCAGGGACCCCGGGACAGAACCGAAGGGCCAGACTGAGCCCGGTGGAGGCAGCCGCCGAGCTGCGGGAGTCCCGCGGCCCCGCATCGCGGAGCCGAGAGCAGACGCAGGACCGCGGCCCGACGCGCCAGAGGCTCGGCGGAGAAATGCACGGAGGACAGGCTGTGCCGAAGGGCTCCGGCCGCGGGTGACCCGCGCTTCACCCCGGCTGCCGCCACCACGGCTTCCCGGCCACGGACGGTCCTCGGCCACAGAAAGGAGGGTCTGATTTCAAGGGGGTGACGGTTTCTGTCCCGAGGACGACGTGGTTTCTGTGCAGGACACGCTGGGCCAGGTGCAGACCCGCACAGGGCCCTGGGACCTGGCAGCCACGGAAGGCAGAAGGAGGTCGTGGCCATGGCTCTGGAGAAGCTTGAATCCTGTGAAGCCCCCGCCAGCCTGGTGGAGGGGACGCGGGGTGCGTCCACCTCGCTTCTTACCCACAGGGCGGGAAGCAGGAGGCGGAGGAAGTGCGTTCTCTCATCTACCTTTTGTGATCTTATTTTGCCTAAAAATTGCTCTGCATAGGTGTTGAGTCGGGAGTAACAATGCTCACCCCCAAATTTTAAAAGCAAACCTGATTTTTGGTGTATTCTTGTTCACTGGCATTTGGAAATTTGAACTATCCAAACCTGAGAGGCACGCAGGAAACTGATGATAAAAATAGAGTGAGAGATCAGATCTAGCACGTCCGGACGTATCCGCACAGAGGCGAGCACTGTGACTCTACGGGTGCTGAAGAGCAGGACGGAGAAGGGGTGGATGGCCACGGGACGTGTGGCACGCGAGGGCCTGACGCGAGGCCCACCCCCACCTTCAGGCTTCGCCTCGACTTCCTCTCGCTGTTCTCCGAGGTCATTTGTGTCGCTTTGACTCCTCTCCCGAACATCACGCTGTCTCCGGGAGTAGCATTCTGTCTGGGGAGTGGATGATAAGAGCAATTCTGAGTGAAAATTCGAAAAAAAATATATGAAATCCCCATTAATAACAGTAAAGCAAATCACCACCAAGTAGCTCGATAAGGAATACGGTGATGATTTAAATGCGGTCTACTGAAATAAAAAATATCATTTCGTAAGCCTGTCAGCACACTGTCTTACAATAGGATCAAGCAAATATTATTTTCCAAGAAGTAGTTGAATAATTTGGAAACAAGAGGCGTTAAAATCGACAGCATTTTTAACTCGGCGCGCTTGGTGTGAGAGACCCCACACAGTGAACTGGCGAGGCCAGTTCCTCTCCCTGGTCACTCACCTGCTCGTCGGAACCTTAGAAAAATGCGCTCGACAGCATCCTCCGCCAGCCCGCAGTCCTGAAACTCTGCGGCCAAGGATTTTTTATCAGTATTGCTCAGCGGTCAGCTCTAGCGTCTGTGATTTCACAAGCAAAGCACCCCAGGTCCAGAAAGACTCTCCGGTGGCTGTAGAGTTGGTGTGACAGCTGACCCTCTGGTGCGAATTCACTAGACCAGGTACAGGCCGTGCGGGGCAGAACAGCAGATGACGACGCACGGTTTGAAAGGTGGTTTTGGTCCTCTTGGTGCCTGGCCAGTCTTTTTCCATAAAAGAGCGTTTCTAAACAAACAGATACCTATTTTTAAAACACTGTTATCAGTTTTATTCTTAGTCCCTTAGGAAAAAACGTGAGAACATAAGCAGATATATGTTTAAACGTTGTCTGTTCCGTTCAAAAAACTTATTTCTAAAGGTTCTCTTCTAACCCAAGCTCCATGCCAAGGGCAGGTTCTTGGAAAGTGAACGAGATACTGTTCCTGCCCTGGAGACCTTCCAGTGGTGGGGAAGGACAGGAACAGACTGTCCCAACATGCGGTGGGCAGCGACACCCTGGCCCTGACACCCTCCCCACAGGACAGGCGGAAGGCAGGTTCTGAGCGACCCAGAAAAGCTCCACGGTGACAGGTTTGGGGTCACAGATGGAAATGAGCCAGGTAAGAAAGGCATATTAAGTAGCATGAGCAAATATAGGAGCAGAAAGCAGTGCTGGGGGATGGGGGGTGAGGGCGTGGGCCCGCGAGGGTGACCAGGACAGCAACGATGAGGCACAAGCCAGATGCTGACCGGGTTCCTGTAATCACACTCCGAATGCAGTTATCTCTGCTTTTACGGACTCTGCTGCTCATCCATTATTGAGAGACAGTAAAGGGGAGCACGCTCTGCCAGTGATTCATTCAGCATTTCCTTTCCTCTGGCATCTGGAGTCGGGGAGCATGCGCGCCCCGTCCCAGGGGAGGAAAGGAGGGGCCGGTCCGCCCGTGCGTGATCATTCACGTCCCGCAGGAGGAGGCGGTGGGTGCAGGCGGAAGCAGACGGGCAGGTGGGCAGCTCCTTGGCCCGGGTCAGTGTGAGCAAGAACCACACGCGCCCCTCACGGGGCCGTGGGGGCCTGACCCCCCACACGCCCCTCCGCGGCCTGTCCGCGGCCCGCCTAAGAGATGAGAGCAAGGTGCCGATACAGCCAAGGGGACACCCCCCGCCACCCTTCATCAGGCCGAGCTTCCCCAGCAAAGAGGGCGGTGGCACAGGGCCAGGCTCCGAGGGGACCGGGCTGGGGGGCGAGCGCTGTGCCGTGGCCATCCCGAAGTTCCTAGGAGTTGGTCTGGACGCTGCGCTTTGCAGGTGGAGTCCGGGGTCCCCTGGGGCTTGCGCCAGGCCTTGGAGCCTTGGCTCAGCCGTGGCCCCAACGCAACCCTGCCCAGGGATGGCTTCTCGGGGGTCCACCGCCCCGGACCTGGCCCCAGCCCCCCGCAGTGACGGTCTTGGGAGTGGCTCCCAGCAGTGTCTGCTCCCGGGGGACCCTCACCCCACACCAGCCAGGTCCCAAATCCTGCGGGGGTGGGGAGCATGAGGTGAGGGGCCACACTCCAGAGCAGGGCGGGTGCAGGGCCCAGCGGACGGAGTGGGAAACGGGAGGAAGGGAAACGCGGTCCCTCAGCCCCCGCTGACACCGTCCCGCGTGAACGTCCCCCGGCGTGCGTGAGACACCTCTCACGTGGCTGTCTCTGCAGAGGATCCAGATCAAAACTGTTTCTCCCTTCGAAGTGACGTGGTAGATGAATCAGAATATGGCTGTCTCAGGGTTTTCCGGAATGCATTTGTGAGTCTCGAATTGAAGTTAACGATGAGAATATATCTAGAAAATGTTGAGAAAGAGACCAAAGCCTGAAATGATATTTTCTCCAAGTAGGTAACAGTGAGCACGGAAATCATAGGCAGAAATACAAGCTCCCACCTTGCCGAGAGCTGTGTCCATCACAGGACTAGTGGCCGGTGGCCAAAAAGCTCTTTCAGGGGGGTGACTCTTCCTGGTGGCCTTTGCCCCAGAGCAATGCCTAGCGGATGTCGGTTTTAAAGTCCAGGGTCTAACGGCTCAGTGCGTCATGGGTGCGCCCTGATCCCTCGGCTGTGTCTCTCACCGTCTGCTTGGACGACGCTGTAATTTCCAGGGTGACTCATCCTGACATCAGATCACACTGCGGGCTTTGGTGCCTGTCTGATTGTGAAGGTGACTCACATGTTTAAACATCGCCTCTAATGTTCCCAAATACGTAAATATCTGGACTCAATAGAATAGAAATCCCCAAATATACTCCATCAGAAAAGATCTTGCTTCGATGGGGGCTTTTGTGAACATGGCATTCAAATGTAGTCATGGACAGATGTCTACTACTGGATTAGGGAAATATAATGTTAATCTATTTATTGATTAACTACCTTATCTACCAAGTTCAAAAGTCCAATGACACATCATCCAAAGCTGACTTTTGAGATACATTAAATTTAGCCATTGTTCTGAGTAGAGTTGATTTTGAGATCACTTAACAAAAAAACAAACAAACAAAAAAGATCTCACATTTTATAAGTGGCATTCAGTTAGAAACATTAATTTTTATTAGTTAATGATTGTCAGTAAATTATATGTTACTTTAAAAATAGACTTCTAAAAGTTTACATTTTCATTGGTGGAAAATCTCTGGATTTTCAAATTAATTTCATAATTCTAAATTCATATTTGTTAGGTCTACGTTACAAAATATGTATTCTTTTTACTTTTTCTACTATATTGGAAATTAAGGAGGAGCTCCTCCACAATCAGAAAAGGGGCTGAAGGCCGCAGACCGGACGGCCGTGATGTAGATGGATGCTAAACACGTGCCGACATGGCTCACAGACAAGACGGCGTGTTGTCGTCCAGCCGGAGAGTCATTGAGCTCAAACACAGGATGTGGATCTTAAAGGGAGGAAGCGATTTATAAATTCACAAGGATCATCTTTCATTAAAAATTCACGGGTGGTTCTTGATGGTTTAAAGTGATATTTTATTTCGATGCCTTTTATTTAAGAATAACATCGTGTTGGCAAAAAATATAAACGTCGTGTACATTTTCAAACGGCACGTCGCAATCAGGGTCACTCCTCAGGGCAGCGCGCTTGCGTAAAGCAGATAGTAGTGAGGCGAGGTCTCGGTGGGTTTCAGCCTTGCAACTGGGAACATAACTGTAAGCCACACGAATGGGGAATAGAATATTCCAGAACTTTGAAAA
>CM053513.1:1056459-1072549 GCA_028627145.1 Eidolon dupreanum
ATTACCTGCCGAGGGGTCATAGAATACTAGAAAAAAGAAAAAAGGATTTTGTTTCCTATCTTGGGAGTAACAGCCTATATTTAAAAGGATTTTTGTTAAATAACCATATTTACACACTATACATCACCCCTAGGTCGACACTGCTGTGGGAGTATTGGATTTCTTTCAGGGATAAAGAATTCCAATTAGGGCGTAGTTAGTATACAACTGTGAAGCTGGTATGTTTGTGTCCTTGGTATATGACAACATGAGAAAATGCCATTTAAAAGTTTAGGTTAAGAGTGAACTTGAAACATTTTTTTAATTAGAAGTGGATTCTCAAGGGAAAAACGTACCACTGAGGCGTGATATTCAAACTTTTTAGGTTCACGTATAACAGATCTTTGCCATTTGGAAAGATAAAGTGAAAGAAAAATCAAGTGAAAACCAGCCATTTATTCCTGTATAATGTGCCTCCTAGGGGATCATAAAGAATAGTGGAAGAGTGAGATAAGAGAAATACTGCACGTGTTAGACTCACATGAAGTTCTTTTTCTTTTTTATCTTTATGTTTAAGGGAGGACCATCAGCAGTTGGCCTGCCTTTGTTATATGCAACCATAAACCGTCGAAGTCTTCATTCCAGCCACGATATTAACAGTCGCAGCATGGTTGTCACGCTCTGGCACCAGCTTATTGATATTTTTTAGAGTTGATGAGCCTTTTTGGGCCGCTATCAATATTCACTAACAGATGCCATAAGTAAACACTTTGTATTAAGTATTAGAGAGGAACCTGCTTTTCTATTAAAATAAAACCATGTCTACCTAATTACAGGACTTGACAACTTCTACCCCATTTTGAAAATGATAGGGCTTTCACACAAATATTGTGACTTCTTCTATTTGGGTTGCAGGAACTAAGTCAGCAAGCTATTCCAGACCAAAAATGATGACCCTGGATGTCAAATAATTTATTCCCACAAAAAAAGACAAATAGCCCCAAAGATGGATCAAGTCACTAAGTATCAAGCAGCCAGGTTATTCCTATATTTTAAAACAGTGATTCTGAGACTTATTGGACTTAGGATGCTTTTACACTTTCAAAATTTTTAGAGAATCTCAAAGAGCTTTGGATTGTGTAGGTTATATCTACAAATCTTGAGCTGCTCAAAATTAAAACTGAGAAAAATTTTAATAACTATTTACTGATTCATTTTAAAATACTAATAATAAACCCATACCCTATCAATATATTTTTGAAGAAGAGTAACTATATGTTCTTTTAAAAAAGTGAAAAGAGGGACATTGTTTTACCTTTTTGAAAATCTCTGACTGTCTGAATATCTGCTTTTGCATTCATTGTGTTGAAATATGTTGCACTGGATAAAGATATTTAAAAATTCAGCCTCATACAAGATATGCATTTGGAAAAGGGAGGAATATTATAATAGCCTCTTCAGATCATTGTTACATTGTTTGATACCATACTAAAACTTGACAAGTGGCAGTTTTTTTTAAGTTTCAACGCGAAAACTGTAATGTGGACTCTAAAATCAAACAACGAATTTCTTGCACTCTTACATTAAAATCTGTGGATTTATCTCACACGTTCAAATGGCTCTTTGATCTATGCGTAATGTCATAACATCGTGCGCTCATCATCTGGAAAACATCTGTTTTAGTCACCCAGTTTTTTCAAATATTGACATAGCTTAATATATAATATTAAATTCACTATCACCGCTGAGCTCATTAGAAAAGTCGTAAGTACTAAAAAGTTGCAAGATCCCCATGATAAATTCAAGTTTTCCAGATTTTATCACTGAAAGCTCAACGTTTATAAGTGACAAATCATGTCAGCTGTTGTGCTTGAAACGACAGACGAGTTTATTTTATTTGAGGAAGTCTCTCCTAGAGACCCAAGGATGAATAACCGGAGATTTCGTGTCAGTCCATCTTTGGCAACAAAGTGGGCTGGTTCGGCTCACAGCTTCAATAACCAGACTCATGCTTTTCCTCAAGATAACCATGCCACTTCGGCATCCAGAAGCAGTAAGGCATTCTCCCATTTCATTACACAAAAATGTTGGCAGACGTGCACTACAGAGCCAAGATTTAGTAAAATCGATGCATTTTACTGCTGCAATAGGAACGTCTTAAGCCAGCACTAGCGTCGCCCCGTGCCACTGTTCCGAGTCACGCTGAGCCATCAGCACGGTGATCCCCCACTTCTTTTGCATCATCGGTGCCAACGGCAACACAAAAGGCATAATTATAAACATAAGTTTTGACCGTCGCAAAGCTCTCACTCGCTCTCAGAGATAACACACGTGGTGGGGGGACCACGCTCTCTCATTCCAGGAAACCCCCGCCCCCGGTAAACCCTCCCTACTCTGGCCTCCTGGGGACACCCAACTGCCTAAGCCATGTGAATAGCCCAGATCATATTTTTCTGCTCTTGAAAAAATAAAAATCCACTCCCTAGGCTTTATTATTTGTTCCTTATTTGGCAAAGCGCACATTTTTTATAGTGGAGGTCTATTTTTTTTCATTTGGAGTAGAGTAAAGGTCACTTCTCCCAGGAGAATCTTTTCTGTGTCTTATTTAATGGCTCCTCCCCCCACGTCCACACCCCCGTTTCTGTTCTGCTTCCCGCCAAATCACAGGTCCTACAATTATAATTTCTTTTAAACCAAAGCATATGAGAAAATATCCAAATTCTACTCAAGCTGCCTAATATTTATGTAAAAAGACACAAAAATGTCAAACATACTCTGAGATGAGTGTATATGAGTTGTTAAGGAAAATATTTCATATTAAAATTATTTTTCTTAAATTACATAGAATCTTTCTTCAAAACAAGTTAAAGATGTTGAAATCCACTCTTGTTTATTGAATGTGTTTGCAGAAATCTGCCTTTTACTGACAGTAAGTTACTCTGAGAAGATAAATATAGGACTTGAATTATTAACTGTTGTTTGTATTTAATAAATTATATACCTTATCTTAAACATAACCATATTTTTGAACTTTAAGCTTATACTACAAAGCTACTGGGTAAAAAAAAAAAAATGATATCTAAACTAAGGGGCATTTTCCAGCCAGTACCTAAAAATGAAACAATAGCATATTAAAACAGTAAAAAAAAATCTGTATCAAATAATAATTACATAAAATTTCTTAGAAGGAAACATGAATACCAATGGAGATAGTTAATTTTTTTAAATATTTAAGCATGAATAAAACAGTCATATAATTTACTTCTAACTCCTACATATCAGTGTAGAACTTTTATTTTTAGCAGGAATTGCAAAACTCAACTGGACCTGACATTTCTCACTTAAAATATGCAGAATAAAGAAATGGAAAGCATGAAGTCCTATTTTCTAAACATTTGAAACTCTAATTGATCATTTCTGTATTTTTAGAAATAAAGCTAATCTGCTTCCTAAATTTTATTATATATATTTATTATACAATTTACATGTTATATATTATATATAATATCAAAATTATATAATATTTTATTATATATCAAGTTCATTTTGGTATTCTAATCTTGAAATAAAATTTAAAATAAATACAGTGTTTAAAACACAACCATGTTCCTGTTCAAAAAAAAAAATTTTTAATAAAAACTAGTCCATATCCTCCTCTACCAAAATCATTCTAGGTCCTTATAGCGGATGAAGAGAATGCAGATAGTCTAACTGATCTGTTCACAGATACTCACATTTTGTGTGCTGGACCCGGTTTCCCCGGATGGTTCATTGATCTGGCGTTCACCGATCCTTCCCAGAGCCTCACGGGTAGGCTTCCAGGGCTTCCAGGTTCCAAGTTTTGGATCAGACAGCCAAGGTGAACAAAGACAGCCTCCCCTGTCTACTGTCTTCCATCTTTCTTTACTAAAGGACGTGCTGTCGGCGTCCGGGAACGTCCCATTGTGGGGGGCTGGATTACCGTCATTACCGCAGTCTCCCCGGGGCTCCAGGTGGCACTGCAGAGCGGCGGAATGCAGAGAGTGTGTACCCACCCCCCGGTGTAAACTGTCACTGTGCAAACCTTTTCCGCAGTGCGATGGAGTGAACAAAAACCCTTCAAACTCGCGTGCACGTCTAGCTAGCCACTTTGCGTTCATATAACCTGCCACGAAAAGAGGTGGTCCAAGTAGCCAGTGTCCTCAGAGGCTGAGGGGACACATGGAGGAGTCTGGAAATGTCCTAGCATGCTGGAGCCTCTAGCCCGAATTCTAGAGGTCAGCTTAGCCGGGCGAGTTGCAAATGGCCCGCAGCCCCACAAGAAAGGAATAGATGCTCATTGTTTTATGCCACTGTGACTTTTCTCAGTGAAATATTGCAGCAGAAGACTGTCTCTGCCCTCGGATACACAGTCGTCCTGACAAACAACAGGAAAAAAACCTTTGTGGGCCCACGTGCCTGGAGGCAGAGCCTGGTGGCAGGGAGCAGGGCTGAGCTCTCCAGGACAGCAGCTGACGGGCGAGTCATACCTGCTTGCGAAAGTCGGTGTTCACGTTAGAGTCTGACATACGACGTTATTTGAACAGGAAACTGAGTAGCAAGGGAATGTTTATAATATACGTTGTCACCATACGTCAGGCTTCTGTTTTGTTTAAAGTAGTGAGAATTCATCCAACATAAGCAAAGTCAGTTTCTGATATTTAATATACATGTTCAACCGAGCTGATACTGAAGGATGGCATTTGTTGAGAATTTGGGGGGCGGGGGTACATGGCATTGGCCCGTGCTGTGTGCTTCCTGTACCATAGTGTCCCTCGTAATTCCCGTGGGCCCTGGTGGCCTGGTAGATGTGTTTCTCCCCCATTGCCCTCTAACCACCGTAACTAACCAAAAGAACCCAACCATCTCTGACAGCTAAATGGTTTGGAGCAATCTGGAAAATGAGAATGTAGACTTTTGTCACTTATTCGAAATTATGTGCTGGCCCTCACTTCCAATTTCTTTGGCCCATTTCGTATGATAATAGGCGAGATGTCATGCCTCACACAGATTTAAATAACAAAGCAGAGCGAGGGGGACGAAACACCTTTTTCGTTTTGCTGACAAGGGAAGTGAATTTGCGCTAGCCACCTTGCCCGAGGTACAACCACGGGCTCACCAGCCCCATGACCCAGCATCGCTGTCCTGCAGATGCCAGGAGCCCCCGCCCCTGCCCCTTCCCACGAGATCAAGGGCACCCCGTATGCGCTCCACGTGCTGGGTGGAAGCCAGGGGGCAGGGCTAGCATCTCTGCTGGTGGTTTCCCCAGAGCTGGAGGTGATGGAGGTCATGGCTAAGGAGGAGGCAGGGCTGGTCACACCCAAGGGCACGCTGTTAATAAGCCAGGTGTGTTTGAATTGGGGGAGAGCCAACTCTTTCATTCTGTAGAGGGTCTCATAGCCACTTAGATATACGAGACGGTCAGGTAGTAAGAGTGATTTTCCTGGGCGGGCATATATATTTTCTGCTCATCGAAATCAGAGCAGTGGAAAGGGTTGAATGCAGCCAAGAGGCGGGAAACTCAGGCGCTTATGAGAAGAGGCCGCGTATATTTGGCGGAGTGGAGGAGCTGTTACTGACTCGATGATTTTTTTTTTTAAACTGACTTGGAGAATGCTGCAGGGGGATGGGTAAGTAGACGCTGATTGAGTCACCGAAGGGTGCCGGCTCCCGCCCAGGTTCCCCCAGATTTGCTGGTCAGGAGGCGCGCCCCTTCAGTTCAGCACCCCGGTTTGTTAGTGAGGTCTACGCTGGCCGAAGCACAGCCTGCATCCAGACAAGGTGACGTCGGCACGTGGGAGGGAAAATTCGATAGAGGCCAAGTGAACAAGAGGCCGATGCATGCAGCCTGAAATGCTCTGATTGCGGATTTGAAGCCAGCATCGGTCCTTGAGCCCCATGGGAATGGTGACAGGCACAGACCTCTGAGACCTTCCCCTCGGGTCCCGGTCTCTACCCCGATGATCCATGAATAAACATTTTCGTAGAGTAGTGTCCTGCTTCTTATTTTATTACGAGATGATCGCAAAAGTCAAACTTTAGCACTGGTCAGCAGAATCTAATTTCCCCCCAGTAATACGTTGTGTCCTTATTCGTGGTCTGATTCAGATTTTTTAGTTTATTTCTATCTTATTGACTTTCTCAGGAATTCCTAAATTGCCCAAGGAAGAATCCCCTTTAAAGAATGTGAATAACCTGGCAGTAAGATGTGATAAATTCAACTCGAAATGAAAACAGCTATGAATAACATATATTTGAAAATATATCTCAGGAATCTTAGTCTTAAAAAAGGAAGGAAATTCTGACACAGGCTACCACATGGGTGAACCTTGAAGATTTTATGCTAAGTGAAATCTGAGAGTCACAAAAGGACAGATACTGTGTGATTCCACTTAGATAATGACAGTCAATCCATAAAGACCGAAAGTAGAGCAGTGCTTAGCGGGCCTGGGGAGTCCCTGTTTAATGGGGCCAGAGTTTCTGCTGGTGAAGATCAAGGCCATTCTGAAGACGGGCGGTAGGGACGGCTTCCGACATTGCGACTGTGCTTAAATGCCCCCGAACCGTAAGCCTGAACATGATGAACATGTTAAGTTTTATGTTGCACGTGTTTTACCACAATATTAAAAAAGGGAAAGAAAAATCATGTATATACTTAAGGTAAACTTCTTCACACTGTATGTAAAGCAAAGATTCAACAACTAAGTTTACGATCATGTTTTGGGTTTACTCACCCACTGTCTTAATTTCCTCTGCCCCAAGGAGACTATGAAAGGATTTTTACATTCAAGTGACTTCCCTGGAGCGTCCTGTGATGTGCAGGGCATTTCTGTGTCTCCCTAAGGAGGGCATGGAGAGCAGGGAAGACTAACCGGAAACACTGGTTTACTCCTTCTTCTCCTATGTCCTCACCATACGTGTGGCTTTTGCGTTTTCTTTAAAGTAGCAAGATTCCACCCAATGCAAAACAGTCGTTTTCAGGTGTTCAGTATACATTCAACGAGGGCTTACGTATGTTGAGTCTTTTGCGGGGAGCGCGGCTGTCTACCTAACTCGTATGCCTGCTCTGTCATACTGTCCCTAATTATCCCTGAGGACCCCGGAAGGCAGAAGACTTGTCCTCGCCGCCAGGAACCAGGGCGTTCTCGAAGCTGAGTGTGTATGACTGTCCAAGGGCATCCATTCCTTAATGTCACCGGCTTTACAAACCACATTCAAGTCATGAATTGTCCCAGTGAAAACTGGGAGTCACCAACAAAGATAAAAGGAATGAAGGGAAAGGGTGCTTTGGTGTTCTCAGAATTAAGACGTGGACAAAATAGGAGAGGTCAGGAAAATGCCGGGAAAGCAGAAAAGCCACTTGAAGATGGGGACGGAGACGCAGGCCTCCCTCCAAAAGCCCTTGGGGACAGGGAGCGTAAAACATCTGTCTGTGCTCAGATGTGCACACTCAGGTTAAAAGACGGGTAAATACCTAGCTGTTCTCTGCTCGTCACAGAACGAACCCTTTCCACGCAGAGTGCTGGGTGCGCGTAAGGCGTCTTACATGATTTGACGTCTCTTGGTCCCCAGGGGGCTGAAGCCCACGCCTGCCCGTCGGAGTAGCTGAAGAACAGGCAGAAGAGTCTCTAACTCCTGTGTCTGTAGCGGACACTGTCGCCAGTCTCCGCCCTGTCTGACCCCACGGAAGCCCAAGTTCAACGGCTGGGGTGAGCGGAGCTCTTGGTCGGCAGAGCGTGGGCTCCATTGGTGTCCCCGCTACTCTGGGTTCTTCTCCAAGCGACATGCGGAGCGACGGAGACCCTGCGTGGTCTGACCTGGTCCTCTCGCTTCCTGGGGGCTGACTCAGACCCAGGGACGACCAGGCGGGACGGGGCTCGGCCGGCCGCCCGTGTCCCAGGGGGTAGCAACGTCCCTCATCTCTGACCCGGGGGCCTCGTGTCTCTGACGGTTGACAGAGGGCAGGCGACACGTGGCTTTGGCGACTCTGAGCCACCACGCAGCTGGGGGACATGAGCTTCGACCAACCACGGGCCTCGGGAGGCTCAGCGGGGCGTCCTTATGAAAATGCACAACGATAATGTGCATTTAGGGGCCGGCGATATTAGAAATCCTTCGTTTTGAAAGTATCTTCACGTTCTGAATGAAAAATCACTCTCATCACCCAAAAAGCACTTCGGGGAGTATTCAAAATATGGGAGTAATATTCACATCATAGCTTTGCTTTATCGTGATGTGTGGGCTGCTCCAGGAGTCACGTGAATACTAACACCCCAAGGACGGGCGAGGGAGGGGGACACACGTTCTGAAAGCAGGCGGCTGGCTCCGAGCGGGGCGGGCTCGTCGCTTCGGTCCCTGCAGAGGCTCCCTCTCCTTCCAGCTGCTCCCAATACGGCGGCTCCGCCATTCAGCACCGTTACTCTGCTTCTGAGAGGGCTGCTCGTCCTATGAATCCATTCGTTTGGCTAACGGCGGATTTTCAGAGTTAGGATTTGAGTTTGCAAAAGCGACGCGGCAGTCCGTCCCCTCCCCCCTCCCCCCACCCTCCTTCCGGGGCGCCGTGTTCTGGGTGACACCCGGGGACCCGCAAAGCCCATGCTTCAGGGGGCAGAAGCTCACACAGGCCGGGAAATGTCACGCTCAAGCCTGGACGCTTCTGTCCGTTCTCGGAGGCTTTTTGCTGTTCGTCCGCATTACGACCGTCGACGTCGGCTCCTGGGTGACAGTGGGACCAGTCCAGAGCAGGAAGGGACGGCCAGCCGCGGCGCTGCGGAAAGCGGTGGGGCCCTCGGCAGCCTCGCGGGGTCCCGCACACCCACCCGAAGCCACTGCAAGCCAACGAGCGGCCTGGGGACAGCCGGGAGTTCTCTGGGCTTCTAGAACCCGCTCACCTGGGGGACGAACACAGGCCAGGACGGCAGCGGGCCCCTCTGTGACAGCAGTCCCGGGGGCCGCGGCCTGGCCCGGAACTGCCGGCTCCCCTCATTCCCCCCACCATTTACTGAACTGCAAAATTAATAAAAGGGGAGTCTTTTCCAGTTAGTTCATGTGTTTGTATTGCCATCAACACACACACACACACACACACACACACACACAAGCAAAGCGAACATTGACAGAGTGTGTCGCCCCCTCCCCCGAGCAGGCGCCCGCTCCCCCAGATGTGAAGCCCTGTCCACCACCTCTTGAAAATGGACATCAGCAGAGGGCGGGCGCGAAGCGCCTGTCCCGCCCCACGGCCCTGCCACTGGGGAACGTTGTAACGAGTTTGAGTCCCTTCCCTGGGACGCTGCCTGGCTGCCCAGGGCCAGGCTCTCACCCGAGTGTCTGAAATCCAAAACGCCGTCGAGAAAAGTAAAAACGATGCTTCACGACTACTTTAGTCACCACAGCTGACCTGGACGGAGCGGCCGCCGGTTCCCCGGGTCTACCTGCACCTGGCGTGCACGGTCAGGGCGCCGGCTGCAAACACTTAAAACGCCCGCAGACGGGGGCCACCCGGCCTGCCACGGGCGCGACGCGGAACGGCGTCGTTGCTGTGTGTTTTCTTTCTGAAATCCAAAAGAAAAAAATCTGAGATTTGAACACATCAGACCCGGCGAGTTCTGTGCAAGGCACTGGGGTAAGATAAGGCCTTATCTTCCCATCATCCAACTGGACGTTATCGACAGATAACCCGGGAAAGGGACTCAGCGCTCCTTCAGCCCACCTCCTTCCAAATGGGGAAACTGAGGCCCAGGGTGGTTCACGCAACCAGGCCTCGCACATTTTTACATGTCACAACCCATAGATTTGAAATTTCGGCAACTTTTTTTAGCAACGGGAGACAATAACCAAAAAATAAAATAAGTCATAATCAGTAAGCGATATTTTATTATTATCACTAGGTTCAAATTATTTTCTTGGTTTCTATTATGAAAGTCTTTAGTAGATTTTCTGCTTGGTCAAGCTTCTATTCATTTAAGAAAGACAAGGGCTAAGGGGAATATTAACCAAAGAAAACACGCGATGTGCAGAATGGTTTAGATTTGGATAGGAAGATAAATCGTTAGGCCTTTTAAATAATGTAGAGTGGCTCCCAAGAGAATATCTGGCCAAGCTTTTGGTTCAGGGTATTTTCTAATGAAGTAAGCATCAGCAAAGTCATGTCCCCTAAGAGATAATTTTCAATTCAAATGAGTATTACAAATCAAATTTCTTTTACCAAATTTCCCCATAATATGTCAAATTGTTACACATGGTTGTTATGCAGAGGTATCAAATAAAATCAGAGAGATTTCTTTGCTTCTTTATTTGGAATAAGATGGTAAAATCAACAAACATTAAACCTCAAGTCTCCAGAAGAACATCTGATTAGGCCATTTATGTTTTTTTTTCCCTTGTTTTTTCTTATTAGTTTCAAGTATGCAGTACATCGGTTAGACATTTCTATAGTTTATGAAACGATCTCCTTGATTTCTCTATCTTCCTTCTGGCTCCGCACACAGCCATGACCTTACCGCTGACTGCTTGCCCTATGCCATGCTTCCCATCCCCATGAGCCTCCAGCAGCTACTAATTGGTACTTCTTTAACCCTTCACCCCTTTCTCCCAGATCCACTATCCCCCTCAGGCCATTTACTTTTATGAGTAAACCAGCCCTGGACATTCTGGTCTTTGATCAAGGTTCTTCAAGATTATAATAATAATAATAATAATAACAAGTTATCCGAGCCAGGCAATGGGCAAAGAGCTTTATCTGCATTCATTCGCTTAATCGTGCTTCTTGTAAACTACACAGACCTTTGTCAAACCGAAACTTAGTGAAAGGTGTAATGATCTGGGCAATTTGATTTCCAAACACTTTCAAGAGGAAACTGTGTTTTAAAATAATATTTGAAGAATTCTGTAAAGTAACTCATTTTTTTCCAGTCAGATCTTAGATTGAAGGTCTCTTTACCTTGCAGTCTCTAATTCTAACACATTGAAAGTTATTATATCGTTAAACTGCTACCCCATTGTCAGTGGTTGAGAGAAAGTATCACCTGTAGGTAAAAGGAAGCAAATACGGATGGACCTTGTAAGATATCTTGGTTTTCCAGAAATTTTACCTTTCCTTATGTTTTCGACAAAAACCTCCAATGTGTTATTTTTAGTGTAAATTATTTAAGGTCTTTCTGGCAGTTTTCAAGCCATCGGACAACATGAACAAGAGAAAAATAGTGAGCAAGGGAAAAAAAAGTTAAAAAATAAAATTTCAGTGTTTTAGAAGTCCATCGGTGTCTAATCAATTTTCTGTCCCCTTTATTTTTACATGAGGAGATTATTTGGGGGTGCATTGTTGTTCTTTTTGAACTCAGGTTTTTGTGACTTTCTTTTCTATAGTTTAATAATGCAGCTTTCTGTCACTGATATTTTTGTAATAGTAGCGCACGTTCCCATCAGCATCCTGGAGACGGAACCGGAGCTCGGTCTCTTCGACCATTCCTGTCGGTGTATTTGTTGACTCTCTCAGAAATATCTTCCCAGTATAAACCAAATGTGTGAAAAATTTGTTTCCTTCCATCGCAGACATAGCCAGAGGCTGGGAAGGAAGCATCGGAAAAATGGCATTTCCAATGCACACGTGGGAAGAGACTCTCCGGAAAATGGTCAGGAGGTAGCAGGAGAGCACGTTCTCCCCGAAAATGCATCTGTCTGAAAAGATGAGTTGAGGGGTCTCTCCAGGAAACATCAGCTGAAAATATTCACTGACTTCACCCTCCCCCCAAAATTGCGATTATTGAGCTAAAAATGGCATTTGGCGGATTGGCCGTGTCGCCGAATGGCTGAGGGCTGGCCTCAGCGACTTGACCAGGATCCTCATGAAGGCTCTTCCCACCGGGGGGGCTTGAGTTCAAGGTTAAGGACCTCGGATGTCTGGCTCCAAGGTGCCTTCCGTTTAGACCATCAGATGTCACGATCCTGCCGTTACTTAGCGCAGTCACTGCAGCTTCCATGGTTACAGTTTTAAACGTGGCTGTAAATAAAGCCGTCACATTTTTAGTGCATTACGAAGTAACAAGCGGAAGAGAAAGATGCCATTTTGGGTGATTCTCTGATCGCCGAGGGCTTCCTACTGACTATAACGCAGGCTGCTGCGCCATCTGCTGGTGGTCCCCGGGATGTCCTTTAGGCGACCGCCCTGTCCTCTACGTGTGAGGGTCCACACTTCCTCTCTCCCCTGTTGCCACAGAACGCTTTCACCGTGTTTTCTGATCTCCTCGTAAGGCAAACGCAAATGCCAGGGTGGTTATCAGGGGCGAAAAATAATAGGAGCCTTGAGCTTTTATTCACACGCTCTGTCTCACGTTTCTCCAAAGAGGTGCTGGCTGATACCTACGTTTTTTAAAAAGAAGATGTCTAGAGTGAATTTGTTGACATGCGTAAGTGGCGTATTTGCACTTTAACACGCAGCATTTGAAATGGAGCCCCCTTCCCGTCTCCAGGCTCCCCCGAGGAAGCCGAAGTCTGCAAAATAAAGGGGCTCCGTGGCGATCCAGTTCTGACCGCTTCCTCCCACGGGTCTGGAAATATGACACTTCCTGTCTCGGCCACAGGCGTGACCCCACTGTGCCGAGGAACGGGAAGGGACGCGAGTGGCTTTGTGAAGGGGACAATTCGATTCCACGTGATGAGTAAAGATTTGTTCGTGAACAACGAACAATGAAAATAAATGGCTTCTTAGGGGAAAAAATGCACCTCGGGTAGAATTATCAGAGGAATAAATAAAGGAATCTCCCACCATTCACCACTTCAAAAGTTCTCAAAATCACATCTCCTTCAGCAATACGTGTCCCTTTCAGAGGAAACAGAAAGGCTGATCCGGTTTCGGTGACTTTTTACAGCTCTAGTACTGAAAAAAGTAACTGAATTCTCCCAGCAGCCTCATGTGAGGCGGGCTTCCAGGGCTGTCCCCACTTCAGGTGAATGATAATCACAGCTCAAGCGCCACCTGGGGACAGGGTAGCTAAGCACACTCAAGGTGGTCACCAGGAAAACGCCTCAAATTCTGAAATCTGTCTTTGAATGAAGGCCGTGATGGATCCCAAGTCTACAAATGCCGCATAATCGTACTGGAAGTGATCCTGGCCAGCTAAATTCTGGAGCTGCTGATAAACGGGACGGTACTGGACACATGATCTACAAAACAGACGTGTTTTAGAAGCAAATCTACTTTCAGTTTAGCTCATGAAGGTCTGGTGACGTCATCCCTGTCCATGGCTGAGTTTTGCCAGAAGAGTCAAGGATGCCAGCCTCGCTGGCTTGGAAGCCTTTCAGTCTCATGACAGGTGGGTTTGATCACAGCACAGGTGAGGGAGGATCTGCTCAGAAAATGCAAACTAATTGTTTCATATGCTTGTGATACGTTGCCAGAGCCAACAAGGTTATGCAATTCGGATTGTCGGCACCATGATTCACCACGATTTTCCTTCTCTCTTCTTTATTCCCTTCCACCTCCCTCTCTACCTAGGGACAGTAGGCTACAGAACTGGCGATAGATAAGGAATAGAGAGAAAGTAAGGGCCCTAACGTTCAAGGTGGTTCCTTTCCTAGAGCTACATGCCAAGTCTCCTCAATTAATAAAAGTCACTTCTGTTCCGGAACAATCTAATGTTCAATCACATTTCCGTGTCTCAACCTACAACTGCGGCAGCAAGTTTGAATGTGTGCCTTCCTCAATCATTTTGGGGCTTTCATAAATTTTATGGGAAAATATTTAACTGAATTAGATATAGACAGGATGGTAGGAGGAAATATTTCAATCTGATGAGCACCGATGCCTTGAAAGAAAAATCTTCCTGGCTCCAGACTTCATCTCGCCTAACATGTTTGACCTGAGAAATTGAATGAATGAAAATGTCAGGAAGGGACGTAATCGAATCCAGCTGGTGACTGCACCAGCAGCGCCTTATTAGATAAGGCCACAGCCAAGGGCACTGGAAACCATCGCCCTCACCCAGTTCCCTCAGCTCCCAAAGAGTCCTGGGCCAGGGGCAGCTAGAAGTGACAGATCTGAGCATGGTCGACTCGCAAACGCCTAGCCCTTAGGAAGGTTACATTAAATTTTTCTTTTTAAGAAATTATCTTTTATTTCCAGCTTTATTGCGATATAATTGATATATAACATTGTGTAAGTCTAGGGTCGTGTGTTGCAAATGACGACCACCATAGCTTCAGCTGACACCTCCATCAAGTCCCGTAATTACCATTTCTTTTAGCAGCGAGAACGTTTAAGATCTACTCTCCTAGCAATTTTCGAGTGTATAATACAGCGTTGCTAACCATGACCGCCATGCTATGAATTACATCCTTAGAAATCACTCACCTTCTGACGGGGCGTCCGCACCCCCTGACCGGCAGTTCCTCATCTTTCCCACCCCCCAGGCCATTATTTTAGTGACTGTACCATCCACACCCACGCAAACATTATGTCTTCGATGATCTTTATCAGTCCCCATCAACTGGCATGCTTACATGTTAGGGATCTTCCTATAAGCTTTACAGTATATAAATCAATTTAAATTTCTCCATCATACCCCGTATCAGCTCTGATTTCTTAGTTGCATCTTCAAGACAGTGGCAATCAGTATTCTCACAGGGAAATGAAACTATAGTCACTAGTGGTTTGGTTTTTATGTAAAAATAATAATATAGCTCAAGTTTAACATTATTTTTTCTTTTTAAAAAAAAAATAACAAATCATATGCTTCTCCATGCACAAGCTGAGTGAACAGGCAAGTATTTATTGTACTCACAGTACAGTGCTTATTCCTAGATTCTCAAAAGCTTCCTAAACACATGGAATTTAGATAATTACAAAAGGTTTTTGTAACGGAGTCTCTTGCAATTCAATATAAAATTGCTAGCTGACCTTGAAAAGGACACAGACCGGAAATCCATTGGTTTTAATGGAGTCTTAAGATCAATGCATGAAAAAGACTATGCCTTAATGTCTTCTTAGTAAATCAAAATAAAGGATTGTTTGTATAACAGTAAGTGTAACTTTGAGAAAATCTCATTTTATTACTTAAAAAAGAATAATCCCGGATGTTGTCTTGAGAACTGCACATTTTATAATTTACCTCTTTAATAGCAATGTTTCTTTCTGTTAATCTTCTAAATTCTAAAAACCAATGGTATAAATTATCTGAATGCCAACCAGTACGTGAACTTGGGTATTTCAGTGTTTTGAGAATTATTTGAAATATAAATTTAAAACTCATAGTAATTAAATCAACCCAGTGTGCAAATCCACACATTAATCAAAAAAAGAGAGAGATTTCATCATCGAAACTGTCATAGCTTTAGAGAATTAAAATGTACACAAGCGTGCCAAAGGTTCTAATATGCAGCTTAAAAATGTGGAGTATGAAATTCACTTTGCTGCTCTCATTTCCTGAACTTCAAAATGATTATGATGTCTGAAGCTCAAGATTCCATTTCAGGTTATACTTAACGTCATTGCTTCATTTTTATTTTGCCTACAGCAGTGTACTCTCCACAAAACTCGAAGCTAATAGGAAAGAATTTTTAAAATCATAAAAATTTTTGAAGGGTCCTTTTTTCTTATTTCAGAAGAGTAAACTGTACTCAGTGCCTTGTTGGATAAGTTAAGAAGCATCAAAGACATAGGGAGATTCACTTAATAAAAATATATTCCATATTAATATTGATATTTAAAATCCTTTAAATATTATCTGGCTTTTTCTTTTCTTTGTAAGGTATAAAATATATGTTCCTGGTTTTGGAATCAATAAACAAATACAGAGCTCTGAGCAACTTGGTAGAGACACAATCAGTCTTTAAAATAGTATTTTCTGTGTCTTTCTTTAAGCTTCCTGTTGGCCTGTCACATTGTGTTCTCACATCCTTTAGAAGCCATGTGGGGAAGTAATAGATAGGCAATGTTTACCAACGGCTGAGAGGAACACTGAGGGCTGGTTGGGTTTTGTTATATTTGGTCATTCAGTCATAAAGAGCAAGGGACAAGAACAGTACACAGGAAACACCCGCAAGAAAGGACAATGGATAATGGGCAGTTTAACAGTAACGTTTTCTACAAAAAAAAAAA
>CM053513.1:1073049-1097232 GCA_028627145.1 Eidolon dupreanum
AGCTTCACCAGCAACACCTGCCTGCTGGGGGGAAACGAGTCGATCCTAACTTTCAATTAATCGGAGATTTTCCATCATCTTTCCACCTGATTGTGCAGCACCAGCTCTGTCTGAAAAGCATCTGAAATCAGCAGTTCTCGCACAGTTCAAGGGGAAAAAAAAATGGACCTGGCTTTTAACGTCTGGCATTGTTTCATAATGAAATTAGCTTTTTAATGGCGCTAGTAACTGACAAGCCAATATGACAGCCAGGACTTGCTTTAAAGAGACTCACCGTCTACGGCCTGAAGGAAAGGCCGTTTACCTGTGAAACAGCCATTTTTGGACAATCCTTTCATCTGTAAATGAGGAAATGAGTCATCGGTGCTCACTGTCTTCCCTCCCTGGCGATTTTCATTACTCAGGGACTAGGAATGAGAAGCCTGGGTGACTGAGCACAGGTCACCGTCAGCATCTCCCGTCCTGTTGCTGGAGATCCTAACAGCAGCTCAGATTGGAAGCATGCCCAGCCGGTCACAAGGCAGCATGACTCACCATGACCGCTCACCTTCAGCTGAACACAGGCGAAAAGAACCCGATCGGCTACGTGACGTCACCTCTTCTCTGTGTGTCTTCAGCATAGTTTAGATACAGAGGTTGTTGAGTAAGACTCCAGGCTTCCCAGTGAGAAGAATGCGTCTGGAATACTCAGGAAGAGAAAACGTTGCAGGGCTACGTTTGAATGCAAACACAAGCCGTGCTCCAGGAATTCAGGGTGTGTGGTCTTTGCCGATACAAAGTATCCCACATGGTTTCCAGACCAGAAACTCGTCACCTGGGTGGGTCAAAGTGTAACTCAGCTGAAATATTCTGGGCTTAAATAACCATTAAGAGTGTGCAGTTTTCAGAATGGACTGAGGTGTGTTCTCAGCTGCGGTCTTTTGAAACTTATGAAAATATGGGCAAAGGGTCCTGACAATTTTTTCAAAATCAAGGAAAATATACACAGCGTTTGTACATAGGCGGTGGGGCGTCTTGGCGACTTCATACCTTCTTTCCATTTTTTTGCGATTATTTAATGAGTAGGCATCGCTTTGATGATGAAAAAATTAAGGGGGAAAACTATTTCAGCTTTCCTCAGAATTAGCTCTAAAAGATGAAAAATACAAAAGCCGAAACAAACTGAGTTAAGTCCGTTGAAGGCTACCTCGAACCTGTGCTGACATCTCTCATTATAATGTCAGTAAAACTGCACGACCCCCAATGAGATCGTGTTAACCCAGCTACCGTACGGGCCCCCAAGAGCGGGTGTGAAACGGGGTTCCATAGTCATGCTGTTGCAACGCCCACAGCCATCGCTTTTGGAAAACTGAATCACTCAGTTTGCTAAAACCCAGCCAGGATGAGGAAGCGTACAGTCACGGTGCAGCCCAGGCGCAGTTTTTAATTAAGCTGATGCTACCTCTTCCTCAGATGGCTGGAGTTGCGAAATTGGAGAATGGAGAAGCGTAGGGAGCACTGTGTTTGGGCAAGGTTTGGTGTTACCTGAAAAAAAATATGTTTCTTTTCAATCTGGCAAATCATTGTTTAACTACCTTTTTTTTTTTTTTTCCCCAGCATAGCCTATTTGCTTCTGGGAGGCCTTAAGAAAACATAGAATTTTTGCCAGACCCTAAAGAGGGAGTCAAGGATTTCTCATGAGAAGGCACATCCTGCTCCCTCACGCCCAACATACGTAGCTCGCTTTTGGGGAAATTTGCCTCTGTACACATCGTCCAGTTTGTTCCGTGGAAGTTACAGGGTGAGAATCCTGAATTTCTGCCGCTGCGTTGTTCTTTGATTAAAACATCACCTCGGTGAGAAGGCTTCGGCATTCCGGAAGTCTCCGTAGTCAGATGGGGTCCCGAGTCGCCTCTGACGCCCGTCTCCGTGGCTGAGGGGCTGGCCCTGCAGCACTCGAGGTCCGCGATCGCCTCCAGGGTGCTCCTTCAGACGGCCGCCCTCGCTTCATGTGCAGACGTGAGGTCTGTCCTTAACTCCCACCTGTCATCCCTCTGTCCGTAAACTTGGCCGTTTCAACCTTGGGCAAGTACTAGAAGGCAGACCATCCCAGCCAAAGGCCGGCATCGGCAGAGGCCGGCACCGTTTCACAGACAGCATTAAAAAATGATATGTGGACCCCGAATAGTAATGATTAAAGATAACACTTGTTTCCATGGACGTACTTCTAGACGGTTTCCCATAGTTAATAACAACCGGATCAATATGTTTTTCAATAAGGACATATTTTAGATCACTCTGAAAAAAAAACTAGAAAAGTAATGCCATCGCACTTTTATATAAACCGATCTTAGATTTTGAAGAACCTAGTGTTAAGCGGTGAGAATGACAAAGATAGAGTGATCTTATGGTTTTTGGCATGAGGATGCCCCCAAAAGGGCACGCGACCTTCGCCGAGTTCGGCCACCTTCTCCGGCCTCACTGTCCCTCCACCTGATGACCCATCAGGCGCCTCTGCTGACACATTCTCCCCATGTCACAGCAGATTCCTCTCTCCGCCGCAACCACCACCCACGCGGCCTTTTCTTGGATAGGTGCTAATATTTTCAGTTGTCGAATAAAATTGTACATGAGATATTGAATATTTTACCTAAATTTTATTTATTGAATAAATTAAAGATGTTAAAAATCTCTCTACATATATATTTTTATATATGCTTTTAGTTGACCTTTTGGGTCACAGTCTCAAAGCACTGGCATACCAATTATATGAATGAGTGGGAAAAAAAAGAAGGATAGGAAGGAGGGAAGGGATTCATTCCCCATAAACAAGTAAAAAGAGAGGTTAACCACTTCAGAGAATGCCAATGAACCAATCTGCAATAACTTAAATTGTCAATGTATTTCATAAAAGCTACTGAGCTGGTTTAGTTTAATTCTATTCATTAAGACATAGTTTGAACTAGCACATTCGGAGTGAAATTACTTAGAATGTACATGACGCCTTTTCTAGACCCAGTCTGCCTTCTTGTCATTATTTCATTTAGTATGGAACAAAGGAAAATGTACACTCACTTTTCTTCATTCCACACTATATGTGTGTGTATGTGTATCTGTGTGTGTGTGTGTGTGTGTGTGCGCGTGTGTGCGTGTGTGGAGAGAGAGAGAGAGAGAGAGAGAGAGAGAGAGAGAGAGAGAGAGGTCAGCCCTTTTCTCTGTTTTGAGTCAAAGACAGTAATATAACTATCATCCCTTATTTCAAAGAAGAACCCCTCATGATGTGATAACACCAGTTAAATCTTGTGTAATTATTTTTTCAGGAGAGCTGACACCTCTGATGACTATTGACTTCCTTCCAAACATCTCAACATCAAGGTCAAGCAAATCTATGAGAGACAATCGTCCTATTTCAGAGTCTCATGTAAGGCTGACTCCTATCTGGTCACTTCTATACTAAACGACAACGGTTGACCCCAGACAAAATTGTAAGTTTTTGGCTTTTGAAGCATATGGGTACCAAATAACAACAGACTCTGAGTTTTAAGCAAACGAGAACGTCGGCTGGAGGGAAAACCGAGGGAGGAAACGATGAAGGTGTCGGGTGACTCCTTGCAGTCACTGTGTGTGTGCAGTTTCATTCGCGGATGATCAGAATTCACAAATCACTTGGGTCACCTGCTTATGAAAGCACAGTTTCTCGCCAGGATTGAGAGACGCCAGTATTAATAAATACAGCACCCACGACATCTGTGAGACAGACACAGGACTTCCCAGAGCGTGGTTGCCTTTAAAACGATTAGCTCACATCGGAAGCAGCACACCCACTGTGTCTCGTTTCTAATTTAAAAAGAAAAGAAAAATGTATTTGATATTTGGTCATTTCTGTCGACTAACTCCGGCTGGGATCCCATCGCATGGCTGCAGAATTTTGGTACCTTCGCACATCTTATCACAATATGATATTTCATCATTGAGGTATAGCTCTGAACTTAAGATGCTTCATTACGCGAGGCCCTCACTCTTAAGTAGGAAGATAACGACAGTCGATTTGTGCTGTGCACGGAATCCTACGGCAGACGGCGGCAGTAAGGCAGAGAGTGACGATGCAGAGATGCCGAAGTCACGCGCGTGAGCAAAGCTTCACCTTACTGAGTTTGAGAAAAACACCTCGAGATGGCTTATAACTCCCAAGACCTAATCTCCAAGTCCTCCGTTCCAAGGAGTGATTGAAGAATCTGATTTCGTGTACTCGGACCGTGCGTTCAGATTTCATGGAAAATCAAATATCACACAGGGAAGGTTAATTCTCCTCCACACAAATTTACAAAATGAAATATTTAGTTCCTTCCAGCTTGGGCCACATTTGTTTGATCTGAATTAAGTTGAAATCTTTCCGTGATATGAAAAGTGAGATGAGTAGATAAAGCAATCTAGCTCATAAGCGTTTCTTTATGAGAAAGGGAACCGGAGAGTAAATCTCAACAGTAGCACTCACCGGATTCGAAAGCCGCACTCATTAACGCAGGATCACAGCACCAGATGAGAAACTGGAGCCTCTGGAAGGCAGAAATTTCCATAACGATGAAAATATTACTTAAAAAGGTTCAGATTACTGTTTAAGGATAACCTGGATCTCTATTGGAATGCTTGCAAGGAGAAAAATGTACTTAATGACCGTGTATGGTGTATGTCAGATACATTTCTGTTTCAGGGCTTGGGAGTTTCTAGTAATTTCTAATAAAAAAAATCTGAAAAAAAAAATTAAATAACATCTGATAATCCAACTTCTATAAACCAGCCATCTCTGTAACTGGTCATTTTGCATATCTAAAATCATGAAAATCCTAGCAATTTAACATCCATGGCCAGCTTAACAACCAAACAAATGGATAATTTAGAGAGCCAATTATTCTAATGAGATGTGTCTCCAGAAATTAAAGAGAAAGAAGAAAAAAAATTCTAAAACTAAGCAGCTCAAAAGCTGATTAGACAATAAAGTGTGTAAAAATTTCTGTGTAGAACAGGTATTACATTATTGCAAACTTAATAAATCTACCTAATGTATTGAATAATTCCGCTTAAAGAAAAAACACTTGTAAATACTAAACAATAAGAAAATAGATATTTTAAAATGACTTAAAAATATTTTCCTACATCCTTGGATGTCATGCAGCCTCAATCCAGTGACCATTTTGGATGAAAATATCCAGGCAATTCTGTATCCAAAATCACCTTAAGGAAGACAATATTTGCAACAGAATTTAAAATGTAGGTTCTGTAGCGCCTTCAACAAAATCATCTAAGGTGCTTGTTAAAAAGCAGATTTCTGAGTCTTACCCCAACACTGAGTCAAAGGTATCCCTGTGTGCACCCCGAACACCTCCAAGATGCCTGGAAGTGTGGGGGTCACTGCGAAGGACTGACATTTGTCATCTCCTGTCCAGCAGGAGCATGGGGCATCTCTCTGTGGTTCCGATGTCTCGGCCACTCGTTTTTAATCTTCTGTCTGAAGTGGATCGGAAGTGGCCTGGTCAGCAATTACTCTTTATTTCCTTCTCCATTCAAGCGATCGAAGCCCTTCTATTCAGGCATACGTTCTAGTCGGCATCTTAATTTTCAAACAAAAACATCAACCTTGCCCAACATGTTGATTAACAGAAAAGTAAAAAGAGTTCCAATTTGCAAAAGAGAGTTTGTGCATGCGGATTATTGCCAGATCACACAATCACTAGTTCTCTGTTGGTCATTATCAAAAGGCACGGGGAATTCCAGAAGGATACAGGGTCATTTTAATCCCTACATATTCTAAATCATAGTCAGGATAAAGACGATTAGAAAACCATGCATTTGGGCAATATCATTTTTAAGCTTTCACCGAATTACTTGCTATCATTTCTTCGCCTACACGGATAGAACCTTTTGGTGATGGACAGGACAATGGAAGCCATACTTGGCACATTAATGCAGTGAAATACGGCACCGGCTGCCACACCGCCCGCCACGCGGCTGAGGACCGAACGCAACATGGGGCGGACGAAGCGGAGACCGGAAGCCTGAGCACACCGATTCCATTCAGCTGAGGTTCGAAACCTTACAAAAGTGAATAATGCGCCAAGGTAGCAACGTCAAGCAAAGCAAGCAAATGACAAGCAGGCGACGTTAGCGAGCACAGGGCGGCGGGCGGGCGGGCCGCACGTTCCCACAGAGGTCTCACTTTTAGGGCGTGTGGGAGATTTTTCATTAGTGTCTTATGCCTTTTGTATATCATGTATGAAATTACACACACACACACACACACACACACACGCACGCACACGTACTGTTATAAGCTACCAGTCTGGTTAGGCCGTCGTCCTCTGTTTACGACCCTCCCGCCCCATCACCTCTGAGGTACAGACAGACCTTTCTCAGTGGATCGCCCCCGACTGATCTTCTTTTCCGTATTCCAAACACTCAGGCCTTAGTAAGCTCACACAGCGGCGTGCACGAAGATTCCACTGACAGGTATGTCGGCAGCATTGTACTTCTCCCCGTGAGGGTGAATGCTGACAAAGCTGCCATGATGCATTTTAAGGTTGGAGCATTTTGAAAACACTAGGGTCCCATGTTCTCTTATTAGACGCATGTCACCACTGCATGCTGTGTGGCTTCTCACTTTTCTGAGGGACCTGATCGTCAGCGTGGGGGATGTGTGACGCATTGGATGCAGAAGGAATCATTTCTAAAACAGGGCAAAATGCAGGAATGCCTCTGGCCCAGGAGGACAAAGGAACCCTTCCAGGAGAGAAGGCACCCCAGAACTATAAAACTCGTTCAAGCGATAGGATTTACAGTTAATTTTTAAACCCTCCTGGATAGTTTTGACATGGCAAGTTGATTATTATTAATATTATTTGGAGGATGAACGGCCAACACAAATACAGGAATCACTGTATGAGAGGCACTATTCTAATCATTTTAAATATATTAACTCACTTTATCCTCGCACGAACCCTACGAGGTAGGCATTGTATCTTGGATGAGTAAACTGAGGCACAGAGAGACTACGTAGGAATGAGAAGCTAACTTCCTGGCCTGAGAGTCCTTTCCTGCTCTGGGGAAGGGTGGCTCTCGGCAAATGGGAGAAATTGTTGGGGCCTGAAGTTTGCTCATTTAACCCCACCTGGCTAAAGCAGGATTAGTGACCTGTCAACCATATGGTGAATCCGATCAAAGAAAATCTGGTCGAAGTGTTCAGTCCCACGTTAGATCTGTGATGATGCGTCTGTATGTGAACTACCTTGCTGGGAGAAGAAGAGAATATCAAATGATTTAGGTCGACCACTAAAAAATACCAATGACAACTAGCAGCTCAGAACAGCCCTTTCACGTTGATAGAACTGGACCGAACTCTCCACAGGCTTTGGGGAAACAGCCTGAGCTATTTATGGCTGGATTTCATTCTAGAGACAAATGGACCTGTCTGAGTATGCAGGTAAGATCACAGTCGAACGGGAGCTTAATTTCCACGTCGGCGTACGTATTATGGAACTGGGCCGTCGCGAAGGCCTGACTCGGTCCCAGGAAGACTGAGGGGCCCTGTGAGCGTGGTGTTCTGTAATTCCTAAACCGTTACCCCACTGTGAGAGTTCAGAAAACTCGACAGTGTGGGCGGCTCCGATTTTCAGTTCCATATACTTGGATCAAATCCAGAAAACATGAAAATGCTCTTTTTCAAGAAGCTGAGTTTGAAGATATTTCTATATACACACAATTAAAACACACTGAAAATATGAGATAATTTCCTTTTTAATCTATCCATAGTTATGAATGCTTTGCAATAAAATATAGATATAGAAACAAATAGATAAATATACACATAGATGCCTTAAGAAATAGATGAGTTTTCTAGAAGGTATTTGGGGATAGAGGAAATACAAGAACAAAAATGAATGCCACACTATAGCCTCCATAGTGATAAGAACAAGTACCAGTTATAACCTACATCAATTGATGAGGCTCATAGCTGGTATGCTGCAAGTCTGTGACGCAGAGGTATGTGAAAGTATGAGGGATGTACTTTTGGGGACCTAGCGAGGTCTGTCATGTTCACTAAACCTGCTGGGATGCTGTCTCGTCCCAACGGCCGCTCTCTTCCGTTCTAACCAACATCACCGACTCATTAAAGCACACTGGAGTACAAAGCGGGGACTCAGTAAAACTGAACCAGGCCACAGCGGCTTCCAGCTGGAAGGTCCTGTGAAGAAAACAGTGGCTGGTGACACAGCAGCTAGTCTCCACCCCAAGGTCTTCGGTCAAAAACTAGCCAGCTGGTGTTTGCTAACTGTAGTTGTCTGTAAAATCATTTCTTGCTTCCCATGGTAGATACAACTCCTGCCTGCCTTTTACGAGCAGCTAAGTGATCACAGTGTCCCCCTTATCAGCGGGGGACACGTTCCAGGACCCCCAGTGGATGCTTGAAACCACGGACTGTTATTAGGCGCTGTAAGAGATTCATAATAACTAATAATGCAAGAGAACAATTATAGCGCTGGACTGTAATGAGAGTTATGCGAATGTGGTCTCGCTCTCTCTCGAAACATCTTATCGTACTGCGCATACAACACGGAGACACCGGGTGATCCACGTCCCTGGTGGGGGGCAGAGTAAGACAATGACAGGTCACACAACTCAGAAGGGCACACGATGAAAACTTACGCGTGTTTACTTATGGAATCTTCCATTTAACGTGTTCAGACTGCAGTTGTCTGCAGGTAACCAAAACCGCAGGATGCGAGCCGGCAGATGAGGGGGATCCACCACGGTTTCATGTCAGCTAAAAACTGTGATTCAATAACCAAACAATCTTAAAGAATGACTCGAAAAATCAGAAATCGGTTTGGTTTAAAAAGATAACTCTATATTTTATGTACTGGAGGAAGGAAGAGGAAATTACTTCCTTAAATTTGATTCTCGGAACTTAAACAGTCACAGTTGAGTCGATGTACTTTTCAAATTCCTCATAGAGAAAAAACCTGACAAATGCTTTAACATTACTCAATAGGTCGGTGTGTTTAGAGAGCTATTAATATTTATTAACAGAGTTAATGAATTAGCACATTTATTAAGAGATTCAATAAATAATTGGAGACTTCTTAATTTTTAATTTGAACAAATTTTTACATTCACTTTTACAGATGTATAACTTAGAATAACTTACAGAGATTCAGTTATGTAAATTTTATACCATAAAATTTTATTAAGTATATAAAATCGTCACAAGAGAAAAAGAGATAAGAAGTGTTATATTCATATCATGGGCAATTTTCAGCTACATATAGGTATTTACAAAAGGTTTAGCCTATTAAAGTTTCATTCATTATAATTTGAAAAAATAGTGTGTTTAGTGCTTAATGCCATGATTTATTCAACAAACTCCACGCGGAATTAAAGAAATGTTTAGTGTTTTGTTCACATGTTGCTTTTGACTAAATACACCATTTGTTTTTGTCATTCTGCACCTCAGTCAGGCCCTCTTAAATTTCTGGTCTTCTTCATTTCTCATCAAAGACCATCACTTCTGATTCTTTTCAATGGATTAAATTTAATCTGATAACAGGAAGAATGTTTGAGGGTCTATGTGGACAAACGCTGTGTGTCACACGCACGTTTGATAAAACTGGTGGATAGGCACAGCCACTTCCCTCCAAGAGATTATGAGCTGGTCTATAGAGACGGGTGGCCTCGATGTGAAGTCCATTTTATGGGTGTCACTCTGTGCTGAGGTGTGCTGTTAGCTCCAAGCTTACGTTTTTTTGGCCGTGGTCAAGGGATGACCAGACCTAACTTCAGAGACTATATCTATAAAAGATGTAAACTAACCTCCAGGCTTTACAGTATCTGCTTTGGGAAGAAAGAAGCCGAGAGAAGGTTTTATATTTCAGTGGTGGCCAGCCCACGTGGCGACCAGTAAAACAATTATCTTTTTCATTTCACGAGATAACCAATATTTAATCAAGTGAAAGGCTTGAACGGGAAGACACGATACTTTTGGTTCTTGTTTCAGCCTGAAGACTTTGTCTAAACATAACAACCTTTAAAATCTAAGAGTTTGTATCTCTTCATCCATGAAAGAAATCATAACACAGATATATCCTCACACAGCGATTACGTGGAGAATGTTCAGTTTATATAAAAGTTATGAAAATGTAAGCTCTGTCACCAAACTGTCACAAAGATTCTTCTTTCCTTTGTTTTTGAGGAAATGGCTATATGGTCATTTTGTTATAGAGATTCATTCTCGGTTTCCCACGACCTTAGACATTTATTAAGTGTGCGTTCAGCATGCATTTGCCAAACAGAACATAAGCTGCTTCATCTTCCATGACATGCCACGATTTTTCGAATGCACACAAGAAGTCTGACTACGCTGACTGCAGTTCTTCCCGAAGCATACGGTTAATTAGGTTAAAGAGAATATAAGAGCAAATATGAGACGTGATGTTTCATATCCAGAATTCTTTCTGCAGTTACGTAAATCCATGGCAGTACCACGAGGCCACCAATATGAGGTGTCAAATTGCGCCTTCTGAAATGGAAAGGTGCAGCTCTCAGCTTTAAAAACGACAGAATTGCCCGTGTCCCTATTATCCTATGAATCCGAAGAAATGGCTCTTTTGTAGCCAATGTAATTTCTCCACATAAAAAGAATATTTGAAGGTTTTTTTTGTTCATTTTGTGTGATTCAGATAATGTCGATGTGGATGTTTCGTTAGAAAATGGGACATTATCTTCCTCTGTCACCCATGTCCGATGCTGTGTTGTAAGTCATATGGGTGCAAATATGACAGAGGTAAATTTGATTTAACTTCCCAAAAGAAAGCCGTTGCAAGCAGAATGATCAGCTTCGCATTTTAGAGCTGATCGTCCCAAATAAAGGGGGAACATGAAGCTGTCCCTTTTTTCCCCTAAAGGTCGTTTTTACCCCTTCGTCTCCCATCATGAAAGCCCCGGTGTGGCGTGGCCCTCTCCGAAACTCCCTATTCATCCCAAGGCCATTATATAACTCTACATACTTCAGACGCAGTTGACGCATCGCATGTCCCTAAGTTACGCTGTGATCATAAGATTCTTAAGTGTCCCCCACACACGCACTTAGACGGGGAGCTGGCACAGCGGCTCCCTTCCTGTCCAGAGGCCGCTGAGCTTTGCGAGTCGCCGCCACCGCCCACTCCCCATTATCCAAACACTTCACTTTAGGTCGATGGCACTGTCCCGGCGTCACCTGAGGCTAGATGTCTGCTGAAGTCAAAGCGCTCGGGCTGAATTCCAAGATTTTCCACAGTCCTGTGCTGCCCGCTCTGCAGCCTTATCTCTCCCTCAAGCAGCAGACACCTCATCTTCAGAGTGGAGGTCCCCCCCACCCCCCACCCCAGCCTCCTGGCTGCGCTATCTGCCCCCGGGGCTCGGGGCACACAGCGCCAGCTGTAGGTGGCATCTCTGCCGGCCTTCACCTCAAGCCTCCACAGAGGGGTGCGCACTCACACTTCCTTCCCCAGGCTGTGTTTAGTTGCTGGGGGACAGGCCACCGTGGCACCAGCGTCCGGCCATGGCCACGACGTGCAATCACAGTGCGTTTAAATTATTTTATAGCTCACTCGGACATCTATGCAGCATGTGAGTGTGGTTCACCTAACACTGTTTCTTAACTAAAGCTTTTTCCTTAAAGAAGACGTGGCCTCCGTATCTACTAGACCTCTGTCACGTAGACTAAATATTTGATTTGTACCTAAACAAAACGAAAAGAAGTCATAAACAAAAATGATCGCGTTTTTAGCCAAAACCGTTTTCAGAGAGATTAATCTGGTGAAAACAGGCATGTTGGGAAGGGCCTGGCAATTGCAGAGATGAATTTCAGATACTTTCTAGAAATACTGTCACCTTAGCTGAAAATTTTTCTTTTTCTTTGTAATTAGTGTTCAGGTTTTTGTAAAACTGACCCCAGAAACTCTGAGTATACTAGATGACTATTTTGGATATTGTCCTTATGTAGAATATTTAAACATACAAAATGGTAACTTGGATCCCAGGCTACCAGGGAGATTTATAAAGTCTTCAGAAACCACTGCGTGAAACAATAAGATCAAGCATCTGCTTCAGAAAGTTTCTTTCTTAATATAACTAAAGTGAAAAAGAAATGGCTTTTTCTTCAGATAATGCATAGCAACAAGTAGAATGTAAGTTTTAAAAATATTCATGGTACATGCCACTCAGAGAAGAGAGAGTTAGCACACAGAACAGCTCTCACTCCAAATCCTGCACTTCCTTAGCCAAGTGGCCCCAAGAAAGTCACTAAATTTTACCAAATTCTGCATCCTCTGCTGTCTTACAGAGGCATCAATGTCTCTTAAACGTCTACGCTACTCTTGGGAACATCAGTGAGACAGAGTTTGAAAGCGCTTTGATAATTAATTGCAGTCTAACGTTTCACACTCATTCCTAAAAATCTTCACGTTGCACCTAGAAAAAGGAAATCAGTATTGAAAAGATGAACCGCATTCCTTCCCATTGAGATGTCAAGACTGTTCTAACGTAAGTTAGTATCAGTGGACATCGAACGGTTACAGACAAAAGTAGCTCTTAGTATCTGCTAGGACTCTCCACTGCGACCCAGTTTCTCCCTCAATTCCTTGGCGGTCTTTAATCAACAGGCCACCTTGCTTTTCATCAAGACTGTCTTTCTCTTTGAAGATCAGAGGGAGTAGCTCTCCTTGATCTCCAGCACGTCTGAGCAACTATCTAATCAGTGTAGCTGATGGTGCTTACATCACTGCTCTGATAAACAGCAGGGAAGGAAAGCTGAAACCCACAGAAGCTGAGTCTGATTAACATAAAGATGCTGGGCGTTCCTCCCCTTCAAACTAGGCCCCGTGGAAGAACAGTGTCAGGAAGAGAAGTGACATCCACTGCGCCCAGGTACAGGGAAAAGGAGTCACGTGACCGGTGTGCTTCGCAGTGTGTTCAGCGTCACTCTTGAGTGAAATGTGAATTCTTTGCTATTGTCTTGACAATGCCATAATTAAGGGTCTTGTAGTTTCTGGTTCGCACTGAACACTGTGTCTATTTTAATTGGCCAAATGTAGATCAAGGAACAGTGCTGCTGCTTGAGGGAGAGAGAGAGAGAGAGAGAGAGAGAGAGAGAGAGAGAGAGAGAAACAAAAAAATTCAGAAAACGTCACTCCAGAAGCGTGATGCACACATATGATGTCACATCATTGGCAGAGAACATCTGATGTGTTTATAGAAACACAATGCTGTTTTTTTGTTTGTTTGTTTGTTTGATTTTTTTTTCCTGGAGGTGGGGGGCACCCACATTTCTTTCAGCTAATTTTAATGGTTTAATCTCTACCATCTGACTGCAAGTCCTAGAAACAGAAAGGCTGTCCCCCGAAGCTGACAACTGGTGACAAATGTGGGTTCTTCAGGAAGGGACGTCATCACTAGACACCTTTAGTGGAATTCATGAAATAAATGCATATGTTTGTAAAGTACAAAAAATACTGAAGACACCAGCTGATTGCAGAATTGGCCAGCTTTCTAAATATTATAAGGTAATGTCATGCTTTAGAATAAATAGCACTGCAGCACTGTCTCTGCGAGTGATTGTCATCTCGTCTGTCCTGTGACTGATGCTCCTCCGAGTGTGTGCTTCCTGACGCCAAGCATTCAAACGCGTTTTGTTGGGAGCCTTCAAAAAGGAAGTCGGTTCACAAAAACATCATGTCAGCATCCGTGCTTTCTAGTATGTGAATGTGTCGCTGGGGAGTGTCCAAAGATCAGTCATGAGAAAAACATCTTCGTTTTATTTATGGAATGTATATTGTGAAGTTTTGTTTAACAGATTCCCCACAGTGTCATTTAAGATAATCTGTTCCAGAAGGACTCACCAGAGCAGTTCATGGGAAGTGGATTTTGGGGTTGACCCAGGATCTACAGAGCGTGAACCCAAACCAGCCCCTGCTGGACTCCCCTCTGCAGGGGCGGGGGAGGGGGTCGGAGCAGAATTATCAGCGCCTTAGGCTGGAATCCAGTTCCTTCCAGTGATGCTTCTCTTAAAAAAGAAAACTTTGCTGCCATGAGTTAAGTTCGTAGGCATGGATGGCTTAAGGATTAACAGTTATTTATGTGGAAATAATAAGCGCCAACATCTATGAGTAATATGAATCAAAATGGCATATACAATGAAACATTGCTCAGCTACAAAAAAAAAGGAAATCCTGCCTTTTGCAACAACGTGGATGGATCTGGAGGACAGTATGCTAACCGGCAAACCGGACGCAGAAAGACGAAGACCGCGCGATCCCACTTACACGTGGAGCCGAAGAAGGTCAGACTCCCAGAAGCAGAGAGGGGACCCGTCTGTCAAAGGGTCTGTCACACACTTTCCGTGACAACGCACGTGAGTTCTGGGCCCCGTGAGCAGCACGGTGACTAGTGTCAGCAAACCAGGCCACAGGCTTGGGGGTAGCTTTGGGAGAATTCTCACCACCCACACACGAACGGTGGCAACGGGAGGTGACAGACGCGCTGCTGAGCTCGACGGAGGTGGCCCTGTCACAGCGAGTCAGGAAGGCACACGGTGCTCGGCAAACACACACCATCTCTTTTTTCATTTACAGCTCACTAAAGCTAGAGCAAATTGGAATGGCCTATGCTGGAGATGCAGGGTCCCAGGATAAAATACTGTGACAGCGATGCGCTTAGCACGCAGTGAGGGGCGGGGGGCTTTCACCATCCCGCAGCGGGGGCGGGGGGCCCTTCATCATCCTGCCAAGACATGAACTAGGAAGGTTGTAAGTAGGTGAAGTTTGTGCTCGGACATCGATTACTTCAGCAAGCGGGCTACACACTGCTCCCCAGGACACGGAACTAGAACTGGGGTCTAGGGGGTCCCACTCCCCACCTGGAAGCTCCCCAAACCCTGAGGGTACCAGACAAGTCTTGCAGACCTGCATTTTAGGAGATGGGTTGGAGCCGTCTGACCCTCAGTGTGGACGCAGGACTGGAGTACAGCAAGAAGGGCGCTCGGCCTGGGTGTTCCCCGAAGGCTAAGGAAGGTCCCGTCCAGCTGCCCACGGCCTCCTTTTGGAAGCCCTTGCCACCCGCCTCCCCGCAAAGCAAGCCTTGCTGGGGGGAGTCGTGTGAACGAGCAGAGGCAGCGACGACGATGGGAGCAGCTGCCGGACGACCGCCCAGCGAGTCCGGGCTGTGGCCTCCGCGGGCGCCGGGCTCGCCTCGCCCCCCCGAATCACCGCGACCGTGAGAGGCCAGTGTCACGTGAGAGCGGAACCTGCACGCGCGCCGTCGCCGTTCTCGGGGTGAGTCTGGACGACCGCATACGCCGTGTGCCCGTGCGACCGGCCCCGACGGAGCGCAGGACATTTCTGTTCCCGCAGCTGCACCCCCCCACACACACTGCAGAAGGATTCCTGCTGCCGGCTCTGGGGCTTCGCAAAGGGAACCGCACAGGAGACCCCTTCTGCGGGGGGTTTCTTCGGCTCGGAACCGACTGGGGGTGGCCCTCCATTTGCCTGCCACGTCGGGGACGATTTCCCATCCAGATATTTCTGCTCCATCAAATTCTAAAAACTTGACTAAAATTAAAATTCCATTCAGGAGCTAAGAAAACAAAATGATTTATCATAGTAGACAACAGGAAAAAAAAATAAACTTCAGTTTAACTAACTAAAAGCTGTCACTGGACAATCGACCAGCAATTATGATGAGTGTGTAGCCTCAGTGTCAGAAATCACCATGTCTATTATCGCCTATAATATTTGCTGAAGAACATACGTTTCCGATCACACACAGCTTGGCACATTCGGTATTAAGTTCAAAGAAAACCTAACATTAAAACATGCTTTTTAGGAATCCGCTTATGTGGAATGATCAGCATCAAACTCAGAGGGAGGAAATAACTGTCACGGGTCAGCGTGGGGGACCCCGAGTGGGAATGGCACCCACGAACATTTCCCAAATCCCTGGCCCACAAAGTCACACGCAAAAAAAAAAAAAAAGTCTGTTTTTTCGAGTTGCACAACGTGGGAATAACTTGTCACATAGCCACAGTGACTGCAGGCCCGACGTCACAAACACAGGGGAGGACACGGGAGGGCAGCAAGCAAGGCCACTTCACCGAGGTGACTCTAGAGGGGCGTCCCACCCCCTGGATCTCTTTTAAAGACACTGGGGAATCTGGGGGAAAAAAACAGCCACGTAGCAGACGAGTCGCTGTTCCTAGAGAGTGTCACTTTACCCCAGGTTTAATCCACAGCGGCCGCCGAGCGGCATCAGTGTCCAAGGCGTCTGTGCAGGGCTGGGCTCTCCTTTTTGTCCCTTGGGTGCAGTCTGGGGCTGAGTCCGTCGGGAGGTGTAATCACACGAGGTCATTCACATCGGCTGAGCACCTTCCCTGGCAGGTGTCTGTGAAAATGACACACATGTGCCTTTTCACCATGTGACTGGCATTGCATGCATTAAAAACCGGATCCTTGGTTCTTTTAAAACAGTCTCTTTTTTTACACCATGAATGGACCTTGAGATAATCATGCTAAGCTAAATAAGCCAGACTGAAAAAGTAGAAAATCACATATCACTTATAAGTGGGGTATAAACCTACAAGCAACAAATGAACAGGACAAACAGAGACTCAGGGACATGGACAATGGACTAGTGGTTACCAGAGGGTAGGGGGTGGGGAGGAGTGGAGAGGTAGGTGGGGTAAAGGAGATCAAATACAGGGGTGTAAGGGGAGGGCCAAGTGGGTAAAGGGGATCAAATATATGGTAGCTGAAGGAAACTGGACTTTGGGTGGTAAACACAATAGAATATACAGATGTCAAATTATAATGTACACCTGAAAATTATATAATTGTATTAACCAATGTTACCCCAATAAACTTAATAATACTAATAAAAATTAAAATAAAATAGTCTCTTTTTCCCTGCGCACGTCTGCATAGCCAGGAAGGAAAAGGAAGGGGGGGCCCCGCCCACTCGCTGGTGCGCACCCGCCCTGCAGGGACGCGGAGCCTCCTGAGCGCGCGCCGCAGCCCACCCCGCAGCCCGCCGTGCATGCCGGAACGCTGCACACGACCCCGCTGGCAGAGCCGCCCCCACGCGGTTCCGCCGTGTCCCGGGGCCGGGCTTGCCTGGGGCTGGGGACCCGCTGCCAAGATCATGTGTCACGTGGCTCTTGGCAAAAGGCCTCTCCCTAGGGCAGCTTGAGCATCCTCAGCACATGGTGGCCGCCCTCCCCCCGTCTCCCCCCCTCGAGGCAACGGAAGAAACTATGGCGCTTCCAAGACCTGGTCTCAGCGTCCCGCATGGCACCTCTGCCACACTGTCTCCACCACGGGCGATTCACCGAGGAGGGGGGAGGCCGCCTCTTCAAGGGCAGGCCCACTGATGAGCTCCTGGCTGTGTTCTGCAGCGCCCCTGGACCTCGCCCAAGCCAGAGCACTGACCCCTCATTTCTGACTTAGATCACATCACAGCATATTTTTCTCTGGCTTGATTCAGCAGAGTACAGATTTTTCCCAGACACCTAACCAGTTCAAGCATATTAGCTTAAATAGTCTAAACCTCAGATCTTTTTAGGAGGCGAGTAAATTTTCATCGCTGTCTAGAAAACGCAAAGCCAGTCAAGTTGGGGCATAGATCCGAACCTCGGCCGTGGCTGAGTCTGCTGCTCCCGCCGTGGGTTATCTAGGACAGTGGAGTCCCCGCGCTGGACAGTTCTGTCCCGCGTCGGAAGGTGGGGTGCGCGAGGAGCAGGAGGGGTGGGTGGCTACGTTCAGAGCGGAACGTAACGCGCTTCGTTACCACTGGTTTCCTCCTCTTCACCGTCTCAAAGCAGCGCGCACCTAAGCGCAGTCGATGGCCAGTGGCGTCCGGGAGCAGCAGGCCCCTGAGAGAGGAGAAGTCAGAAGCGCGCACCGGAAAGTCGCCCCTGGCCCGTGGAGGACTCTGCGACGCCGCTCACGTCCGTAGCCACCTGCACGCGACACGGCGGCGCTTCCAGCGCACTGCCCATGAATTACAGCAGCCGGCGGGGGAGACGGTAGCGTCGCGGGCGCGCGTGTGCAACGCATTCCAGTCCAGGAAGGATGCTGAGTGCAGCTGGCGAGGAGAGCAACCCAGCACGGCGGACTCGGAAGCTGTCGCCCGGACAGCGGACGTGCCGTCCCTGTGGCATCCGGTGTGGCCGCGGGGAGAGCGGGCCGCGGCCCACACGGCGGGTGGCCTGTCCGCCCCTCTCCGCGAGGCCAGGGACCGCCCCTCTCCCGGCTCACGAGTCATCCTCGGCCCCCTGCCGACGAAGGCCTCGCGTCTTCAGACCTTTTTGAAATGGGAAGGAATGTCAGTTCCTACACCTGTAAGGTTTAGGTTTACGGGGACGGGGTTTTTTAAAAAATTAATGTCCACAAATATGTTTCTCATCGAGTGCCACAGGTCACCGTGGCTGGGGAAGACGAAACTACTCAAGCCGCACAGTAGCCTCGGCCGCGACAGCTTGGGGAGGGGCTGCTCCCTCACGCACAGCGCCGGCGCCCACGCGACTCTGCCCCGCCTGCCTGAAGTGCCCCCCACCTCGGAGGAGAGTCACCGCAGGGGTGACAAGTGCTCCTGTGGCGATATGGGGCACATGGTAATAAAACGGACGCAAGTCCACTGACGTAGAGGAAGGCCGTGCTTGAAGTCTCTTGGTGACCGCTGGCAAAACGGCGAGTGACCAACACAAGACCATGAGGGTGTTTATTGGCAGAACCGAGGTCACGTGTCCTCTGGGACCCTTTGGGGTCTACAATGTTTACTGACTCAAAATGCCCAGGACAGATTTGCTGATGAGTCAGTGGGATGGAGTTTGCTTTCCTCTCCAGGTGGGAGAAATTGGCGGGCTTCTCCCGCCTTCTGTCATTTCCGCCGTCTCAAACAAGTGGAGCCGGCTTGCGAAAGTGTGTAATTCGGGTCTACCGAGAGGGTCCAAAGTAATCGCCTTTGTGATGCACACTTTAAAACTGATTATTTGTACATTAAACAGAAAAACTCCTTAATGTACCACTCAGGTAATGTACAGCATCGCGACTACCGCGAATAATACCGTTATTGCACATTCGAAAGTTGCTGAGTCGACCTTAAAGTTCTCATCACATAAAAAAAAAATGTGTAGCTATATATGGGAAGGGATGCTTAGAGTGGTGCTTAGTTTGCAATATACACATATATTGAATCATGTTGAACACCTGAAATTAATATATGATATAATGTTGTATGCCAGTTGTATCTCAATTTAAAATGCGGGGGGGAGAGGACTAAATTCCTAGGATTTTTTTTTTTTTCAAGTTCTGCCTTGTCATAAAATTCAGACTCCGAGGGGAATTCCCTTTATTTTTTTCACGAGGAAGTTTGTGTGCTGTGAGTTGTGCGGGGCTTGGGCTCCACCGGCCACTGGCTATGCCACTGTGTCCCATAGCCCAGCGGAAGACGTGGCGTGGAGCAGGGACTATGTGGCGGCCTCGGGAGGGAGCATGGCCGTTAGGGGCGCAGTCACCACGACGCGGGGAAATGGCAGCAGAGACGAGTCACGCACGGCCCCCGCGTGGAGAGCCGCTGGGCAGCGGGGGCAGCTGCAGGGAAGACGGGCCTCAGACGCCTCCGCGGACCGAGGTGGAGACCGGGATGGGCCCCACGAGAGCTTAAACCCCCCGCGGCTCTTGCGGCCTCGCCCCCCGCGGACACGCAGGCGCAGTGGCGGGTGCGCCCAGCCACCCAGGTCCACCGCTCTTCCGCGTGGGTCTCTCCCTGTAGAGGGTGTCTGAAAATTTTGACAAATTGATGGCCAAAGAGACAAGAGCTGGCCGCCCTGCTCTGCACCTCACTGTGACCCTCCTACCCCCCGAACCGTGCGTCTGCCCCCGCCCGGGCTGCCTCTGCACCTCCCAGCCCCTGGACTCCCCGGCAGCCCCGCACTCGGCCCCCCGGGGGCTGAGCCTGTCTGTGTCGGAGCTTCGGGGAGACTGTGCCTTGTTTCTTAACAACGACAACGACCCGCTCCGCGTCGCCCCCCGCACGGGTTTGCGTTTGGAGCCCGCGCGGTTTGCGGTGTGCGCGGGGTAGTCCTGCCGGGGCCTCGACTTCCCCAAAAGACGCTTCCGCTGGGGGTTGCTTCTCCTGGCCGCTCTCCTCGGTGGGACGCTCCTTCGATGTCGACGAGACCTTCGAGGTGATCATTGCATGCTAGGGACCCCTGTAAGCTCCCTCAAAACACCAAATCGACAACACTGTCTGGATTCCGGCCAGTGCCGGACCGGCCGACACGGGGCTCCGCCGCCGAGAGTTTGGGTAATGAAGTCCCCTGACCGCACGCTAGGAAACGCTGCCTTTTAAAGCGTATTTCGGTGCCACCCCCCCCCACCCCAGCTCTGTGGGCCCACGGAAGTGCTGTGGGGACTCAGCACTGACGAGCGGGGTCATTTTCTCAGCACTTGACATGTTTGTGTTTACACCAAAAAGGCAGGAACACGTTATCTTGGTAACGATTTGATTTTACTCTCTGAGCAAAGCTATGTTGTGGAACTGGCTAAAAGGAATGCAAAAGCGATTTGCAAACACGGAATCGGTTTAACGAGTAAATGTACAACGGCGCTATTAAGATTATCATCAAAATTCAATTACGTGTGCACTAGTGTTTAGTTATGGAAAGGAGAACACACACAGACGTGAAACGCCAGCCAGCGGTTAAACAGTAGCCAGTGGGCGCCGTCTCCCTGGCGTGGCTCTGAAAGTTGGTGAAACATTTTTAAAATGTGTTTTACAACAGCAAAAGCATAAGCTACCTGGAGTTTCATACAGCAAAGCTTGGCAACGTGAACTCTTTCACGGATAAAAGTTTAAGCATTTTTCTGGTGTATGCAAAAAAGTTTTCCTTTTTTTTTTTTTTTTTTTTTTTTGCTTCCTGTCAAAATTGTTACTTTCACCCATATATGGCTCCAAACCTATAAACCGTTTCAGAGTGGCTGTCAGAAGGTTTCACTTCTGGCCTGGAGCTAATTCTGGAAGTTCGCTCCTAATATCCGCCAGGAGAGTGACAAGCGAGAGCAGGACGGTGACAGCCGTGGGTCTGTGGGGTGCTCTCCAGCAGCGACTGCACAAGCGTTTTTGTTTACTCTGGGTTTTTTTGTTTGTTTGCTTTGGTTGGAGAACTTTGAACACACTTGCTGGTTTCAAAGCAAGTTGATACTTTCCCGATGACATCAGCTTCCACTCCCTGTGCCGGGAACTCCGCGTCCTCTGAACCGAAAGCCAGGAGCGGTGCCAAGGGCTGTGTCACCTGCGAGAGCATTTCCCGTCCGCCGGTTCCCTCTGCCTGGGAGCTGACGGAGTCACCCGCGAAGCAGGCCTCTCTGGCTCCCACTGCTTCACTGCCGAGACCAGTTCCTCGGTCACCTCTAGACTGGCCAATTCCAGGAAGAACGGCCATGGCCACCAGCCTACCACCGTCCTCCCTTGGCTGCCCGGTCCCCCGGCCACCGGAATGACCCTGAGTGAGCAGAGGAAAATGCTGTGACACTCGCGAGCGTGATGCGAGTGGTGCAGTCTCAGTGTGGGCTGTCGAGTGTGTACAATGCCCGCCACCAAAGCCCCTACGCCGGTCCCTGCGCTCACATCATCACACGCTAACGTCTAGAACTGCCTCGTCCAGAAAACGGGCGTGCAGATGAGGACCCCCTGCACGCACATGCACACACGGCCGTGCACACGTAGCACTGTAGACACTTCCCTGCAAGGCCTCCCTTCCACCGAAATCCATGTCACGGCCTCGACCCGGTTTCCTTTAACTTTACTCATAAAAACAAATTCAGAAATGGTCTAAGACATCGCCCCTGTCCACAAACAACGCTGGAGGGAAGGCTGTCTTTTAAGTCCTGCCGTCCCACATTGCTTCCGTGGGCGACATCGCGCCGCGTGATCCTGGACAGAGGTGACGATGAGCCCCGGCCGTGACACAGCCCGCCCTTTCGGAGTGCTGCAGGGCCGAGACAGGTGGCGGAGGGAAACGGGGCCTGCCTGAAGCACCCCGGTCCGGAGGGAGCATCTATAGCCCTTCCCCCAGGAACCCCAAGTTTCAGCAGAAAACAGCACTGACAACTATTTAGCATCTTCGATGGCATCTATGTGACTGTCAGGTGAAAGGCAGCAATAGCCGCAGACAGCAGGGCAGTGGGTCAGACACCCGGCTGACGGGTCCACTTCAACCTGACTCAGCTGTACTCATGCACCACACACCCAAGGCCACCCTGGGCTATCAGTGACAGGAAGGCAGGGTCGTGCCCATTTCATTCATTCTTTATACCTGCGAGCAAATATTTACTTAGCAATTACAGGCGCCTGTTGCTAGATCAGACACTTGTGTATGATTCTGCTGGACGCAGGTCAGATGTTAATGATTACAGCCTAGCCGGGCCTTTCCAGGGGGAGCCGGATGGAAGTTTATGGTACATTCGAGACAGAATCGGGCTCTGATGTAACTCTAAGGGGGCTCCTGGGAATGGTTCGTGTCTGGTGCTTCCACAAAAGGAACAGATTTTAAAATCTGGCAAAACCATGACTCGGGTGTTGTCCAAGGTTCCCTTTCAACCCAGGAAGTCCCCCTCCCCTCCAATACGACGATGTCTCATTCTGACTCTACGGGGAATGTCACGCCAGCCAGTCGCCCAGGTGGCTTCCTACAGGTAAAGCCTCGCGGTGCATCTCGGAGCAGTGACCACGGGAGCCCCATCATGCCACCCTCGGAGATGACTTCAGGAGCAGTCAGGCGAGGGGCCGGAATTCTCCCCACCCCCACCTGCGTCATGTCCTCAGAGGTCCCGGCGACGTCCTGTAGCCAAGCCAACCAGGGACTCTGTCTGGGGTCCTTCGGCTACTGAGTTTCAGTGATTTGCAAAAAACAATAGTCCCTGGGCAATAGCTATCTTGCCTGGAAGGCTGTGTGGCAATTAGTCACCAGGATGAGTCATTTAAAATCTGTCCTGTGGGACCTGGGTGTGTATGGGGGGGAGGGGCAGGTTCTAAACTCAGGGAGCAGCAAGCAGGACCCTACAGAGGCTGCCAAGCCAGGATCAGGATTCCAGAAGGAGGGCCACAGCGTTCGTTGCTGGAAGAAAGGTCAGAGGCCACTTAGCAGCCAGGCCAGGCTAGCGTGCAGGCTTCTGACTCCTCTCTCTGTCGCGTCTCTGGAGCACACCTCTCCATCTTTGGGGAACCACTGGGCGTTTGCATTAGAGCTTGGTGAGAGGAGTAAACTACGACTTCCCTGAGCAGACTCATAGCCCCGTTTTCTGCGGCCAGGCCAGCACCCCTCCCCGCCACCCCGCAGTTAGAGGAGCTTTGGTTACAGCATCAATAACAAAGGCCACAGCCCCAGCCCAAACTGTCCACTGAAAGTTTCTTTTTGGGCATTAGAATGATGAGTGTATTTTCCCTAAGAATGCTCTGGAAACGTGTACAAATAAAGCCATACACACAGTGACAAACTGTGCTGGTTAGCATTTAGCTGATGACATTCTTGTTATTGAAACAGGAAGTGACTCAGCCACGATAGAGCATATATTTTATTCCGTTGTGTTGACTCATTTGAAAAAAAAAAATAACCTATCACAAGGCAACAGCCTTTGTTTTTTAAATAATACAGTTTCTTAGGAGAAAAATGTAACATAGAGATCAATGCTTTGAAATTTTAGTGTTTTCTAGGAAATTAGAGATGTCCTCAGTTAATGAATAACAATTAAAATACTGCAAAATAGGTTTCACAAGTATTATGATAGAATCAGGTAATTGTTTTTTAGTGAAAGAAAATGCTTGTTTAAATATTTTTAAGGGCAAGGATTCTAGTAGTTGGTGTACAGTTGTAAAACCTTACATTCGATGAGGGGAACTTTTAAAGACATCAGAAGGTACTGAATTTTTAGACTACTAATTTCAGAATTTTTGTTCATTGGTACCAGAGCTGGAATGAACTTTGTCGTTGTCCATTAAATCTTTGCATGTACACAGTGCAAACTGATGATATAAAAAAAAAATGAATTTCAGGACAATCGTTCACAACATCTAAACACACTTCCACACACACCACTGAAGCTATCTGCTCTCGAATATGGGGCATGT
>CM053513.1:1097732-1152882 GCA_028627145.1 Eidolon dupreanum
GTGTGCTTCTGAATCCGTTTGCCACGACAATGCGCACTTGGTTCTAAAGTAAGTCTAAAGACACTCATTCAGGCTGTGCTTTGCCCGAAGCCAGGGACGTGCATTAGCCACGATGTTGCAGGAGACCCTTGTGTGCGTGTGTGTCCGTGTCTCTGCAAGTGCATGTATACGAGTGTGTGTCTGTGTGTGTCTGAGTGTGTCTGAGTGTGTCTGAGTGTGCGCCCGCTCCCCACCAGGCCTTTCCCTGGGGGGCTAAAAGCCAAGCAAACCAAGAACCCAAGACGGTGGGCCCCTGGGGAGAGCCGTGGGGAGCTGCGGCCAGCCCCGCCCTGCTGCCCGCCGGCCACCGAGGACCAGGAGGGAGTCACCACAGTGACCATACGGGGGCATTCCTGAGCTCCGAGGCTGTGGAAAGGACAGTCTGTGACCAGAAGGCTCTGTGACCAAGAGGAGACAGAAATGTAGAAGGAGAAAATGAAGCTGCGCTCTTCCTCCGAGACCCCCCGCTGTCCACACCCCGGGCACGGGCAGGAGCGGGACGCGCCTCTGCCGTCCCTGGTCGGCGACACCCCGCCGGCCGGGTCGGGGGCACCTCGCCAGGGGTAAGGCTGGATTCGTCACTGTGTCTTCAACAGAGTCACATTTGTAATCAGCAGAGCTTCTCTTTGGCGCTAAGCATCTTGTCCCAACCGCTCCTGCTAAGGAAGCGCGTTTTTAACTAAAATTCAGGGGAGCTGAGAACTGTGTCTGCAGCCAGGCTGCTGGCTGGACTCCCGCGGCGAGGTGCAAACCCAGCCTTGTCTCGAGAGGGGACCTGCTTCTCTGGCTCCGGGAGAGGCTGGCCCCGGGTTTAAACTCCGAGGACAGAAGGACGCCTTGTTACCGCGTTCGACCCCCGGTCACCCGGTCTGGCTTCCGAGCTCTTTAGTAGTCATCGGGGACCGGCAGAAGTCACGGAGCCCTTCGCCGTCAAAATTCCACCTCTCGGTTCGGACCAAACTCTCCCATCTCTGGTGACCCTTCGCAGAGCCTCCCTCTTGTGTGACGTCCCAGAAGCATGGCGTGGACAAGCGTCGCCCGCCCAGGGTCGTGCTTGGGGCCCACGCGTCACCTGTGGACTGGGGCAGGCCTGCAAACCCCCGGGACTCGCATGTGGCACGGCCTGGAGCGGCTTCCTGCTCACATCGGTGACACCGAGAGCAGAGGTCACTCTGCGAGAGGCCCACCAGCTGCCCGATGGCGCTGACGGCCCAGGCGAACACCAGCCCTCAAGCCAGTGCCTGCGTCCGTGGCTTTAGCGTTCAGCGTACCGTCACCTGGGATAGCACCTGCTTGCCCCTCGACTCTCAGCTGTGGCCCCACAAGAAATCAAAACTGGAGAGCCCTGTGCTCAAGGCGGGTTGCAGGCTCTGTGTCAGAGCGACAAAACCGTAAACCGGGGCGGAATCATGAAATACGGGATGTGAAATGCCTGATTCTCCCTGGGCGGTGGCCGGCCAGGTGTGAGACACGGGATTCAAACGCTCTTACCACGCGTGCAGACAGGTGGCCTTCCATTCACCGGAAGTCCTAAACTACTCATGTGCCCCAAGAAGTTAGGTCCTCACGATCTCCTAGAAGTTCAACGTTTGAGGTCCCCTCAGAACAAACGTTATCTAATTTTTTAAAAAATGCGATTTATACATAAAGAATTCCCTAAAGGGATGAGAAACCCTAAAACATCTTTTTAAATTACGGAGTCACTCGACGACTGCAGTCTGTGTGCACTTCCGCAGGTGTCACCGTGTCTGTGTGGCACCCTCCCACGCCTTCCACTGCACAGAGGCACGCCAGCCCCTGTGAGACAGCCCCCGCCAGCCCCCCGCCCATCGCCTGCAGCCCGCACCCTGCACGGCACCTGTCACCACTGCAGCGTTCTTCGACACCTGTGTGTCCCTCCGCTCCAATGTCCGCTCCAACGCGAGCTGCGTAGGACCAGCACCTTTGGTCCTGCTGCTTCCTGAAAACAAAGGACACTGTTCAGCAGAGTGGGCACCCGGACACAAGCAGCTCCTCTGTGACCCAGGGGATATTCCTGTGCCAGGGGGACGGGACTCCCAGGGGGCTGGCACGGACCTCCGGCCCCCCTGAAAATGCCCGTGCTTCGCGGAGAGGAGAAGCTGTGTGGACGGCATGCGGGCCTCTGGGCTGAGCTGCCTGAGGTCGCCTTTACTGAGGGCACCCTTCTTCTCAGGGAAAAGTGTCACAAAAATCTGGATGTGTGCATTCGCCATGTTCTCAGCGTGGTCTCCCGGTTACAAGAAAGTCATTTGCGCTTCCTCCTGAAAGAAACAGGAACTTCCCGGGGAAAGTTCCCGTTTCTTCCCATTCTTCTGTGGACGTTTCTCTTTGCCCCTCCCCTTCCCTCTCCAGTTTTTTTTTTTCTTTTCTTTTCTTACATCTTAGGCTTATCAGGCATTTATGAAACCCAGTACGTGAAAATGGAAAGAAAACCAGATGTTTATCATTGGCAGAGTAATAAAGAAACATAACCACGAACACCGGTTTAATTAGATCATTTTTGTGGGTCGTTAAGCTATGCTCCCTTTCCACCCATGTACACACGGCTTGGGCCTTTATGTTCCAGAAACACTGAACAACTCTTACCCAAAGACGCTGGGGAAAATGTCTGAGACCGTGTCTGGCATTGGGTCAGTGTGCTGCCCGTGGGGGCTCCCAGCCCACTTATCCTAAATACCCCTCCCCTTATAGAGCCTGGGGTAGAATTCCCACCAGGAGAGCTACCTAGACACACCCCTAGCAACAGAAAGTCCTAGAAAACCACAGGCACCCAGGTGTCACCTGGTGCGCGAGAAAACCAAAAATCCAGAAAAAGACAATTAAAGGGATAACTGAACGTGGGACATGTGGAGCAATGTCTTCAAAGTTCTGAGAGCAAGTCCCACTCCGTGAAACTGTTCATTGACTGTGTGAGCAGAGGAAAAAAATCTAGACGAAGATTCAGAAGGGTGACCTTCCACACTTTTCTCAGGAAGTTGCTGAAGGACGTGCTCCAGAACAACGAAGGAGTAAATGCAGAAAACAAGAGAAAACGGGATCCGCAGAGTGACACAGGCCAGGAACAGCCGTGCACCCCGCCACCAAGTCAGGCCGTTTGTGACTTCAGGCGTCATCATCCCACCCAACAGCTCATGATATTTTTTCTCCCTTCAGTTTCTCTGGTGAACAGGAAAATGCAATTTTTCGTACATTTCTGAGTTAACCTGTGATTTATCCCATGGATGCACATCGACTCAGGACAACAACCCATACAGTTGGTTCCTAAGCACAAAGCAACTCAGGATGGAAAGTAAAATAAACGATGACTCATTTGGGGTAACGAGAGTCATTCTTTATCTCTAATTCTAGATGGGGAAAGAGAAGGGGAAAAAGTGAAGCAAAATCATTAATGAATTAAATGAAAGGGCCAATTTCATTGTTACTTACTAAAATTAGAGAAAACTGTGAGGTCACACCGCTGACCTCTATCTTCCCTTATTCCTGCACTCTGTCACGTAGGGACTCACTCATTCAAAAAACATTTGTTGAGTAGCTGCTAACTTCCAGGCATTGTGCTAAATATTGGTTATGAAAAAAAGAATAAGAATACTCTTTGTTCAGGCCCTCAGAGGAGACAAAGAAAAAATCATGAGTGTTTGGAGTGTTTAGGGCTTAATCATTTGGTCCTTAGCAATTGCTAAGTTTTTAGAAAGCATAGTCCTTTTAATTTAGAATGTAGTAGATCAGAATAAGGTTAAAGGTATTCACCAGCAAACATAATCATAACTCATTTAATTTACAAGGACAGAGTTTAATCTTTTGTTCAACTTAGTGTTTTCATGTTCTCTCTCCTTTTTTACCCTTAACAATTTAATGCTCAATGGCAGGGTCTGGATTTACACCAAAGGCATCAGTCGTTGATCTCGGGCAATCTTCCCTTCCCTTTTGCCTTCTTAGAAACTCTTACCCTGAATCTTAATTTTTAGAGACTGTCTGATGGAGTAGAGGCAACATTACTGCCTCTAGAAACTTCTCTCTGGGTGAGCGCTTGCTGACATTTGCAGAGGAAAGATGAAGTCGCTCCTTCCTAAGAGCGGCCAGTCCACGAGGGTGAGGGAGGGTTCACAGGCAGCCATGATGAAGGACAAGAGCTCAGCACGGGCAGGTAAACACTCGGCCAGTTTGCCTGCCGAGCACCGTGTCCCAGGAAGCTGAGCTACTTTCGGATTCGGTTATAACATTCAGCCCGCCCACCATGGGAGTGAGGTGCAGAGGTTCCTGTCTCTCCTCACAGAGGTCTCAGACCCGGGATGGGGCAAAGCAGCAGCCCATGGTCACGGCCCAGGGCCACGCAGAGGGGACCAGGACACGGCCAGATGCCTGGCACTTCGGTGCGCTAAGGGTGCATTGGGGGGAGTCTCAAAGGACATGCGGGAGGGACAGCTACAGAGGAATCTCAGGTATTCGAAGTCGGCACACACACCTGACTGACCAAAGCAGGAGGAAACTGACGTTTCCAGCGACAGCCCCGCAGCCAGGCCGACGCTGTAGGCCCCGGGGCGCAGCAGCCCGGCCCAAGGCCACAGTCCCTGGCAGCGGCCCCGATAACCCTCCTCTGAAGCAAACCTGCGGCGTCCCCTCTGTGCCCAGCGCTGCCACGTCTGTGCCCACGTCTCCACCCGGGGGGTCTGCTGCTCACAGCCCAGAAACCCCAGGCAGGGGCCCCCGCCTCTCGTCTCGTTTCCAGGTCAGTGAAATGGGACAGCAATGGCCTTTACCTCCAAGGGTGGCACCACCAAACACACAGGAACGTCGCCCTTCTTTTACAAATGCACTTAAATTAAGGATCTTGAGAAGAACTCACCCTGGATTATCCAGGTGGGGCCTAAATCCAATGACAAGTGTCCTCGTTAAGTGAAAGGAGAGGGTGATTTGAGACAGCTGGGAGAGAAGGAGGCCAGGGGACCAAGGAGGGCCGACTGGAGCAATGTGGCCATGACATGAGAGAGACAAGGAAAGGCTCTGGCCTAGGAGCTCCAGGGGACCGAAGCCCTGTGACGCCTTTATTCAGACTGTGAGAAAATCGGCTTCCGCCATTTTAAGCCACCGAGTCTGTGGTAATTTGTTATAGCATACACATGAAACTAATACACAGTATACAAATTATCTTTAAATTCTGAGTCATTATAAGTTTTAAATCAATATAGGACATTCCTGTTCCTGTCCCGCCCTCCCTCTCCCCCTCCTCACTCTCCGTTTCCAAGCACACTGCTCACCTCAGTACACTTTCTGCAGTGTGCACATCATTAACTAGAGTTCAATGTTTCTAACGGTTCCTTTTATTGGGGGGGGTAAAAATTTACAGAAAGTGAAATACACAAGTCAAAGGTACCATTGGATCAGTTTGGACAAATGCAGTCATCTGTGTAACCCACACTTCTACGCAGACATAGAACAGGCCCATCATTCATCACCCATCACTCATCACCATCACCATCACCATCACCATCACCCGTCACTCATCACCATCATTATCACCATCACTATCACCATCACCTGTCACTTATCACCATCACCATCGCCATCATCAATCACCATCACCATCACCCGTCACTCACCACCATCACCCATCACCATGACCAACTGTTTATCATCACCAGCAATGCCCATCACCAGGAGAGCTCCCTCACGCCCCTTCCCGGTCAGTTTTCAGCGAGAGCCAAGCATCGACGTTGCCTGTTCTGGAAACTGCCGTGGCCTGAATCTTGCAGCAGGTACTTCTGTGTGCGAGGCATCCTTCACTCGGCCTGGGTTTCTGAGACACAGTCCTGCTGTGGCCTGCACAGCACTTTGCTCTCTTTACTGACCAACAGCATTGCAGGAAACAGGAATACCACATCCAGCGACGACCAGTCTTGACTCTCATGGATAAGCTGCGATCTTGTACAAATCCCTTTGCGAACGTATTCTCTCACTGCTTTTGGTTAGATGCCTGGGAGACGGACTAGCTGAGTCACAGAGTAGTATATGTTCAGTTTTATTACAAACGGAGGAACTTTTTCGAGAGCGGTGGTAGCTCCTCATCCCCAGCAGCAGCGTGAGAGAGGTCTGCTCACTCAGCGCACATCTTCACCAACTCCTGATGCTTCTCGCCTAGTGCCCTGGGCTTTATTTCACATTTCCCAACACATTTTCATGTGCGTGTTATCCATTCATATATCTTTTTTTGTGAACTATCTGTTTAAATATTTTCCCTATGTTTCGTGTTTAAAAAAATACTTTTATTGCTGACATGTATATGTCATTTATACTCCCTGGGTACCCGTTCAATTACTATAGATATCTTTAGGAATATTTTCTCTCAATCCACGACTTGTCTTTATTTCGTGGTGGTGTCTTTTGATGGCATTTTAAATTTTGATGAAGTCTAATTTATTAGAGAGAAAAAAATTTCTTCTTGAAGGTATTGCTTTCCGTGTTCTGTCCAAGAAAGCTTGGCTATCCCCAGGTCACGATGATTTCCTCCTGTTTTCTTACACAAGTTTTACGGCTTCGCTTTTCATTTACTCTATAATTTGCCTCAAATTAGCTTTGGTATGTGGTATGAGATGGGCTACAAATTCTCCGCCCCCATACACACCCAGCTGCGCCCCGCTTTTCAAAACTGTGCATTACTCTGCTTCACTTTTACTGAAGAACTATGTTAGTATCCATTTCCACTAACTGAAAGAAATTGAAGATTTTCACTTTTATGAAAAAAGGCAAAACGCTAAAATAGTGTTCAGAGTTTGTTTTGCAGCCCGCAGAGCTGTGACAGGGCAGTGTGGCCCCCTGCAGCAAGGGTGGCCCGGGCAGCTCCTTCACTGGGGGCTACACTTGGCACCTTGGCCCCAGACCCCGTGACTCTGGCCACGTCTACTTATTCTGCCCACCCCCTTAGCAAGATATGTCTAAGGTAACCGGCTCTCCCCCTTGCGCCATTTCAGCTTACGGGAGTTTTCGTAGGAACGGTCTACTTTTTGGCCCATGTGACTGAATTACAAAGGGCGTCCAGATGCTCCCAGGAGAAACAAATTAAGTTGACTGTCTATTAAAAACAAATAATAGAGAGCTTTCCTTATTAGCTAGCTTCAGTACCAATAGTTATTTTAAAGAGTGACTATGTGCCATAACATCATAGAGTAACTGATGTTTTGGTGATGTCACTAAAAACAGAACAAAAGTGGCTGCCTGCCCAGCGGGAGCATCCTCAATCAATATCATTGGGGGCTTTCCTGGAATGATCCTTGGAAGAGATTCATAAGATCCCTCTTAAAGGCACCTCTTGAATTATCTGCAAGACTAGGAAGATCAAACATCCTCAAACCCAACATATCATCACATAAACCTTTAAATTAAATTGAAACTTAGCTTTACAAGGCAAACTTTTTTAAATAATAGTTTTTTGGGGTTTTTTCCCCCCTAAATGTAGCGGAGAGCTCAGTGGCATCAAAGAAATGAGTGTGAGAGAAGAAAGTGGAGGAGGGAGTGGAGGTGAGTGGGGAGGGACTGAGGGAATGACACAGGATTGCCAGGGGTCAGACAGCTCCATCACCCAGGAATGTGAAAGGAGCCTGGAGCATCCACTGAATGGATCCTGATCTTCTGAAGACGGTGGCATAGGCGGGCGGCAGGACAATCAGAAAAAGAGATCAGCAGATGGAGATGAGGGAAGGACAGGGTCATGCTCACCAGCCGTAGTGAGAGGGGAGGGGGAGAGGGGAGGGGAGAGCAAGAGGCTGCACTGTGGGGTGGGCAACGGCTCTCGTGGAGTTAGTTATTGGACCCGATGGCAGACTCAGCTTTGCCTCTGCTTGGCTATGTGATCTGCAAGGTGCTTTCATTTTGATGTCTGTGTTCACTCACCTTTTTCAGTTTTTTTTTTTTTTTTTTTTTTTTTTAGCGAATTATAAAACATCAACAACACAGAGATGGATGAATGTTGAATAAGTGAATACTGCTTTCAGTTTATTGACTGATTACTATGTGCCATGAATCGAGGATTTTAATCTCTTTCAGTTCTACCCAACTGACTGTACTAGGCAATTTTATCTCTTACTTAAAGGACGTGACCAAGGCCACATAGGTCGTGCAGATAACCGAAGCCCATCCTCTGAACGACTCTCTCCTCCTGTGGTTTGTCTTTGATCTTTTTAACAATCAGGTGCACCCGATTTTGCTCAGATCCCAGTGTATTTTTTTTTTCACATAGGAAGCTGACGCTATATCCCCGCCAAATAGTGACATACACAGGGAGGGGTAATGCCCCCCTTTTTTTAAGGCTACTACAATCTCCTGCCTCCCCACACAACTGGGACTTTCACCTGTTTTGTACCTATATGAATCCCAATTACCTGGCCAGTTACAGGGTATGAATCATATGTGTTGAATAGCTATTGGGTGCAGCAGGAAGTCATAGGATTTATTCTCTTTGAAATTCAGTGTACTGTACAAACCTGTTTTTGTACCTTTTTATTTTTTCTAAAAATTACCATTTTGAGTGTATCTGTATTATGTCCAATTAAGTTCACTATATTTTTTTTTCTGGTTATACTGAGAAATAATTGCCATAAAATACTGTGTAAGTGTAAGTACACAGCACGGTGATTTGATTTACACATAGCGTGAGATGATTACCATGATAAGTTCATCTAACATCCATATTCTCATATAGACAGAATTTAAAAAAAAAAAAAAAAGGGGGAAATGAAGAGGAACAATCTTGTGATGAGAACTCTCAGGACTTACTCTCAACAACTTTCTCGTTTACTGAACGGCAGCATTAGCTGTGGCCATCACGCTGCACGTGGCATCCCCAGAACTCAGCTGTCTCACAGCTGGAAGTTTGCACTACACTCACTATTTTAACAACAAACTCTACAATCTTCTAAGTACTGTTCAGTGCCTGTAAGAGACCAGGACAAATTTACGTTCTGTGGGAATGGCGATAAAGAAAAATTAGTAAGACCATGACGAATTAATTATCCGAAAGGTAAATAAGGGTACCGTAACCCTGACACCCACATGCAATGCACAAGAAAGCCATCAGGGCAGCATGACTTGGGGAACACCCCCGCCTCCTCACCACCTACCTCTCCTCCAAGTGGTCCAGGATGCTGGCCTTCACTTGCATAGTCAACAGATTCTTGCTTCCTTTGGTAGTGACTACTAGTTACTGAGAAAACCCTGTCCCCAGTACAACCACACTTGGAACCATACCCCAAATACGCCCAGCGGCTGGTCACCGGGGCTCAATCTATGAATGGTTCAAGGCCCAACCATTTCTGTTCCCCGAAACAGACTCAAGGTACACATGTCACTTGTGGAGTCATGCTCTTTGTCTCTGGGTAAAATTAGACACAGGCCAATGATCATTTTTATCAATTCATTTTGGATGTCTTCAGAGACTATATAATAGGTACAGTAAGATAACCTTCCCTAATGTCTGATTCACAAAGGCCCCTGCCTAGTGTCTTACAGTGCCCTACCCTAGGTCCTCCTCTACTCTGTTTTAGCTTGCTAAAATCTAACATACAAAATCCTCTCAAAATCCTATTACATGCTCCATTAAAAAAATACTTTATTTAAAAGTATGTTCATTAAACTCTATTTTGAAATAAAAATGGAAGTAGTTTTCCACTTTGAATTTTAAATGCACATTCTTCCTGGTCTTGGCGTTTTTCTTGAAAATGAACATTATATTTTAGGAGATAATTTATATGAAACACACACACTGAATGTCAGCTTCAACCTAATTTAAATTGTTTACACATTCACAGGGGGAAAAGCCTCCTTGTTAACCTTGGTGAGGATTCTCTGAGATTGCAGCTCTACAAGATAAAAGATTTCTCCCAATTAGAAGTAGACTCTGAGTCTTCTTAGAATGAGGGCTGGTGCTTGGAATATAACAGGTAAAAGGACATTCTATAGGGGAGTCCGCTTTGGAAACTTTCCTGGGCAACAGATTCACCTGGGGGCCTTGTTCAAACACTATGGCTGCGATAGCCCCCCCACCCCCCAGCCTCTGATTCTGTAGGTTTGGGGGCCCTGGACGCTGGAAATTACATTTGTAACAAGTACACAGCTGGTGTGGGAGCTCTTCTGGTCCCGGACTCCACCAAGAAAACAGTTATAGGACGCCCGTTTATTTTTTAAAGGCAAAATTCATTCACACAGAATCAGAGTGTGAAATTTACACTTTATCCTAAGGCACCCTCTGAGGAGCCAGCAGATCCAACATGGGTCTTCCAGGCCCTTCTGCCCCTTTCCTGCAGGTTGGGCAGGTCCCCGGGCGCGCCGATGTGTCCCCTGCCCCTGTGCAGGGGGCTGGAGGGCCCTCGGATCCGCGGCGTGTCCCGGTCACTCGGCGCGAGGGACCCTCTGGGCCGGCCTCCTTGCCCCTCGCCATCCCCGTGCAGCTGCTCCGTCCCCACAAGTCGCAGCCTTGGGCCTGAGGACTGAGGGGGATGGAGGGGAAGGTGAAGGACTTGGGATGGAAGGGGACAAATAGGGCCAGAAGGGATGAAGGGGAGACGGGGCGGCGGGGCGCCCGAGGTCGGAACAGGAACAGGGGCTGCACGGAGGAGCGGAGCAGGGCCAGGGCGGAGGAACCGGATCCGCACTAAGGTTGGAGAAGGGCGGACAGAGAGAGGCAGAGAAGAGGGGTACAGTGGCCAGCCGGGGACGGGGACCCCCGCGGCTCCCCCCTAGCCCGGCCGCGGTGCACTAGGCTGCTCGGCCTGGGGCAGGGGCCGGGGACCGGGCTGACGGGACAGGGCCCGGGTGACCGGGACGGGACGGGGGTGACGGGGACCGCGGCGACCGGACCCTCGGCCGGGCCGCGGGCGCACTGAGCCGCTCGGCCGCGCACCTCCTAGCGCCGACTCCTCCGGCGCGCGGCGGCCCGCGCCTTAAATACCCTGCTAAAAATAGCCTGCGAGGCCGCCTTCCAATCAGAGCCGCCCGAAGTTCGAATTGGGCCAATGGCGAGGCCCGTGATGGAGAGGCTCGGTCACGCCAGGCGGGGCCGCGCTGAGCCGCCGCCCGCCATTGGCCGCAGCTGACATCATCGGCGCGCAGCCCCCGGGCCGGGCGCGGCGTGATTGGGCGGTGCGCGGGGCGGGCCGTGCGGGTCACGTGGGGGGAGGGAGTGGGGGGAGCCAGGCGGGGAGGAGGGGAGCTGGCAGCGGAGGTTTGAATAGGGAAGTTTTGCAGGGGTTACGTTTGCAGTCAGTCCGGTGTTTGCAAATATTGTGTGGGCTCGGGAGCGCGTCTCTAGGCTCCGGCAGGATCCGAACCCGCGGCGCCTAATTGCTGTGCACTGAGTTTGCATGAAACTTTCCCGGCGCTGCAGGCACGGCCGCTGCGCTCCCGACTCCAGACCGCACACCTCCCTGTTTGTACAACAGCCGGGACTGTCTTTTCCAACCCGACATGGATGTACTCCCAATGTGCGGCATCTTCCAGGAACTCCAGATTGTGCACGAGACCGGGTACTTCTCGGCGCTGCCCTCCCTGGAGGAATACTGGCAACAGGTAAATAGGAATGGTCGTGTGCCAGGTGCCGCGGTGCGCCGCGGAGGGAGTGCATGCACACTCGGACAGGACGGTGTGTGGTTGGAGGTGCATTTGTTTTTCTTCTTCTTTTTTTTTTTTTTTTTTTACGGTTCGGGTAAAAAGAAAAAATTTTTTTAAAAAATTAAAACCGTCTTAAAACGTACTTCTGCTGCCTCCGGTGCGGAAGGCACGTAAAAACGGGCTTTTTTTCCAGCGTGCAGCGGAGTTGTCACTGGAGCGGGGCGCAGCAGCGCTTCTTCGCTCCGAGTGTTTTTGCCCGTTTCTGAGGCTGCTGAATCGGAGGGCAGACCCAGCTCCGCGGCCTGATCCCGGCGCGAGCCCTTGGCAGAAGTTTGGTGCTTGTACCAGCTCCAGACTCCACAGCTGGAACTTGTCATATGAACTTGCGTGGATGCCAAGGGTATTTTTTTTTTAAGGGGTTTGTTTTTGTTTTCCTTTTTGGCGTTTCTACATAGAATTTTTTTTTCTCAATTAAAAATTTCACCAGCAAAACATCCACCAGCTCCTTTCCCTGCCAGGCCATTTCCAGTTGTTTCTTTGGAATCCTTAACATTTGACTCTATCTGTCCTGTTTTTCTTACCTGCTTCTTTTGTTGACCGGAAAAAAAAAAAAAAAAATGTTTGCACAACCAGTGACTGACTTATCAGTCATATGACAATGAGCCTGTCCCAGTTGCTTCAAGTCTGGGGTTAGGAAGAAGAGCCTTGATTTCCGGCATATTTTAGTGGAACTGGAATTTTTGGCATTCGACAATTATGAAACTTAATTTCCCTACCTTCTAATTTGTTAGAATTACCTGAAGGGAGAGAGATCCTGACACTTGTCCCATTGTCTTTAAGAAGATAGAGGGAGGGTTTTGGGGGGCTGTCTCGCTGCCCTTCAAAACTGTTTGCTTTTTATCACAAAGTGAATTGGCTGATCAAATGTATTCTGTGGGTTCGAAAGCCTGAGAAGCTTTTAGGAGGGATGAAATGCGCAGGGTGGCAACCCTCACGAGCCTGCTTAATTGTTCGCAGCCCAGTCTTGCCTTCCCCTCCCTTCACCCCTTTTCCTCCTTAAGAAGCTGCTCCCTGGGACGTGACTGAAATTGATCTAAGTAGTTTCCTTGGGCATTTGGGATTTGGGCCACAAGCCAGGAGGAGCTGCTCCTCGCCTTCAGAGGCGTTCGGACTCTCCAAGGGCTTCCTTCTGGTCCTCAGCGCTCACCAGCATAATGGAGATTTTAAATTAGCCAGATTATTAAAGTTTAACAAGATCGCGATAAATGTGCTTTCGTTTTCCTTTCTAACGTCAATAAGCTAGCTAGCCGTCTCTCTTCAGAACACTCTAGTGTGTGTTGTAACCCAGACGTCTAATTTTAGGGATTGGGAGAAAACAGTGGTTGTTTTTCCCCTTTGCTTGCTCACGCTTGCCCTGCGAGGAGTCCGGGGGAGGGGGAAGGGTATGTGCTATATTCTGATAGCAGGCACGTTGCTAAGTAAGCAGGCAAAAACCCTTTGGGGAGGCTTTGCTAGTCCTGAAAATGATTTGCTAAAATTGAGCAGAGTGTGCTGTAGAAATTTAAATCTGTAGGGTTGCGGTCATATGGACGACCTTATATGGCCATGCAGGCACTTGCTCGTAGTGAAGATGAGGGCAGATATAATTGAATTGTGAAACGTTTCCTACCGTTTTTCTTTTCCAGTGGCTAGAAAGTTTGAGATGGTGGGGAGAGGGATGCTGGTCCCTCGGCGGGCAGTGGTAGGTTCTCGAAAGGTTGGTTGTGGGTCTGAGGAGGGGGCACTCTGTCCGTGACACACTGCATGTATATTTGAACCGGGTCCTTTTTGGCTGCTGGTCAGAATTTCAAAAGGAAGTCTCCTCTGGCATTGCGTGAAAGAAACGGCGATGACTCATGCAGTTGTACTCTTGGCCAGCAGATGAAGTTCTTGTCCATTGTGGCACTCCCAGCAGGCCCGGAGGAATTTCCCCTCCTGCATCCTTTTCAATAGCAGATGGCTGTTCTGGAATGGTTCCTCCACGCTGTTGTCGAAGCGCTTGTTTTTCTCGGGCCGCTGTGGAAGTCATCAGAGCGAGCGTGGGCAGGGCCCCGCGCTTGGGATCGTCCTGGGAGAGCCCAGCAGGCCCGGCCGTGCAGGAAATGGGTGCTTTCGGTGCGGCTTCTGTGCGGCTCCACCGTCGGCCCTGACCAGACCTGCAGCAGGGGCGTCTGCTCACCGAGCGTGGCCCCGGGCTGCTGTCGGCCGTGTCTGCGAGGGGTAACGCGTGCACCCTCAGAACACGTCGCGCCCTGAGCGGAGCAGGCTTGCTCGCTGTCTTGGGCGTGTGAAAGGAAAATGGCTGGGGCTTTTCTTAATGCACATGGCTCTCCAGACTGTCAGATAATCCGGCTGAACCTGTCCGGGTGTGTGCGTGAGGCGGGTCGGCTTTGTGTGGCTTACCCTCAATGGGAAAGTCAACACTGGTAACTATAACCGAAACTGGCTTGGTGGCCGTCCGCCATCGGGGCCTTTGGTCCGCCGCGGGGCAGCCGGGAGAGGTCCCCCTCTGGTGTTGCTTCCAAATCCGCGCCCACTCCTAGAAACAGCTTTCCCCTTGCTCTCTTGGAGATGTGGTTCTTCTGGTGACAGCCAGTCTGCCTGCTCCTCGTCCCTACGTGTTTTGGGAGATGTGCTTTTGGTTCCATTTTCGGTTGTCATAACCACGTGCCTTCTTGTGGTTCCTTTCACGCAGACGTGCCTGGAGTTGGAACGGTACCTGCAGAGTGAACCCTGCTATGTGTCAGCCTCCGAAATCAAATTCGACGGCCAGGAAGATCTGTGGGCCAAGCTCATCCTGGCTCGGGAGAAGAAGGAGGACCCAGAAGTCCAGGTGTCCTCCAGCCCCCCCGAGGATGCGCTCAGCAGCCCCGGCTTTGGTTACAACCTGGAGACCAACAGCTTGCACTCAGACGTGAGCAGCGAGTCCTCTGACAGCTCCGAGGAACTCTCGCCCACTTCCAAGTTCACCTCCGACCCCATCGGCGAAGCGCTGGTCGGCTCTGGGACCCTGAGCTCCTCGGTCACCTCCACGCCGCCCTCTTCCCCGGAACTCGGCAGAGACCCTTCTCACCTGTGGGGCTGTGCTCCCGGGGAGCCACGCCCTCCCGGGAAGATGCGCAGTGGGACTTCTGGGAAGCCTGGTGACAAGGGCAGCGGGGACGCCTCCCCGGACGGCCGCAGGAGGGTGCATCGGTGCCACTTTAACGGCTGCAGAAAAGTTTACACCAAAAGCTCGCACTTGAAAGCACATCAGCGCACTCACACAGGTCAGTCCCTCCCGCGACCTGGGAGGTGGGCCGCTGGTGGGCGCCACGGAATTGCACCAGCCCTGGGAGGGGGCCGGGCCCCACGGAAGGCTGTCAGAGCAGACGCATCCTCACCTCATTCTTTCCCCAAAGAGTTGGGTCTCTGGGGAAGACAGAGTAGGAGGTGAAAGACTGGACATGTGCCCGATGAATGCTTGACGCTTTCAGAGTAAACACTCAAGAGGTAAATCACCTGCATCTCCCCCCTCCCGCCCCCTCCGGCCACCCCGGCTGTCAGAGCGCGTGGAGTTGCCTCTCCTCCGTTAAAAGAGCCTCGAGCATCAGGGTGGCGGGTGGCTGGGTGGCACGGAGCACGCGGTGCTGGCGCCGTGAGGACGGAGCCTGAACGCAGCCGCCACGGCAGCGGCGTGGACCGGTGGCGCATCCCGGGGTCTCTGTGCGTCACGCGGCCTTTGCGTTCTGCCACCAGTGTCCAAACACCATCGACAAACAAACAAACAGAGCCCGAATTCTCAGTGACGCACCGCAGCCCAGGTGAAAGTTCGTTTAGAATGAGCGTGACAGTCTCTAGAGAAACTAGCTGGTGATGAGTCACAGAAATTGTAGAGCCAGAAGGGATTTTAGAGCCCAGGCCATTCACACTCTCGTCTCCCCAGTAGCGAGAGGAGGTGGCTCAGCCCTCAGCCAGGGTCCCCGGGGAGTGGGGACCAGGGACCAGGCCCCTGTCCGTGCCAACAGAATGCTCCAGGATTGCCTCGACAGGGTGTTTGCCGCCCTTTCACTGAGTTTGCTGTATTTATAATCTGACTGAGGAACAGAGTGGACTCAGTCATTCAGTTGCCATCTAGAAAGTTCTTTGAAGGTCCTGCACGGGGTTTCCCAGAAACTCCTGACTTCAGCATGGGGGAAGCGTCGTTTCTCGGAGGAAACGGCCAAGCCTGCCCCCTGGGGACGTGAGGGAGGGACACACTGAGTGCTGGGGAGAGACCGCTTCGTGGACAGAGCAGGGCAGCCTGCCCTCGGGGGGCCGTGGGCGCAGCGGGCCGACACCCCTCCTCCGAGCATCCCTCCAGTCTGAGTCGTCGTCCTCCCGACGTGGTCCCTGGTTTCAGCCATGTGGCCGCTGGGTCCTTCCACAGCCCTCGGAGGCCCGAGGCTGCTGACCCTCACTGAGGTGCACTGGGGTACCCGAGGCCCCAGGCCAGAGCTGGCTGGTGGGTCGACCGTCGCCGGAGAGGTGGATGCGGGCGCCCTTCCTCCCCGCCCCCTGGAGTCACGGTGTGCTTGTCGTGTGCTTTCTTCCCAGGAGAAAAGCCTTACCGATGCTCATGGGAAGGGTGTGAGTGGCGCTTTGCGAGAAGCGATGAGTTAACCAGACACTTCAGAAAGCACACTGGTGCCAAGCCCTTTAAATGCTCTCACTGTGACAGGTACGTGGTCCACACGCCGGGCGCGGGAGTGGTGTCCCCACGGCGGGGCGGAGCGGGAAGCCTGGAGCAGGGCAGGCGCTCTCCTGTCCCCCACGACCTCTTTATAGCCTGGGGGGGGTCTTCAGTCACCCCACTTAGGGAGCTCTGTGTCCCGTGTCATGAAACGGGAGGGACCTCGTCCCTACTTTCTCAAGCTCGGCCTTCGGCGGTCTTTGAACTTGAAAACAGGGCAGTATGGCGGGGACAGAGGCTCCCCAGAGCCCAGCGCAGATCCCCTTAACTCACGTTGCTGCCAGGCGCACTCCCCAGCACGCTGCCCCTGTCCTTCGGGGCCCGTGGGGCGGGAGGGCCCCCCGCCAGGCCGGGCCTGACCCTCTGGCACCTGTTCGCTCCGCAGGTGTTTCTCCAGGTCCGACCACCTGGCCCTGCACATGAAGAGGCACCTGTGAGGGAGCAGACCGCGGACCTGCGGCTAAAACGGCTTCCAGGCTGCCTGCCGGCCGTGGAAGGGGGTGTGTCTGGCGGAGCTGCCCTTTTGCACCCCACCCAGCAGCCTCCAGGACCTCTCCTGGGAAGGTCTTTCGAGGGCGGAAACGTCATGTCCGAGCGGCGGAGCGGCCGTGGTGTGTGGTGTTTGGGTGGCCCTGGCCGCGCCGCCAGTGCCCACCCTGAGTGGTCCCTACGCCTCTGCCGTGAGCGTGTGCGCTGAGAGTGTCGTGGTTGGGTTGGCTGTGTGTGGGGGTCTGTGACCGACTGTGTAACGAGGCGCTGCTTCCTGTGCGGCTGCAAGAGACCACGTGGAGTCTGAATGTTTTGTGTGTGACCGGTAATCCACAAGATGCGACGACCACCGATCATTTCCCGGGGTTCGGGGTGGGGGGGTGTCTGCGCCTTAGGAAAAAACAAAAATCAAAAAAAGAAGGGAAAGCGTGGAGGGTGGGATGGGGGTCAGGGCCCTGCCCGTGAGCGGGCGTGGGGAGGGGGCGCCCTCTCAGGCATGAGGGGCTCCCGCGGTAGCTTGCCCGCAGCCACGCAGAGCTCGTTTGTTGCCCGTCGTGTAAGCAGTGTGCTCACAGACAGGACACGGGGGTCAGCTTCCTTCCAAGACAGAAGCAACGCGCGTTCTGGGGAGCTTTCTGCTCTTCCGTTTTTAAATCAGGACCACAGCTTGGATCCCGGTCACTGAGCAGCTACCATGCCACATGTGGAATTCAGTGACCCCTCGCCACCTGGGCCCGGCGATACATAGCCCTCTCCCAGCTTCCATCTCTGACACGCCCCTTCCAGAAAGGCAGTGTGCAGCATGGGTTATTCTTTTAATGACTGAATTCGAATGACCTTTTTGGAGAATGTCGTGAGGCCGTTTGAGACTCTGGTCCCACGTCGGGTGCCGAGAACGCGAGGGCTGGGGACGGCTGGTCTCATGTTGCGTTAGACTGAGAACCCACAATTTTTCTCAGTTGGGTGGATGAAACCACTAAAGCTTAGAAACTGTTTTCTTATGCAGCTAAGTTTCTCTTATTTATGCCTTGAGGACTAATTTCTGGTTTTCTAGCTGTTAATGCACTGTAGATTTTAATAATGGTGCCTTATGCAAGTGGCCCCTCACGTCGGGGTCTCAAACAGGGGTATGGGTGATGCATGCTTTATTAAGGCTCTTTTTTCACCTGGCATTGTACTGTATCAATGTAAAATACTGAAAAAAAAAAAAAAAAAAAAAAAAAACTCGTTAAGGTCATCCTTCACAAAGACAAATAGAGAGATGAAAACTCCCCAAACAAATCAGTATTCACTCAATATTTTAGATAACTTGACTGTCAGTGTTAAAGTGGAAAACACATGATAATTGGAAAATCCGACCGTTTCTGCGACGGTGAGACTTTCACATAGACCTTGCACAACTGTATAGCTCACAAACATTAATATGTAATGTTTGCACACATATTAAAGATACAGAACTATAAAAACCATGTTAATGTATTTGCTTAAAAGGCACGAGTTTCACATATCTATCTAGCTATCTGTTGGTAATACAGAAAGTATATTACTTTTTTAAAAAGTGGGCAGAATTCTTGTGTATGTGTATTTGTCTGTATAGTATGTGTATATGTGTGAGTGTGTGTGTGTGTGTGTATATATATATAATATATATATAAATATTTTTTTAAGGAGAAATTAGATGTTTAGCTAGAAAATTCCACAGCCTGTGAAGAAATATTTCAAAATGGCCATAAAGGAGGTAAAAATGAAAACTATTATCTAACTTTTTATAAAGGCTTTATCTTTAATTTAATGACTGCTACGGACTCTTGGCGTGGACTCTGTTTCAGACCGCTGATTCTGCGTACCATTTTGAGCGGGCCTGGAACCAGGGCACCACTGGCCATTCAAAAGTGGCATGGACAGAATACTAGCCCACTGGTTGGCCTCAGACACCCTGAGGTTGTGATTTGGAATTTCAGCCTTATTAAAAGTCAGCGAATCACAGGGATTCTTTTTAGAACACTTTTTATGCAGATGAAGATATTTTTTCCAGCACATAGATTCTTCCAGTTTTTCCAACAAGTAATTACCCCGAATTGGCACACTGCAGTGTGGACAGCTGATATTTCACCCAGCTGCTGGCTTGTGGGTGTGGGTCTTTTCTTTATATATATATATATACACACATATATATACACATACGAATCTGGCTGGGCTGGTATTTTGTTTGATCTTCCTGGAAACGAGCAATGAGGAAAGCTCGCTTAACTGGTTTTTTATCTGGGCTGATGAATACACTTAACCTGAAGAACTCATTTCATTTCGCTAAGGGGGAAAATGCACTTTTGGCAATTCAAAATCCAGGCTTTTGATTTGCTGGATTTTGGAAAACTCCTTTTTTGGCCCTGCTGTGCGCTTAGCCATGACAATTCCGTTGAGCAAGAAGGTAAACAAAAGACAAAGGAAAAAAAAAAACTTGCACTGGCTTGTCTCACTTCTGAAACACCATGGAGCTGTCTGATTGGGTGGGGCTGGGTACCATGTATGTCGATGCCTGTAATTTTCATAATAAGCAAGTACATAAAGAATTACATTCTGTTCAGGTGATAACTGAGCCTCAATCAAGCAGAAACTTTTTGCTTGACATTAAAAAAAATTTCTATTAGTGAAATTTCTTTTTTTTTTTTTGAAGCACCCTATTATCTAAAGAATCTTTGTAAGATTTTTGTAAAATTTTGTTTTACAAGATTTTATTTGAAATTGTTTTTTGCAAGATTGTTATATTTCTGTATGAATGTATTTTTTATTGGAATAACATAAAAGAATTCTTATCAGCATCTTGACTCTGGTTTTTTTTTTCCTTTGGGGAAGGGGCATGGGGTGTAACCAAATTCCTGCCCGATTAATCACCCTGGCCGTCCCTTGACAAATCGCCATGTGCAGCCGGAGAGCCACTTGCCTGCCTCATCCCTTCTCCCCAGCTTCACAGCCTGTCCTAGGAGCAAGTGGGCAAAGAGGAGCCCGACATTTCCCCGAGTCCCCTTCTCTGGGGACACGAAAGCAACCGCCAGGCTTTGGGACACAGCAGGAGAACACTTGCTGTGTTTTATCTTCCTGTCACTCCGGGCAGGGGACTGTACTGCACAATGCCCCGTGCTCCAGCAGCCCTGTCCGGTTAAGCGGTCAGCAGGACAGCCTCCTCGGATCTGGCCCCACATGCCCGGCAGAGATGTCACTGAGGGAGGCGAAAATGACAGACAGCAGGACCGAAAGCCATCCCTGTGGCCTTCACCGCTTAGCTCAGTAAAACCAGGCAGAAAGTAAGAGACTGTTAACGTCATCACCACGTGACTTTATATCTTTTATTTTTAAGGCCAATGGAGTACATCCAACGTAGAGTCTGAAAACAAACAGTCCACGCTGGGATTTTTAGGAGGGTTTCATGTGAGCCGTGTTGGATCCTGGTCTACATGTTTCGTAGAAATGGGTTTATCTGCAAGGCCATTTTCAGGCCACAGTAAGCTAATCGGTGGTGACGGGGTAAAATCAACGTAGGCTTCCCAGGAGGGGCGAGAGGACTGGAAATCCCAGGGGAGCCCTCCTAAAGCCGCTGCTTAGGGGCGAGGAGGCTCTTGAGCTTCGGTCACTTCAAGGGCCCGTGACTTCCCTGCATGGCGTGCCCTCGTTTCACTAGACGTGCCGAGCTCACACCTGTCGCTTTTCATTTTATAGTTAGGGGAATTTTAAACGCACCCCCTGATTAGGGATGTTAAGTAATTTTCTTTCTAGAACCGCAGCAGAAACATCAGCCATGAGGGAGGCGAGGCGGTGTGGGCGGGAACAGGGAGCAGGGAGCGGGGAGCAGGGGAAACGTGGGCCGGGCTGGGCCGTGTCGTGGGTGTGTTGTGTCCGCAAGCGCAGGGCGAGATGAGTAACCATCACAGCGGCCTGACCTGAGGGCTGTGTGGCTGGGTGAAGGCTGGATCGCCATGCCCGGCCGCAGGGGGACGGCCACCTCGCCGCGTGCGGGCTGTGTGGGACAGCAGGCCTGCCGGCATAAGGCTGCGGGAGGACGCAGGGCAAAGCAGCCGCCGTGACCCGGCGTATTTACAGATGCACGAAAATTCTGGTCGGCTGCGTAGACTTTCTGAAACCAGCTGCAGGGGAGTGCGCGGGCTCTGACGGCCGCGGGCTCCCGGCCAACGCACCGGGCGCCGCTGGGCCTCGGTCTCCTGCCCGCGGCGGCGTGGCAGGCTGGGTCGTGCATGTCCGGCCTGTCACACGGCACTGCCGCGCTGTGGTCTGTGAGGACAGGGTGGACGTCAGGCCCCAGGGTCGCCGTCTGCAGGGTGCTGGGCTCAGGTCTAGGAAGCCTGCTCTGTACTGCGGGCAGAGGCGCCGTGGGGGAGCCCACGCCGCCAGCCGCCCTTCACCCCACTGATTACAGTTAAATTATTCGGGCACTTGGTGCTTTGTAGCATGCTACTCTTTACTTCAAAAACAAACGCACAAAACCACCTCTCTGAAAAGGGCCGTGGGAGCCACTGCGGACCCGAGTCTCTCAGATGCCCCGGCTGGCCACCGCCTGGCACACCTGTGCGCTCCAGCGCGGTGGGGGGCCTGGGGCCATGCCTACCTTTGTGTTGTGGTTGCTATGGAGAGAGAACATCGCTTTCTTAGGTTCTAACCTTACGCCACCATGAGCTGTTTTTCAACAGCTTTCCTTCCCCGACTGAATATTCCTCTCCCCAGACTGGGTGATGACAAAGATGGTCCCTACTGCTTGCGCCTTAACCAGGAATTGTGCATGGGGGCGGGGGAGTCCTGTAGGCACTGCCCCGTTTCACAGATGAAGAATACTGAGGCTTCAGGAAGTTAAGCTGCTTTTCCTGGAACAGGAGTCCCCAACCCTCGGGCCCCAGACCAGTACAAGTCTGTGGCCTGTCAGGAACCAGCCACACAGCAGGAGGTGAGCGCTGGGCAGTGAGCGAAGAAGCTTCATCTGTATCTGCAGCCACTCCCCAGTGCCAGCATCACCGCCTCAGCTCCGCCTCAGATCATCAGGCACTAAATTCTCATAGGAGCCCCAGTCCCTGGTGCCAAAAAGGTTGGAGACCACTGCCCTAGACCACTCAGCTAGGAAGCCGCGGACTAAGTATCCAGTCTAGGGCCCTCAAATACCGAAGGAAAGATGGAGATGCTCTCTGTCTTGCCCAAGTTCCCATGAGAACCTTCTGCTGCTTCTGTTGGATTAGCTTTGAAACAAAGTTACATTTATGAAATGGAGACAGAACTTTCTTACAATTCAGAAGCACTAAAGCTATAAACTGTGCAGTAATCCTGAGCAAACAAAGTAACCATTTTGAATGGCTTTCAAGATACGAGACAGATGGCATGTATTTATTTTTAATGTTTCAGAAGATAGAGAAAGCAATTGGGGATGTGACATCCTGCATTAATTGGCAAGCATAACCTAATGTACGTAGTTAAAACACAAGGAGGAAAATGAGGTCCATGCATCACATGAATGAGGCAATACAACAAAGTGTATTTAACTAGATTTATTTTATAACATGTTCCCTGTTTCACTCTAAGTAATTTTAATGAGAATTCTCTAAACGTCTGTGAATGAAAAGAGACGGGAGAAGGAATCTGGGTGCCACATGTCCTGATAGGAGAGTGCTGGGCTGAGCAGCCCCTAAAAAATTTTCAATAGACAGATTTAACTAGAATGTCCATTGTCACCAAGTCCCCCCAAACGGGTGGCTAAGCCTTGCACTGACTTCCCTTAACGTAACTCATGCCAGAGAAAAGAAAAAGATACCATATGATCTAGGATTTTTCCTGAAATAAGAAGCCCAGGACTCAAAGCTGCAGTGCACAAACAGTTATCAGCTTTTTAAAAGGCTTGGCTGCTCAGATGATGGCCGACTGCCCCATGCGCCAGGCCAGCTCTTTCTGACACTCGGTGCCATCCAGACGCCCAGGCACGTTTCTCTGGGGCTTGCGTTTACCAGCCGAGCATAGCTCTGCACGCCCTCCCCCCACGGCTTAGGCTTCACGTTGCCACGTTTCACCCGGGCTTGTGCAAGACTCCTCTGCAGACGTGTAAGGTAGGTAGCGACAGGTGCTGGCATTATCAGTTAGCTCGCCGTGGAAGCGGGAGGCATTGTCTGGTGTCACTTTTCCGCATGTGCAGGTGAGGAGATGAAGATGGGGTGCCCGTGGGGGAGGTGGGCTGGCAGCGATGGCAGGGTGCCCTAGCTTCCCTTTCACACGAGAACGTGCAGAATTCTTCACTATCGCCCCTGTCCTCACTTGTAGCATTTGCCATCCTCCCCAAAATAGGTCATTTATTCACGAGCTCAAAAGCCAGAGCAAGCCTGCTCATCATGGGATGTGTGTGTGCGTGTGTGCATGTGTGTGTGTGTCTTTTAACTATAAAAAAAATTTAACTCTTCGTGGTAAAATTGCCTTGGGGCAAAATTCAGGTACATAAATCATTTAAAGTAATGCGAAGAAAACATTAGTGCTCCCCACAGATTTAAAATACGGAACCACGATGACCTGATTTTAAATATCTCACTGTCCTCGTGCCCCGTCAGAAGACCAGACGTGGTGGCAGGAGACGCTGGAGGACTCGCGGGGCCAATGGCCACAGAGAGGCCAGCGTTTCCCAGACGACATCCCTTAGAGCGAATGGCTTGAACGACGGGCGGCGAGGAATGGCAGGGAACTTTGCTGAGTGGCGTCATGGTGCACGAGGGTGACCACCCGGGACATGGCTCCCACCTCCGGGCTTCTCCAGTCGGCGATGACACCCACTCGCACTTCGAGTATGCCAACGGGAAGGGGCCAAGGGAATAGGTTCCAGTCCCATTCTGACGAGAGATGATTATGGGGCGTAAGCAGGGAAGGCATGCCAGCAGCTTCTGGCTCGCCCTGGATCAATCGCGACCCACCCCTCAGCTTCCCGCTCCCAGGTACTCCAAAACGTTCCTTTTAAGGATGCGTGTGTCCTAGTGACCAACTGGAGTGGCACCCAGAAGTCAGGCGACTGCCCAAGAGCGTGGGAAAGCTGCTGCCCCTTCCTTAAGCTGTGGGTCCCCTGGAAGCTTCCTGGGAACATGGCATAGAGCTATCGCTTTTCTAAGGCAGTTCTAAGAGTCACATTTGCCCAAACTCAGCGTTTACTTATCATGATCCGGGGAGCCTCCCCACATGGGACTTGCAAATAGAAAATTCATGAATCCCTGGCTTTGCGAGGGCCACTCCAACCCTTTCAGGTTTGTTTTCCTCATCTCTAAAATGGAAATGATGGGGACCCTTTGGGGATTGTGGGGGGTTGGAGAAAATGTATGTAGGGATCAAGTGTCGGTCATTATTGTCATTATGTGCTGCCTATTTCTCCATCAGGAAAATAATTCCCGTTCTTCTCGTTATATTTCTTTAAAAATAGAAATGTTGAACATCAGCATTAGGAGCTCACTCATGTTTAGTTTCCACAACATGATTTTCCAGGAAAGTGAGTGAAGGACAGGCTTAGACATTACGCCGTGTTTTTGTGATCCATAAAGCCGTTTCCTCTCGCAGTACTTGCTGTGCCACTGAAACCTCACAGGAAGGAAGTTCTGTAAGTCCCTGAGTGAACCTTTCCTGTCAAAAGCTGTGGACACACCAACCAGGGGCAGAACCGAATTGACCAACCGGTTCCAAGAGCTGAACGCACAGTGTTTTGACACATGATGAAGAACTCGGAAGTCCCAAAGGTTACTCCGGTTTTCGTGAGCGGCTGTCCCTCCCGAGACTGGGCCAGCGCTCCTGAGCCCGGGACTGAGCTTAAGCTACCACTGCACGGATGTCTCCACTGCACCATTTAACCTGTGACACTGTCTCTGACAAGGGGGACATGCGTGAGACTCCTCGTACCTCACGAGGGACAGCCCCGCGCACCACTGCAGTTTGGCACACGCCCTGTCCACCTAAAGCCCCTGTGCTTACATCCAGACACGCTCATTGGTTTATTTTCTTTACTTCGTCCGATCTCAGTTAACCGATGTTGGTCTGCCTGTTTGTTAGCTTCCTGCCCTCGATCTTCTGCGCATAACTCCCGTGTACACGCATCCTCCGCCTTCATCATCCCCAGAGTGAATAAAACGTCATGGGTGCGCAGGGGTTCGTTTGTTTGTTCGTTTGTTTGGTGTTGCTGGTGTTGCTGGTGTTCCTTGTTTGTAAAATGGTCTCACTGGCTGTTTTCTTTCAACAAACAAGCGCTCGGGTCACTTGTGATGTCGGCGGCCACTCTGAGTGACAAAGCTGATGGAGGGGCGATGAGGCAGCCCCTATTCCGTTCTCAGACCGTCTGTGGCCAGCAGAGTGGCCACTGTCTTCTCGTTTGCAGGGAACAGACCTGGGGCATGGTCACTTCCTGGCACAGTCACTTCCTGGCACGGTCAGTGCAAGGCGGAGCCGAAACGCAAGTCAACTCGTCTCTCTCCGTTATCATAACAGGTTGTGTTTAGCCGTCTGGTGAATTGCTTGGACAGGGCACTGTGGACGGGGCGGGTGCGTCTGTGGGACATGGCGCAGGCCCACGTCCCTGTCCCTCTGGCCAGGCCCTCGTCTGCCTTCTCGCCCGCCACAGCGGAGCCCACCTGGGCCAGCGAGAGGGGGTCTGAGGGTGAAGATCGCCCATCCACTTGCTCATCCATCCACTACTCAGCACTCAGTGAGTGTCCACGAGGTGACAGGTGCCCTGCTTGGGGCCTGGCTGAATCTGGCCCCTCGTCCTCAGGCCTTAGCTTACGCACTGACCACCCCCCCAGCCTCCCCGGCCACGCCAGCCACGGCGTCTCCTGTCTTGGGCACCTGTCCTTTGCCTGCTATTGGCCTTCCTGGACACTCCGTGCAGGATGTCTGTGTTGTTCCTTCCCGCCTGTGGTGTGTGAGGAGGGAGACACGCTCGTGCTGTGTGTGGAGCCGGCACTGCTCACCCGGCTCTGACGATGACGATGCGCGTGTGCCCCTCGCAGCCCCTCCGACTCGCGTTTGACTGGATGCCAGAGCAGGTCCCCAGGGCCACCGTCCTGTGCAGAGCAAGCTCTGCCATAGGGGTGCCGCCTGCGAGGAGCTGGCAGGCCTGCGCCCTGCTTCTGCCCCGGGCCCGCAGCCTCCGCCGTGGGACGCAGATCCAAGCCGCGCACACGTGCATTTGTTTTCCCTCCTGCTCGGAGGTGGTTGGACCAGCACAAAGGAGCGTCTGGCGCATCCTTTCCAAGGGGCGATGCATTTCAGAAACGAAGGAAAGGCCTGTGAGTCAGCAGGGCTCCCGGGGTGTTCCCCTCCGCTCCCCTCAGTCTGCATCATCTGCTTTCCCCTGGGCTTCTTCTCCTTTCTCTCTGGCTTCCTGGAGGTGGGGTCCCTTTGGGCCAAGAAATGTGCATCTGTGGTTTTGCATCTCAGACTGCTTAGCAACTAGGGCGGGTATTCTAGAAACACCTGTTCAATGAGCGGATGACTCCATGTCACTACTTTCTCCTTTCGCCGAGAGCATGGATCCCCTGAGTCTACGTATGATCTCTAAAGAAAACCCATCAACTCATTTGGTCCAAAATATTAGACCTCTCCAGGACATCTTTTGCCTGGAGGGGCTTCAGAAAGGCCAATGTCCATTTTGCGTTTAATCCTTTCCATCTCCCCTTTCACCTTAGATGGAAAAGTGATCGAAGGTGAAGTGGTTGCAGATCAGAGGAAAATGATGAGGGAGCCCATGCACCTGTCCGCTGGTCTCTGAACAGCAAGCGCAAGGTCAGCCAGATCCAGCTCCCTGGAACAAGGTCACCCACGTGTTCGTCTTTCTTTCAGCTTCATGCTAATTAAAAGGCCTTTCCCTGCTAGAAACACGCTGGATGCTCCACAAAGAGCCACTGGCCTCAGCGAGCAGCTTGCCGGGAAATGAAAGTGAAACTTTCTGAGAGCACGTCCTGTGCTTGCCTTTAGTGGAAAATGCTCAAGCATTTTGACATATTACCTCTACACCACATGCAAGCCCTTCTGAATTCTGGATACAATCCTTTTGCACAGGACACAGGACGAACAAACTTGGTGCTCCCAGGTGGCTAGTTAAAGTGTCTGCAGGTCCCAAACCTCCTTTCTCACAGCTGGTTGCCTTTTCCTGCTTTTGGCTCAAAGCCATCTGATGTTGATTCTACTACATTCTGAGTGGTGTCGCTTTCTTCAAGGTCAAATGGATGATTACACTGTCACCGTTCATCACATACTTGTTTTAGGCAGGACATTGCAAAGTGCGTTCGGTCTTTTTCCAGTTAAAGGGAGCGTGATTCCATGAGTGTTTGAAATGAGAAATGAGTTCACGCCCCTCCCTTGTGTGACCGCGTAGCCGGGGGTGGTGGTGGAAGCTCCGAGTCCTTCGGTGTCCTTGTGACGGGCCCCCCTTGGACACCTGCTGCAACTGTGGGATGGAAGAGCGTGAAGTCCGGGGTGCGGGCCCTGGCACCCAGCCCCGCACAGGACGAGGCCTCGTCCACTTCCCTCCGAACGGCTCACGCAGAGGAGCGGCCCCTGCCTCAGCTCCCTGGGGTAAGAGCTCTTCTCGCGTACCACCATTAGTACTTTTAGCGACTCTTTTCCACTCGATCGATTTTTGTGACCACGCACCAGGGAAATGTCCTTCTGGGCGATCACAGCAACAAATAAAAGGCACCACATCCTGAAGGCCTGGTCCCCTGCCATGCCCACCCCTGGCTCGGCGACTCAGGCCGGGAAGCTCTCCCTCCCTGTGGTAGAAACGCCTGTCACCCGACATCCCTAAGGCGGGTCTCCAGAGCCGAGGCCGGAAAAACACCTGCGGCTGCTGGAGTTGTGCTCAGGTGTCACGAGGCTGAGGCTTCTCTGCCTCCCCCGCTGTGGCTGCCCTGTCACAGTGGGGCTGACAACAGCCAGCCGTCCAGCTGAAGTTAGGGCAAGAAATAATGTGTGGAAGGAGCTGGGCCTGGGGCCGGGGGCCAAGGCCGGTGATGCGTACCCCATGGATCCAGATTATCATTGTGACCTCTTTGTCAAACAGGAGGCACGGCTGTTAAAATGCCCTCATCGAATTGTTCGGTGTGTGCAGAGGTCCAGGGAAGCGGTCTGGGGAGGGACAGAGCGCGTTTGGATGCAGCTCTCGCTCTTGCTATGACCGTGGCCCTTCACTGTGCGTCGGACACGCCGTCCTTCGCCATCCTGGCTCCGGCATGTCGCCCTGAAAAGTGTCAGTCAGAACTTAGGGTCGTAGTGCTGGCCGTGAAAGAGCCCCTCTGTGTCCAGTGGGGACAAGCTGCCACGGCTTCCCCCATTGGACGTGCAGGGCATGAAGAGAACTCGCCTTCACGTAATGGCCAGTCGCGGCTTGCATCACTGGTCCACTCTGGAGAGGCTCTTTCTTTATAGAGAGGACAAGCGTTGCCAGCAAAGCAAACCCGCCAAGGACAGTGGCGTCGCTAAGCGTTAGCTAAACTGGCGGGTGACCACCTTGCTTTGACGTTTCGGGTCCGTCCTCGTTTGCAGAAGCGGGAGCGGCAAGCGCTCGTCTGCGCTGGATGGTGTCCTTCCAAAGCCTCCTGTTGGCTGTGGTTCACGGGTGGAGGAAACGCTGGCCGCGAGGTGGCCTCAGATGCAGAGCGACAGAACAGCGCGGAGTCCTCCACGCCCCACCACGGGGAACAGCCACGATGGGGACACGACAAAGAGCAACGCTTCTTTCTGGGCATGCGCACTGGGGACACAGCAAAGAGCAACGCTTCTTTCTGGGCATGCGCACTGGGGACACAGCAAAGAGCAACGCTTCTTTCTGGGCATGCGCACTGGGGACACAGCAAAGAGCAACGCTTCTTTCTGGGCATGCGCACTGGGGACACAGCAAAGAGCAACGCTTCTTTCTGGGCATGCGCACGCTGCACACGCTCGCGCCTGTTGAACAGGCCTGCGGCCGCTGCCCTGGCAAAGGTCGGCGCCCTCCCGTCTCCCCGTCCTGTCGCCACGACCGCAGTGACGTGAGTGACAGACCACGTCCAGCGCCCTCGGGGACAAGGCTCTGCCCTGGCTTTGGGGTCAGAGATGCTGCTTCCCAGGGTCTAAGAGAACTGGGGTCAAACGCTAGAGTTTTCTCTCCGTGAGACCTTGTGAGGTCACTTACGCTCTGGGAGAGTCCACCTCCTGACGTTGACACGGGGTTGGGACACTGCTCTCTCACGTCCCTGGCCCAGGAGGCCTGTCTGGCAGAACCCGAGGGGAGGAACTGGACTCGGCACGTGCTCAACCCACAGCGGCCAGTGTGTTCTTCCGATTCCAGCCCAGCCCTGCGCCGTGGGGTCTCACAGACAGGGACCTGAGGCTGTCCAAACATTGCATCCACCTCCCCCAGAAATTAGACAGGAACCCAAAGCTCTCCAAACATTGTATCCACCTCCCCCAGAACTTAGACAGGAACCCAAGGCTCTCCAAACATTGTATCCACCTGCCCCAGAACTTAGACTCCTCACAAGGTCCAACACCTTGGGAGGCTTTCTGCGCTGGGTCAATTTCAGCACTACAACTTCTTAGCCCGCGGGCCTCGTGTCTGAAATACAAATGCCGTCTAGTCTTACATGACAAGACCACAACGTGAGTGGCGGAGCTGAGACCAGAGCCCAGGCCTTCCGGGTTCTCTTTGCTTCCTGCTGTGTCACAGTCGTCCCAGCACCCGGGACGTTGGGCACGGAGCGCGAGCCACATACAAGGGGTGGAGAATGGACTGCAGCGGGGACAGCCCTCTCCCTCCCCAGCCTGCATCTGTGACCCCCACTGTCGCTCTTCATATTTTACACTGTTGTGGGCTGAATGTTGTGTCCCCAAAAAGCCATACTGCGTGTGGTCTCCTTTTATTCTCGCCCAGATCTGGGGAGAGTGGGAATTATTGCCCCGGTTGAGAAGGCTGGTGTGCACCGCACAAGCACGTTAATGCCACCGAACACCAGCCAGACTGTCATCCAGATCTTTATTTGGCCAAACTGCCCACGACCCTTCAGAACTGCAGAATGACTGGGGTGCTGGTCAGGCTCGCGGGGAGCTACCCACTCTGCAGGATAGTGGAGGGAGGCTGCGGTGACTCAGTCCTCCTGGGCTTGAACCCCTGGGTGGCCCAGGAGTCGGAAGACGGGCACCTGGGGTGGGGCGGTGGAGCAAGACTGCGATTTCCTGGACCACTCACACCTGTTCTGGGAAAACCTGCCAAGTCCTGGAATGACAAGCTGACTCATGTCACCGGGGCTTAATGTCCTGGGTGTGAGTACAACAGCCACACCCTTAACCTAAGAGTAGAAGGAGGACCTGGGTGAGGCTCCCTGAATAAAAGCAAGGAGTGTCCTCGGCACCTTGGACCGGGCGACGACTTACTCCGTGGGAGGGGCATGGGGTGATAGGGCGATTTGGGAGCTAGGTTCAAGTCCTGACCGCCACGTCTGAGCTGTGTGGCCGTGGGCGAACCACTCACCCTCTCTGGGCCTCCCGTGCAACCCCTGTGAAAAAGGATGATATCTTCTTTGCAAAACTTTGCAGAAATTATAAGAAATAAGCACTAAGCACTTGGATTTCCCTTTCCTTTCAAATGTATACAATTTGATTTTTCTAGGGGTCAAGAAAGGAATGGTTGGAGAGACGGTTTTAGAAGCTCGGTAAGTAGTTGGGGGCAAGTTTACTTAAATTATAAAGCAGAATCACAGTGCCATGCAAGCACCGTGCTGTTGCAGGTTCAATTTAGCGGCTCAGAGTCGTGCAAGCCAATGCCCTGTAGACGCAGAAGTGACAAGGACGGCACGTTAGCCTTCTATTGGCTATAAAAATTTACTTTCAGAATAATTAGTTTTCTGTGTAATCTTATATTAGTCTATATAGCGTTCGCAAATGTGATTTTACTCCCATAGTTAATCTGGTGAAGAAGTTATTGTTATCCTTATTTTCCAGACGTGCCTAAGAAGTCTCAGGCTTCAACCCAGCGGATGGCCATGTGGGCATTGGCGAGGGCATGAGTGACAGGACAGGCTTGAGGGAAAGCACTTGCCTTCAAGTACTTCCCATTAAAAACAATAAAATCTGCAAACGGATTTAAAGTAACGTTGCATAAGTGGGCTTAGGTCCAATGAGTAATGAATGCTCATTGAAACATATTGTCATGGTGATAGTTTACGTGGTGTGTTCGCAACATCGGAGCCCAAGTTTGCAAATGTCTTCTCATCCAAAGTCCCTCTACGTTCTGTGTTCTGAGCAGAGAGAAACAATGAACAACAAAAACATTTGGCTCAGCGGTCAGTGGGGAGCTTAAAAGTCGCAGGTACGAGCTCACTACAGGTTTCCCAAGAACCAACGCTGGAGCCCAGTGTGACTCAGAAGGAGGTTGAGCTTAATTATTAGCATTAACGAGAATTCCGAGGGCTGGTAATGATCAGTTCCCTTTTTTTAAAACAAAACAAAACAAAACAAAACAAAACACAGGAAAACATCCACATTTGAGCTTCTAAGGCTTTCCGGAGTGGGTCTGGATCAAAAGTCAGGCTCCCGAGGAGTAGCAAGACGTCGCTTGTGGGCGCGTCCTTCTGTCTTCTGACTGCTGGTGCAGCGAGTCAAAAGCGAGACCCCAGCAGATGAAAGACTTCGACAGCTGGGGCAGAGGTGACCGTGACTTATAATCTCCATAATGAGATTCAGTCTTTAATTTAGTCTTTAATGTTTAATAAATATGTGCCACTTTTTTTTTTTTTTTTTTTGGTCCAACTTAATTTGCCCACCATTTCTTTCCATGGAGAAAGGGATGGACTTGTCTCGATGCCCGTAGTGAGAAGGCCCCAAACTGTTCGGCCGAGAGATGAAACAAATGGCTGGGCCACGGTGAGGTGCTTCTCCGCTTTCTCAGTACGCCAGGAGAGACCAGGCTGAGCACAGTGAGTTGGGGTCAGTGCAAAAAGCCCCCAATCAGGCCCTTTGGTGGAGAAATATCTTCCTTGTGCTTTACTATTTTATTGCTCTTGAACTCAAATCTAAATCAAGAGACAGAAGCCAAGATGACTCAAGAGGTCCTGGAAGAAAACAAGGCAGGTCTCTTGCAGAGTGGCGTCTTCCTGCAGCCTTTGCAGAGGGAAAGTTGTGATAAAAAGTCTGTAATTTTTATTTGCAGACTTTCAGTTCTGCTCTCAGCTGGTTGAAACCATTGGTTCCGTCTTTCATTTCCTGCTTCTAGCGCATCGCTCAGACCAGCTCCTTGGCGTTTCTAGGTAATCTGGATGGGCACTCGGAGGAGCCAGGCCTTGCCCTGCGGCTTCTGCCTGCACAGAGGACTCCGGTTTATTTGGGGGAGCTCTCCCCAAAGGACAGGCGCGTGCTCTAACGGTGGAACACGTGGAAGGGGGCTCGTGCCCAGCCCCACAGTCACACACGTAGCCGAGGACCTGACACCAAATGCGGAAGTCGCCAACAGGAGAAACGCCATTTCAAATGCACATGGAGCTGTGGTTTTGAACCAGAGCGAAAACGCGAAGCTTTGGGGAACTCGAAAGTTGCCAGGGCCCTTGGCACGGAGAGTAAGAATTCAACTTCTCTTCATGCCCGATATGATACAGGTTCTGACTCCTAAACACGCACCCCATGAGCAAAGAAACAAACATGGCATTCTGGTGCACGTTGGAAAGAAACTATTCGCCCCCAACTCTCAGTGTTCTCCTCGATGCTAATAATTAGGCTTGGATTCCTTGGTTAAGCAAGACACTGTTTTGGAAAGTGGTGTGAGCTCAGAGGTGGAGACGTGGAGCTCACAGGACCCCCCCCCCCAAACACCCCAACTGCGGGTCACGTGCTCTTGTCACGATTAACCACATCCCCTGGCCTCTAGCATGTCCAAAGTGTGCAAGAATGCTTGTTATCACCGAGAATTATCTAGAACGTATCTGAAAAAGAAAACAAAAATCCTGTCATTTTTTTAAGTGACCCACTGCCTCAATAGTCTCATTTTGGGGAGGGATCTGGAGGGACATTCGTGAGATGTTATCTCTGTCACCCTGGCCCCAAGGGGTGTTCTGCTTGAGATTTGCATCTAGAACCTATCTCAAGGTTACGTGTGCATCCGGGTCTGACGGCTGAGAAGGGGCCACGGGAGGGAGAGGGAAGGGCACCCAGCACCCAGAGGACTCGTGAGCAGCCCACGGCACCATCCTTCCCTCGAGACACACAGAACCCCACAGGCCCAGAAAGAATGGGGGGCGCAGGCGGGGGCAGGGGCACCGCGTTCGCACAGGCTGTCTCCTCTTCCTTCCGAGTCGTGTCTGGGGACCCTGATGTTTTTGAGTAGGAAAAATTACCACATGCTAGGAGCTTTAGACATGCTCGCAGGTCTGGTCTGCGGGGTGAAGGAGACTCTAGGGATGGAGAGAAAACAGAGCTGCCCCGCACGGAAGCGTCTCGGCCAGAGGCACTGCTGTGCAATCTGCTCATAGGGAGACCGGGTCGCAGCCGAGGAAGGGAGCTGGTGGTGGAGGTCCCCTGCTCGTGAGGGACTGTCCATTTCTGTGGCGTCCTGAGCCCAGAAGCGGGCTGTGTGGGGGAGACAGAGACAGGTGCTGAGGGGACACCATGCCCAGTGTCACCCCCGGCAAACCGCCCTGCACTGCCACGGTGCCAGCTAGTGAGGGCGCGAGGGGTTGGGGGGCGTTCCGGCTGGCGACACCGCCGTGGTCCCTGTGCCTGCACACCGGTGTTCTCTGTTCGTCCCCTTCCACCCATTTATCGCATGTTCTACAGGGTTCCATTTGCTGAAATTTCCAGAGAACACATGCAACAATGCCACCGACTGAAATCATGGAAACAGATAGCTTCGATCAACTGAGCGGCGAATCGCAGCTGGTCCCTGAACTGTCCTCCGGGGTAACCAGCTCAACCCCGTGTTTCCTGAAGACGCTTCGCTGCTGGAAACAGCTCCACTGTGACGGAGGAGGCATTCGGGCTGACACCGGGACCGGCTAGCTCTGCCAGTCCCAGAGGACCGAGGGACACCCGGCCGGCCCTCCCCTGTGACACGGAACCTTCCCACACCTCCTGGGACTCTCGAGGGGGGTGTGTTGCTCCACGCCAGGCCTGAGGTCTGTCTCTCTGTAAGTGAGTGTTCTTTCATTCATGCGAGATGTCAGAGAGCCCTGCTTTCCTTTTTAGGAGAAGTAAAAAAATAAAAACGTTCACTCAATCTGAGACTGCCCCTTCGTAACAACAAAAAGAAGGATGTAGCCCACTCTGTGTGCGACGGGACTTTGTCTAGGCAGACACTACGATGCACAGCGGCGGGACCCACCACCCAGGGCTGCTGACAGTTTGAAGTCCCTTTCAGGACGACGGCGTCCACTGGTAATAAGGCAGGCAAGGGCCCGGGCAGCACGCAGAGTGGGCCACGTTCCCTTCGTCCACGTCCTGGGTCATTCTTGTCTGATTTGACCTTCATCCTTTGCTGGGAGCTCTGGTCTGCTGTCCCACTGTCGACGCGGAAACCCACACCAGAGGCTCCTTTATAAGTGTTTGAGGTCGCACTTGTCCTTCGCTATCTACTTTCGAGTGATTGAGAGGCTCTCTTCTCACACGCACCCACTTTCCAAAGACAGCATCGGCATCTTAGAAACAACGAAGACTGTGCAACCATTTTGCCACAGAAAGAAACATGGCTGTGGAACGGCAGACACCCTGCTCCAGAACCCGTAGAGCTATGGACCGGGCCTGTAGGGGGGCCTGGGACTGCCGCCTAGACCGGCACGTACGTCCGTCTGTCCGTCCGCATGGACAGCAGCACCGGGCGAGCCCCCAGTGAACAGAACCCGAAGGGCCTCCTGGATGGCCAGGTGCTTCCGGGCTCTTTGGAGGGACTCTGAAAGCCAGTTTCATGGTTTCATTTGTGCCTTCAGCTCCGTCAGCAGGCAGGGGGACCTCCGTGAGAGACACGCGTCATTTGTTACATTAGTGATGTCATCACAGGGCTGCTGGTTTGGGAACATCCCCAAAGGGGAAGTCATGGAGGGTCCCAGGGAAAATAACTGTCCCCCGAGAATTCCCACAGCAGTGACCACAGAGAGGCGATCCCACTGCGCGTGTGGAATACGCGCCCCTTTGCACGCATTGGACACTGACCCCCTTCGTGCCTGATTCAGATGGGTGAGCTGCTGAATCACCCGGCAGCCAGGTATCCAAGCTCACACAGTGCTTGTTGGGCAAAGCCGAGCTGCGCCAGCTACGGTAGGTCCTGTTCCAGATGGCTGGTGACTGGAGGTTTGTGGCCACCTGCGGGCAGGAAGATGTCGTCTGAGGGCATAGCCAATGCCTCAGCGTGCCAGGGCGATGAGCTCGATGCTCAGAACGTCCTTGCGTATGCTACAGCGGAGTGCGCTCGGCAAGGCCATTTGTAAATTTTAAACTCTGCTAGGAGACCTCTCGTGCAGGTGGGCTCCTGCTCCTGGACGTGCTCAAGAAGTGACTGACCTCACAGTGAACATGGGCTAGGGAGGGTTACTTGGTGGTGAACACGGACTTTGTGCTACTTCGGCGGGCTCGCAGGCTGTCCTTCCTGAAGGCCTGAGTCTGTGACCACGTCAGGTGGTGCTTCTGCACGTGACAGGCTCACTTCCACACCCTGTCCTGCCTCCTCCAGGTGGCATTCCATTGACAGACACCAACTCGGATCACTTTACAGTTTGTGATGAGGACTTAAAACAAGAACTCCTATTGAGAATTTTATTTTAATCAACCTGAAAGGTCCCATGCTAATATATTATTTCCGTGAATCACTCTGAGTTTAGATTCATTTCCATGTAACAATTCAGGTACGATGCTAAAAACTGCAGAATGATAGCAAATATTTATTCAGTGTTTATTATTCACGAAACACTAAGATGAGTGCTTTATGTTATTTAATACTCAGGAAACTGCGAATAGATATTACCTTTTTATCACTCTGTTACAGATGAGGAAACTGAGGCTCAGAGGGGTATCTGAGGTCCTATAGAGCTGGACGCCCTGACTACAGTGCTATTGTCTTTTTCTGCAAATCAACACATTTAGCTATCAATCCTGTATTTCCTTTCCTTTATATATACTTATATATGTGTACCTAAGTAAAATTTATAACATACATAAGCTGTATATACTTAAACATATATAAAATATAAAATATACTTAAGATTAATATAAATTTATGTATACATTAATAGAACATATTATATCTAAATATAACATATAATTATATGTTATACATACATAGTAATTATTATATATTCCTTATGTACATAAAAATTATAAATAAATTTAAGATATCAGACCCATTTCATTCTTAATAGTTTAGGCTATGTTTTCTCAACCTTGACCCTATTGACATTTCAGCCCAGATAATTCTCTGGCAGTGGGGGGGGAGGGCGGGCTGTCCTGTGCGTTGGGGCAGATGCAGCCGCATCCCTGCCCCCACCCACTCGGTGCCAGCTGCACCGCCACCTCCAGCTGTGACAAACAAAATGTCTCCAGACATTGCCCACTGTCCCCTGGTGGGACAAAGGAAGGGCCTGGATCACCTCCAGTCAAGAACCACTAGCTTGGATGTTTGGGGACAGTCTAGTTCTGGAGGTCCCGGCTGTTTGTCTGAAGCATGAGCTGTTGGTGGTGAGGAGCCCAACAGCTGCCCACTGGCCAGCAGGACAGCGACTGTCTCCCGTCCCCTCTCTCTGCCGCCCCTCTGCCTGGGCAGCCGGCTCAGGTCTCAGCGAGGTTCCTTTCCTCTTCTTGCCCAAGACCGTGCCGGAGACTGTCCAGCTCTCGGTCAGGCTCCGCCCAGCGCTCACCCCTGGGCCAGGCCGTCAAAGGTCGGGTCTTACACAGGGGCTGATAATCCTGCATGACCTTTGCTCTGCATCTTCAAACATCTTTCTGATTACATTTCTTCTTTGGAAAAAAAACGTCAGAGCTTTATTGCTGGCTTGTGAGTCATCCCTGGAATGTCTCAGCAGCCTTCTTCTTTGAAATATCTGGAAGAAAATTCTCCCAAGGAATTGACTTTAAAACAATCATGGTTTTCTTGGGTCCTCAAAATGGTTTTGATTATACAGACCGCCTGGCGATGACACCTACTGGGTAAATGACATAAGGGTAGGATAAATGTACGCACTGGCACATTTAAATGTGGTTCTTGCCATCGTGTCTGTGGGTGGATGTCGCCGTTCAGACCTCGACTGCGTGTGACCACCCAGAATGGGACCGACTGCCAACACTTGCCCCCTGGGACAGTAGAGCACCTGCCACCCTTTCTGAGGCCCTGGGGCTTGACAGAATCTGTCCAGGTCCCCAGGCACTGGTTCCCCTTTTGCTACGATTCCTCCTTTGCCTCCAGCCCTGGTTCTCCGTGACACAGACTCATGACACAGGGTTGCTCTCCCGTGGCCTGCTTTGCAGTCTACAGTTTTCTAAGCCGATTTCTGTCTCCTTCCAACTGAAAGTATGTCTGAGACCGCATTGCTGTATTCTTGAGGGACCCAACAGACTCAGACTTCTGACACCTAAATATAGCCTGAGTGCTCTGGTTTTTCTGTTTTGTTTCGTTAGAATGAGGCTCTAGTCATATTAAGGGTAAAAACGATGAGATCGAATTAAAGAGGAAACAGACAAGTTTTAAAAGATGTACATATTTCTAAGATTTCTAAAATTGTTTAAAATGAGGGATAGTCTGAAGTAAGATACTCTGTTATTTTTAGGTGAGGTGAGGAAAAAGTTGTACTATTAGATTTATAGTCTCTTACAATGGAAAATATTGCTTTTTATAGAAAAGACTATGAGTAAATTTAATGGGATAAATATATTCTAAAATAATTCCTAATATTCTGCACCACATTTATCACTGATTAATAAAAGTCAAGAATAAATGCCACTGGACTATGGCAAACTTCAAAGAGAATCGTGCTGAGATGTCTTCCTCTACAGTGACAGCTGATTACTGTAGAATCTTTTCAAGCTATACCACTCAAAACTATTTTAAATATTATACGACTCATAGTCCATATTTTCCTTAGTTACCCACGTGATGTTTATATAAGAATATGTGATATTTGTAGCCCTGGGACAGACCTAATAAAGCACTCGGTACCTAGCTTAGATTTCATGTTGGACTCCGAGGGTTTCCTTACAAAATCAAACACTATGGTATCATATGCTTTGCTCCAATACGATTTGATAATACAGGTTTAGTTTGTTTCCCAGTTTGTCTCTGTGTGAACAAAAATAAACTGAAATGCTTGGAATGACATAGGAATCCATGAATTTCCCTTCTGTAGCCGTTGCGACTGATCTCAGCTATTGAAACAGGCCACGCCAGCCTGCGCCCCACAACCCTTGGACTCAGCCCCCTCCTTCCAGGGCACTGGTTCCAGCCGAGCCTCTGACTCACTCCTGAGCTGTGGGCGGGAGGTCCCTGTGTGTGTGAGAGAGGGAGGGTGGAATGTGTTTTGTCAGAAACCATTTCCTATGTTCAAATGTGACTTCTATATTTATCTGCAGTCTCAATTCAATTGGAAGCAGGAGAATAATAGGTGCATAGAAAACATTCTCTCTCACGTTTAGGAATAAAGACAGCCTAGCTGTGTCAATGAAAGCATCAGTGTCTTCTCCCTCTCTCTCTCACTCTCTCTTCCAACTCCCTCCCCCTTTCAGTACCTTGCCAAAAGCACTAAACATTGACAGTATGTTTAAGCTAAATACTCCATTCCAGTTAGCTGAGAATCGTAAATGTATTAGGAATGTGAGTGAAGCAATTCACTTGAAACTTGAAAATACCCCCATTTAATTCCTCCTTCCCAAGATGGATAGTACATGATATTTAGATACACAGATGGAGAGCTAGATAGACCGATAGATGATAGATGGATGATGGACAGACAGATGGATAGACAGATGGATAGAGAAGCACAATAATGTAAGTAGCACATAGCCAGAAGGAAGCCAAATAGAAAAGTAAAAAAAAAAAAAAAAAAAAAAAAAAAATCATCTTGAATTCCCCTATTTGCAATACCTTTCGCAGTATTTAAGAAATCATAGGAAGTTCTCAGCATACATACGCTCATCAAATATTCCTTAAACATTCAAGTCCAAACATGCAAAGACATTTTAGCTCCTGTTAACTAAACGTCAGCTTAGGGCAGGCCGTTCTCCGTCCTTGGCCACGTAAGCTGTGATTTGTGTCGGGGTGAAAGAAAGGGCGGCCCCAGGGTTTCCCCCAGCGTGGATTCAACCTGCATGAGGCGCCCAGCACCCCGAGAAGTGTGGATGTGAAGAACTGCCTGTGGCTGAGCTGGTCCCCTCCCCTGGGGGCGCTGACCCTATCTAGGCGCTGCCGGCTGGGCCGAGGGTCAGCTGTGAGCCCTAAGTGAGCCGTTTGCTTTAATTTTCTCTCCGACATCGCTGAACTGCCACTCAAGAGGTGATGCAATACAATTTTAGACTCAGTCTTAAGCACAAATGATGTCTCTTGTTGGCTCTCATTTCATTTCTATGCTTAAAATATCTTTGCAAATTTAATTAATGGGAAATCGACGGTCACATCCATCTTTTAAAAATCGAATCTCGAGTACTGGGTTTGATTTGATCGTGCGTTTCCTGACGGCCGAAGCTTCACTTGATGCCGACAGCTCTGTCCTCAAGTGCTGCCGATGGTGTCGGAAAGCTCGACAACAGCTATTTTTAGACTCGGGCAAGCTCCAGGGCAACAGACGGTAAATTATTAGCTGTGGCTTTAAAAATAGCCATCCCAATAGACACTTTGGGAACGTGTGTTTCTCCATAGCATATGGACTTGAGTGTGTGTCCCACTTTTATGGCCCAGGCCCCAGAAATAGAAAGAAACCAGCCACAAGGGCTCCCCACAGCCGACGTCACTGGGCTGAGTTGAAGCTATAAACCGCTCCCTGGTTCCGTCAGTGCTCCCTGGTTTAGGGACAGCCGCATGCCTCTCACAGGCTCTTCATTCAGCCCTGAACACACGGCAGAGGGCGGCCGCCCCATCGGAAAGTACCTACTCTACTTGGCCTTTTGGCTTCACATTTTTCTCCCCATAAAGTCGATGCCACATGAGGACAGAACCTTAGATCTTGGCACCAGCCTGAAGGTTCGGGATCTACAGAAGCCTGGTCGGTCATAAAACATCTATTGGCCATTGCTCCCTGCTCTTTCATAAAATCAGCGAATGTCAAAAGAGTTATCATTCCAGACTCCTCATTTTCTAGAAAGGAAATTGAGGCCTGGAGAAGCAAAGTGACTTTTAGCAAAGTCGTGGCCCAGCCATGATGACACCTTAAGTGTCCTGACTCTCAGGTGAATGCTACTTAGACACAACAGCATTCCACCTGGAGGCGGCCGGGGCTTTTTCCGTGGAGTTCTGCCCAGCACAGATGCGTTCGTACCACGGCAGCACTTCCCTGGAAGCTTCTGGGATGGAAATGAGATGAGATAGGGAGGAAGGGGTGAAAATTCAAATTCTCATTTGACGGCACAAATTCTCATGTGGAAAGGAGTTACCACGAGTGGCGTTCATTTATCAGTGCCCATTACTCAGCTTTCCGGAAGAGACTCGGCTTCCTGCTGGTCTAAGGAGCATTTCGAAAATGGAATGGGGAGTCTATGGCCATGCCACCCTGATCTCGGAAGCCAAGCAGGGTCGGGCCTGGTTAGTACTTGGATGGGAGACCACCTAGGAAGACCAGGTGCTGTAGGCTTAAAAAGTAAAAAATAAGGGACTGTAAGCTGACAAGGTCCTTGCAGTCTTTGAGATCAACCAAGGGTTGCCTCACATAAAAAAAAAAAGAAAAGAAAGAAAGAAAGGAGAAAAGGAAGGAAGAAAAAAGAATAATAAGATGTTTTAGTTCTGGTGCCCTTTTTTGGGGGAGGGGGGCAGGGGTTTGAGAAAACTCTTTCATTCCAGATTTTAAAAGGAAGGCGTTTTAGAAGTGACAGATGCAAACATCCACCACCACTGTTTGTTCAGCTTTGGGGAAGTTAGAGGTCAACTTCCAGTTGTCAACAGGGAAAAAGCTAGTGAGAAAAATACCTTTATCATTAAATATTATCTTGCAAAAATATTGACTAGAGCGTAAGGGTAGAACATTGTGCTAATAATGAGACACACACATTTTGAAACTGTAACCAAGTCCCACAAAACAATACCCAGGAAAACGCCTTGTTCTCACCACTCCCTGGTGTGCATGTCGCTTCTATTTCAGGGTTGGCCGGTTGGCTCTGTCTCTCATTAGTAACTCCTGTTTTCGTGGGTTACCAGGGTTCTCGGTCAAATAGAAGACTTTTTATTACTTCCTCTGATTAAATGTAAAAGATCTTTGAGTTTGCGTAAGAAAGTGTCACTCCTGAAAATCAGCCTTGATTAAAGCCACACTCCTCGCTGGTGGACACTGACTCTGCTCCCATCTTTGCTCAGCCATCCTTCCTCTTTGTTTCTTCCTAGTGAAACAGCAGTGTCAGCAAGCAAAGGTAGTGGACGGGGTACCATCGTAACGCTCCGCTCCCCGAGAGCCTGGGTGTCACCCAAGATCCGTCCCAGTGGGGATGTCACTTGAAGGGGGTCAGAACAGGCCTCCCCAAGATGTGCCACTTTGGAATGCGAATTATTTTGAGCTGCAGGCAATAGAGACCCTGTGGGCAGAAGAAACTTTCACCTCTTCCTTAAAGAATTTAAATTAGGAGCCCTGCGCATAATACAGTTATCATCACGGTAACCCCGGTGACAGGGCAGGACGATCTCATCACTGGCCTCTGCTCTCCCCATGGTCCCGCACGACCTGCCCCCCTCTGAAGGAATGCATCTTACTCCTCAGCTCAGGGTGTCACGTGTCCCTCGTTCTCCCTTCTGTCCCTGAACCTCTCACGGATGTGGGGTTCCACGTGTACGCATGTCATTAAATTTGGTCATTTTCTCTGTTCTTTGTCTCACATAGATCCAACGATTAGATCAGCCAGAAGAAACTTGAAACGTCGAGGAACGTTTCTTCCTTCCCCACATCGTGAAAAGTGAGTGGAATTTGAGGCGGTGGGAGGGGAATAAAGTAACCCCTTTGTCCCCTGGGAGTTCTAGAGCCCGCTTTTGACATGGGGGTGCCTGTCCTCAGGCCCTCGCACCCAGATTGCTGCCGGGGCCTACTGAGGAGTCCTGGCCAACACTCTCCAAGCCCGTTCACACTGCCCACTGAGGCCAGCAGACTTCCCTGAGAGCCCCTGCACCTGGCAGCCCACCCACTTGAGAAGCAAAGAGCTGCCTTTGCCAGCTGCCTCAGACTTCCCCGCCTCCAGCTTTGGAGCAGCCACAGGTAGGCTCAGGCTGCTGTCCAGGGAGCTGGGCTCCAGGCCCTGCCCCGGCCTGTGGCCTGGGGCATAAGGGCCTTTGCCTCAGGGAGGAGGGGTTCCTTCTAGGCCACATGCCCCCAGGGACTCCTCGAGATGACTGCATTTCTCAGCCTGTGTAACAGGTGCTGTTCTCACCCCAGTAAATCAGTGAGCGAATCAGCTATGCCTTTTTGCTGCAAATACTGTTAGGAGTTGTCCCTTCTCAAATGAAAAATGGACATCCACGTCCAAGTAAAAATGTTTCCCTTTTTTTACGTTGAATTTGGGGGAGACCAAGAGACTCCAAGCGAACAGCATCATGTTGCTGGTGATTCTGTGTCCTGACCTGTGTGGCCTCTGTGCCCGGGGACATGTGAGAAGCTATGCGCTAACAGAAGCCACCCACAGAGCTGTGGCTTGGCAGAGACGTTGGTCACCTTGGTTCTACCGTTCGAGGTTCATGTGAGTTTCTGACAATGTGTTGGGATAATGTGCATTGTGTGTATAGACAATATAGTGAGATGTAGAGGTTTAATAAACCTTTCAATTTAAATTTCACGGCCATTAGTGAGCTTGAAAGCCTCTTCACTTTTAAGACTCAGGCTCAGGTGGCTAAATGGCCTTTCCTAATGTCCTGGTGGCAGAATCAGAAGTGGGACCTGGGTTTGCAGGCTCCCACCCAGAGCTGTTCCCCTGTGCCCCGATGCCTCTGCATTTCACTGTGTATATTATGAAAGTTTAAATATTTTTGACTCGTTACACAATGTATATTTATTCTAAATATTAGACAGTGGAGACAGCAAAGGGACACACGGAAAGCACCTCGCCACCCAGCTAATGCCGTGCTTATGGGTCCCGCCAGGTTCTCACTCCCCTTTCTTCTTTTTCTTATCGTTTTACAACGAAGTCTTGTTTTACTTAACAAAATAATTGTGTACAGAGCCTGACTCTTATCACGAATAGCTTTCAAATCAGTGGCTATGACTCTGCATGACCATTTAGGATTGCCATGTTATGCTACTGAATGAATATTGTGATACCACGATTTATAATGAAAAAATATACATATGTTGGGTCTTCTCCCCCCTTATCTGGGTCACTGTCCCTAAAACCTTTGGAATTTCCTAAGTGATGAGGGTGATAAAGCTGTCTTTGTTATGTGGAAGAGGTGACTTTTGGAAAGCACCTAAGGATAAGGAAGATTGACAGTGGAGCCAACCATGTGATCAGAGTGTTGGAATTTTTGTCCAGCACCCACCCAGACCTCTGGGAGAAGGTGGAATCAGTTGCCAGTGGCCAATGATTAATCGATCACACCTGTGGAATGAAGCCTCTGTAAAAACTTGAAAGGACGGGGTTCAGAGAGCTCCCGGGTTGCGGAGCACGTGGAGAGTTGGGACAGTGGCTCACCTCAGGGAGGGTGTGAAAGCTCCCCACCCCTCCCCCCTTGCCCTGTGCGTATTTTCCATCTGGCTGTTTTTAAGTTTTATCCTTTTATAATAAACCAGTAATCCAGCAAATTAAATATTTCTCTGAGTTCTGTGAGCAAATTAATGGAACTCAAGGAGGGGGTTTGGGGAAACTCCAATCTATAGCCAGTCGCTCAGAAGTGCAGGTGACGACCCAGACCTGCGCTGGCTTCTGAAGTGGGGACAGTCCTGTGGGACCGAGGCTTCAACCTATAGAATCTGATGCTGTCTCGGGTACATCATGTCAGAACTGAGCTGAATTACGGGACACTTGGCTGGTGCCTGAGAGTTGCTTGTTGATGGGGGGAGGAAGATCCCTCAACGCACACACTGGAGTTGAGACTGACGAGATAGAATCTAACGTGTTTTATCACCTCCCTATTGATGCGCTTTTGGACTGTTTCCAATTGCCTTTATGCTTTAGGGTAAATATCTTCCTCATCAATTTTATATTGGTGCTTCTTCCCCTTAGGAATGGTTTCCTGAGACTTCTGTTTTGTTTCTGCAGCAGGTTTCCTGCTGAGAGTGGTAGAGACACTCTAATACTTCGTAGATGAGTTTCTGATCCTAACAGTCTTTCAAGCAGGGGGCTGCTTTTGGGAGAGGTGCAGCACACCTTTCTGAGGCGGGTATTCAGGTCTCGCTTTATGCTGATGTTTACATACTCTTTTGTCCTCTCTTTTTGTCCAGTGTTCCTGCTGTGTTACGTAGTGACAGCCACAAGGAACCGTACTTCTGAGAGATGGGAGGAGGGACAGTCATTGTCTCTCTCACTCCAGAAGCATCTAGAGTAAAAAAAAATGTATGTATGGTGACAAGATTGTCACCAGGAATGAAGAATTCTGGAAAATAATGTAACTTTTCTTTAAAGGTCAAGAACTTTGCAGCTCATGGAATCTTAGTCAGTTAAGAATATTGGTTCCAATGAGTGAATGAGTGACAATTGGAAAAAGGACACAACTTTAAATATAGGAAGAGAATGATGGATGGGATGCAGCTGGCTCTCAGGCACGAGGATCATTAACGCATAAGTGTTTCTGTGAACAGGGGTAAATGGAACCATGAGCAAATGAGAGGGCACAAGTCCTGCCCTGCTGGTAATATTCTGATGGATTATAAAAATGGGCAGTGATTGAAAGATTTTTAGGCGTAAAACTTAATATTTTTATACCATAATTTAATGAGGAGCTTTATTAAAAGCCTAGAATTGTCTTCATAACACAAAAGGTGGCAGTATAAAATAAATATTACACTTTCTGTGCTAGAGGTTAAGGACAAGGCCTGATTCATCACATATTAGCAATGCCTAGCATAGATCTGGTGAGCACCCAGTCGATGCTCCCCGATGTCCCTTGAATTGGAAAATTGTCCTTCTCTATTCGCTGAAGCTACTTTAAGACTCCCCTAGCACACAGTTTATTCAATCAGCATTATCGATAAATATCTGATGTAAGGCACTATCATTGTTCCAAACTTACAAATCCTATCTTGATATGATATTGGTGGTTGTTTCAAAATGTCAGATAGTTATTTACATTAGTCTGGAAGTTAATTGAAAAAAAAAAAACACAAAGATGCAGAAAATGCTAGGATAAGGTAAAATATATAGACATCTAATCCAGCACATCTAATCCATGAGCAGGTCACCTGGGGAAAATGTGTGAGACCACTCAGGGCACTCTGACATTTAAGGAGGATGGGGTAGGAAAAAGGGATTCCAAGAGTGGATGAAACTGTGGAATACTAGAGAGGAGGTATAACATTCAAGAGAAAATAAATATTGCGGAAACTGAGGGCAGAGAGTTTCAGAACAGAGAGACTGGTTAGCAGTATCTAGTTTTTCAGAGAAAACCAGTAAAGATGATGATAGAATTTTTTGTTGCTGTATTTTGCAACATAGAAATACTGATGACCTTAGCGAGAATCAGATCCAGTAGCTATAAATAATTCTATGTTTCAAAACATATTGTGAAAGAATTTAGAGTATAGCCTTCATCATCTTTTACTTTGGGAAGACGGTGATGGATCCTGACATTGAAACCATTCCGTCTAGACAAGCAGTGACAACATTGTTGTGCATTTCCAGATTCTCCCTCTCCTGGGAGTGAGAGGGAGACACAGTTACACGTCCACCATTCGGTGTGCGTCCTGGCCTCGCACAGTCATACAGAACCTCTTCTAAAGCGATGCCAAAGCGGAGACTGTCATTGTCACCCCTGTGCCCACTCCATTTCCATATTAGACACCATCTTAATGTCTGCGCTTCTTCTGACCCTTCCCTGGCCCAACACCTAAGATGTTGTCCTTTCTTAAAAAAAAGCTCTTTTATTTTTTCTTACCCTTTTCCAATTATCTATGTTCTATTCCCAGCCACTTATTGGGATAAAAAATACAATCATTTTATTTGAATTTTTACTTTGTTGCTCTTTTGGTCTTCCTTCCTTCCTTCCTTCCTTCCTTCCTTCCTTCCTTCCTTCCTTCCTTCCTTCCTTCCTTCCTTCTTTTCTTCCTTCCTTCCTTCCTTCCTTCCTTCCTTCCTTCCTTCCTTCCTTCCTTCCTTCCTTCCTTCCTTCTTCCTTCTTTCCCTCCCTCCTTCCCTCCCTTCTTTCTTTCTTTTATCTCTCCTCCTCCCTCCTTTCCTTCTTTCTTTCTTATCTTTATTTTCTTTTGATATCTTACTTTAGTTCCATTGTTGAGTTGGTAAATTTTTGAGATTCTTCTCAATTTAGTCTATGATCTCCAAATTTGTTTTGTCTTTTACTACACACCTTTCCATTTTACCAACTTCAAAATTCCTCGGTGAAAAGTTCACGAAAATGAGCACGGCAGGAAGCAGTTCTCAGTTGTCAATACAAACAGGCCTCAGCCTGCACAGTATTCACCAGGTATTTGCTGAATGTTTACTGTGTGCTTTGCACTGATAGACTATGAGGAGGGATGATATTAAAGAATGATATGGGCTTATCACAAATTAATGGAATGATACAACTCGTGAGATAGCAAACTATATACAATTTAGCACAAAGTCACATTTTACACACACACACACACGCACACACACGCACACACACACACACACAGGCTTCCCTTCATTAGGAATGAGTTCTTAGAACAACAGAATACATTATGTCATTAAGTATTAGATTGTGTGCAGTTGTATTAAATCTCACTCATTGTGGAGAGATGGAGTATTCTTTAGGCAGGATCCAGAGCTTCCAGCCACCAAATTGCTTGTACCATACACTCGACCACAGTGGCTGCTTACAAAGGGAGGCTGACTACACCGGAAGACACTCCCTAGAAATATACACTTTGCTTGCCAGCTCGTGTCCTAGCCTTGAAATCAGATGTGTTCCCTGGGAGATCTGAATTCAATGCCACGTGAGACAAAAGACCGTAGCCATCCCCCGAATGCACGAGAATATACCCCGAGACGCCCAGTGGATGCCTGAAACTGTGGAAAGTACTGAATCCTACGTATAATGTTTTTTTTCTATGTATATCTATATCTGTGAAAAAGTTTAATTTATATATCAGGCACAGTAAGAGATTAACAACAATAACTAATAATAAAGCATAATGATTATAACAATACACTGTAATAAAAGCTACACGAATGGCTTTGGGGCCATTATTAAGTAAACATCAGGGTGACTGGAACACAGACACTGAGGTACTACTAGTCGATCTGATAACCGAGAGGGCTACCAAGTGGCTACCCAGTGGGCAGCATGTAGTGTGGAGGCGCTGGACAGAGGGCCGACTGGGAACCCGCCCGAATGAAGTGGGACTGGGAGGGATTTCATCACAGTACTCCAATGGGGCATAATTCAAGATTTATCAATTGCTTACTTCTGGAATTTGCCATGTAGTCTTTTTGGACTGAGGCTGAATGCAGGTAATGATGTGGTGAGTGGGGGGAGGGGTCTCCCCAATTCCGGGAGAGACCAGGCAGGCTAGGGGTCTTGCTGCCTGCTGCTTTCCCCTGGGTAACTGAATCGATTCGGTTTTCTAAGTAACGGGCGCATCTCCCAAGGGCGAGGTGTTCATACTGCATCACACTTTGTCACCATCAAGGAGGAAGGGAGTCTCCGAAGAGTGAACCTCAAGATGCTTGGGCACGCAGAGAGGAAGGGGCCCTTGCAGCACGGGGAGCGCAGGAAATCTCTGCTGCTCAGAGGTCGCCTGAGGCATCTTGGAGCCATTAGGAGACTCCTCTCAGCCCCCTTCTCATCATGGATGTGAAAAGAGGGGGTTCTGGAAGATGGGGGGCGGCACAGCCCGCATTCCACGCACAGCGGAGCTGGGAGCCTGGCGCCGGCCGCGCGCGCAAGAAGCCAGCGGTGAGGGTGAGGGACATCGCGCCGGGCAGCCGTCCTTGAGGGAACCGGGTCGTTTCCCGCCCAGACTGCGTTTGCCCAAGAAGAGAGGCGCCCGCCCGCACACCCCGCGGTCGCTGGGACCCCGACATGCCCCATTTGGGGACTGCGCGAGAGAGATGCCCCAGCACCTCGTGCGGGCTGGACCCGCAACGTGACGCCGCTCCCGCGCCCCGCGGCGAAACTGCGCATGCGCACGCTCTTCCCGCCCAAACCCTGCCGGAGCAGCGCGTGCCGCCCGCGTGCGCCGCCCAGGGCGTGCCTGGTGCGACGGGGACCTCCGGGACCCGCGGCCCGACACGCGGCCTGGCGGACAGGCCGTGCCCCAAGGGGCTGGGTGTGCGCGCGAGCCTCGCTGCGGCAGACGGAACCAGGGCGCGGGAGCCTGCCTCAGATGGACCCAGAACCTGACGGAACCGGGGTGCGGGGACCCGCCTCAGACCCGAACCAGCACCGGACCGAACCGGGGCACGGGAACGCGCCTCAGATGGATCCGGAACCTGACGGAACCGGCACCAGACCGACCCGGAACCTGACGGAACCGGCACCAGACAGACCCGGAACCTGACCGAACCGGGGCAGGGGGACCCGCTTCAGACCCGAACCCGCACCAGACCGAACTGGGGCGCGGGAACGCGCCTCAGATGGATCCGGAACCTGATGGAACCGGCACCAGACCGACCCGGAACCTGATGGAACCGGCACCAGACCGACCCGGAACCTGACGGAACTGGCACCAGACCAACCCGGAACCTGACCGAACCGGTTCCAGGTGAACCCGGAACCTGACCGAACAGGCACGAGACCGACCTGGAAAATGACGGAACCGGCACCAGACGGACCCGGAACCTGACGGAACCGGCACCAGACCGACCCGGCGCAGAGCAGGCCTCGCGCGAACCACCGCAGGAGAAGCCTCCTCGCGGGACGGTCGCGCGGGGCGGCCGCGCAGTGTCCCCGCCGAGGCGCCGGGCGACAGAGACGGCGGCGCGGTGAGTCCTCGCGGGCGCGTTGTCCCTACCGGGCTCGGCGCGTCCCAGCGCGGTCGCGGCGCCGACGGGCGGCCCTCGGGTGGCGCAGCGGCTGCGGGGCGCGTGCCGGGCGCGTCCTCGGCCCCGGCGTCGCCGTCCCTCAGGAGCCGGGTCCTCTCCGCGCCGCGCCCGGCCACGCGGCGACAGGCGGGGGCCAGCGTGGGCCGCACGGCGGGGAGCCCCGGGCGCCGGCCCTGCTGTCGCACGCGGCGTCGAGCGTCGCCTCGGGGGGACGGCGGGGCTGTCCGGGGAGGACGGTCGGGTCCGCTGGGGCCTTCCTGCCGCCGCTCGGCGTCGGGAGCGCTTCGGCCCGCGCGCCGCTGGGGGGACGCGACCCGCGTCGCATGGGCCGCCGTCACCGCGCTGTCACTGGTTCGCACGCCCACGATGGGCGCACTCGGGCTGGACGCCCGTGCCGGGTGGCCGCCGCCCTGCAGAGTGCGGCCGGAGGCGCAGGGCACAGGCCCGGGGCGTGTCCCCGGCTGGGGGACGCCGCCGGGTGCGAGGCCGAGGCGCGCGGCCGTGGCGTGACAATCCCCTGGCTCCCGGGACCCTCCGTCCCCGGCACAGCGCGGCCTGGGCGCGATTCGGAGCGGGTGCTGGCTGCGGGGGCCGCGCGACGGCGCCCTCCCTCGTCGCGACTGTGACTGGCAGCGCGGTCGACGGCTCTGGAGAGGGGCCGCCTGCGGGCTGTGCGGGTGGCACGGCGGGAATGGGGCGCTCGCTGCCGTCCGGCCGCAGTGCTCAGGGCGGAGCGAAGCGTGTCCCCCAGGGCCCGGCGAGCAGCCACGTCCTGCCCGTCCCGACCCCCACCGGGGGAGCGTTCGTCACACATCCAGCTGGGAAAAGACGTATTGACACCCTGCGACATCCTGCTCTAAGTCGGCCGATGCGCTTGATGCCGTTTTCTGTAGAGTAACTACAAAGCGCCGTGTGTATTAAGTTAAATGACACAATCCAGTGCTGTTTAGTGTTTTCACGAAACGTGCCAACCTTGAGAATAGCTCCCGTCACTAGGTTTTGATCATAAAATATAATATACTTACTGTAGTAAATTTGGGAAATTTGGGAGGGGAGAAAAAACTACTTGAGAACTCACCATCCACAGGTGGTGTCTATTAATATTTTGTTGTGTTTCTATACTTAATATATGTCTATTCTACTTGGATTAAATTTAGGTGATCTTTTTTCCACCCTTAACATTAGATCATGGGACAGTCTGTCTTTTTTTTTTTTTTTTTTTTTTAGTACTTCCAGGAAGCTATTCAGTGTAGTTGTGAAATGCACAGGAGCTGGATTTTAAATATGTTTTCCTAGAAAGTAATCAACATTCTTACAGAGAAATTAGTGAAGAAGAGAGCAAAGAAGACAATAGACACCTCTCATCATTCCATCACTTAGACATGAGGACTATTTTTTTTTTATTTTAGTATTCTTTCCATATATATGCATTAATGTTCTTTAATGGCGCTATTTTAGTACAAATCAATATATCATGAATATCTTTCCATACCAAATAATTATATCACTTTCATTTATTTCTCCTAGAAGCATTTATTTTTACTAACAGAGGAATGAAACTTTTTTTTTTCATTTACTAAAACACTTAATGGCATACCACATAACAAAAGAAAATAAATAGTCCCTTTAGGTTATCAGACAAAAATAATAATAAAAATAATATAAAATTCCACCATTCTGGAATAGCCTCTTTGTTTTATATACTTCCAGGTATTTTTTTTTAAACATATGTACACTTAAATAATCTTTTTCACTCAAATGGGACTATAATATATAGTCTTCTGTTACCAGACTTTTTTGAATATTTGATCATATATTAACAATGAGAATACTTAAAGTTAAATTTTTAAGTATATTCATAATAGTTTTATTATAATAAATTCTTTAAAGTTGAATTATTGGGTCAAAAGATTTACCATTTTTCAGATTTTCAATTGGAATGAACAAATTAGTTTGTGCAAAGGTTATATACATTTTTTTTCTCACCAACGGTATATGAGGCTGTTGTCTTCCTCAAATCTGGGATGACTCTGGATACTATAACTTATTTTTAAATACTTGACAATTGGATAAGTGAAAAGAGCATCTGGTATTTATTTCATGGTTCTTTTTCTAAACTAATTTCTTCCTCCATTCTACAGAAGTGTGTATCTTTTTCTTTTCAAATTATATCAGTCAATTATAATCTAAAAATATTAACTGTTTGCAGCTATATATAGGGGACATTTCCTCCAAGTTTTCATTTGCCTTTTAAATTGTTTATGGGATCTTGAGGATACAGGAAAATTGAATTTTGTTCTTCCTTATTATTTCTTATAAGTCAGCTTTCAAAATCAGCTTGAGAAGGTAAATAGATTTTGATCTTTCAAAAACAGAAAAATCTTATTGGCAGGTGGCATGTCCTCAGCTGTAGTTGTTTTATTTATTTATTTAAATGTTTTTTGATGCTCCTGTAATATTTTTAAATGGAAAAAAAAATAATCAGATAAAATAAACACTTCTGTCTGTGCCTGGTAGCTGATTGGTTGGTTCTTTGAATGATTTTAGTCATAATTTCCATGCCAATATATCAGTATTATTATGCATGAAATTATTTTAAAGATTATTCTGCCATTAGGTGCTTCAAGGCAGAGAGGATTCTGCTGGTTGATCCCAATATGTGAGTGGTTGCTGATGCAGGCGAGGTCTCCTCTTTCTTCCATTGTAATGACTTTAGAACCAAGGTGCTTCACTGAGTAATCCCTAGAATGGATTTGAGCCAGAGTGAGATGGTCTGTGAATGAGTCAAAATGAGACCCTTTATTCTAGTTTCATTTCTCTAGGCTTATTTCGTCTTGATGATGTTTTGAAACATTTGAATCTATTTTAGATTGCAAATAAATTTACCAAAGTTTGCAGTACTCACCATTGTCTGGTGCCCAGTTACTTCTCTCATAAATGTTACCTAGTTGGTCCCTTATTGCGCTTAAGTTTGTTCTTCTAGTCTATAGGGCAGATACTCAAAGAGATGGTGAGGTCAGAAAAATGGACAGGAACCCCCTTGCTAGAATGAATGGCTTGGGGCAGCTCCCAAACCAGTGAACGAAGACCACCAGAGCATGGTACATCTTTGAAAAGCAAAGGTGAGAACAGAGATCAGAAGAGGCAGGTGAGGCAGAGGTAGGCTGGGGTGTGGAGTGACAGCGGGATCGGCTCCTACAGGGCACCCGCGTTCTCAGTGGCTCCCTACCAAGGCAGCTGTGGGCTTCACTGGCATCCCCAGGCTGAGGTAGACCATCTGCGTCTTGCATATCCTAGGCTATGTGTCCAGTCAGTGTGTGTCTCCCCACCTGCCAGTGTCTGCAGCTGCAGCACTGCGGGGCCCTGAAGACAAAGCTCCTGACAGTACATCGGGCTGGCACTTTGAGTAGTAAATTCTCAGCTCTTTTTCTGATGCAGACATCACTTCAGCTATGTCCTGTTTGTAAGTCACAAAGCCTGGAGTCAAGGTGAGATCTACCCACCTCTTCATGGGCCAGGCGACAGAATTTTGGAGCCACTTTTTATATTGCGCCTGTGGGCTGGTGTTTGGCATGATCCTGCTGCCCAGGGTGACAGAAGCTTTGTAATGACAGTTGCATAACCTGGATTCTTACCAAAGAACTTCTGGAAAACCCTTTTTTTCTCCCCAGGAAAATACATATATTAATAGTCATTAGCTCATGAGGTTACTGTAATAATTGAATGGGGCCACCTCGCAAATGTGCTTAGTATAATACTTGACCCACTGCAAGCATCCATTAATCTAAGCTATCCTAATGTTTCAGTGGAGACTGGTAATTTGGGAGGTTTTTATTAAGGATAATATAGCACTACTATTGCTACATGCTCATTCTCTCTCCCACAGCTCTAGGACAGGCTCTGTGAGCAGGATGTAGGTAAGGCAAGCTGATGTGTGCTATTTCTCTTTCCTAAGCGAGATATGAAAAAAGGTAGTGATGTATATGTTTCTTGACAAATATGTATTGGAGTGAAATGAATTACCTTGAGATTCCATATCATCCAACTCTAACGTTTTTAACTGTGTCATAAAACTATGCTGGCTGGGATAATTCTTTGTGCATGAAGCTGAAAAATGATAGATAATTTTTCACTTCACAGAACATAAAATCGCTGTATGTTTTACAGATTCTCTTATCTGAACCTCTTAGCACAATCTAGGGGGGAAATTGCATTTCTAGTTTTAAAAAGTAGTAAAGAAACCCCCAAACCTGTCATTCTAAATGTACATTTCTCTGGAAGGTGAACGGATGGTCAGATTTAGTGGATAACTAGGTGGCTTGTCATGACCTGGTCCTGGTATAGCTGGTAAAGGCTGAGATGCTAGAGTTCCAAAATATTGGCCATTAAAATTTCCTGTAGTTTAAAAGATTTCAATAAAAATCTGTACTTACCTTGGAAACATCAAGTTAATTTCTAGATGGTCATTTTTCCAGGATGTTAATCCCCACATTTAATTACCACCTGGATGCTTGATAAGAGAAGAATGACATTGATTCTTCAACTCATGAAAAATTAAAGACACAAAGCTATATTGTGCTAGGGCAGTGATCCTTCTCTGTGTTTTATTTTGTAAAAACTGTGATGTTTCACTGTCACTTTTCTCTGTTTACTCCCTCTTCAGAAATATAAGACATAAAGTGTCTGTAGAAAATTCTCTATCACTTTATTATAGAATTTTAGATTCAAATAAAATTTTTATAGTGCAGTTACCTTATCTAGTGATGATTATGTTGGTTTTATTAATTGTATTGTGATAAAATCCAGTCTGTGAAATTTATGGGACCTTCTGCTCTACCGTCTGCTGGATGATGGGGTGAGACTGCATATGTAGAAGGATTCTTTATAAATAATCATCCCAACATTTGGAAAAACTATATGGACTAAGCACATCCCCTTATGTAATGATATAGAAGTCATACATAATGCAAAACACTTATTTCATCTTTCCTTGAGCTCATAGCTTTCCTATTATTATGTATAATTTAACAAAAAGTATAAGGAAACTAGATGAAGAAAATTTAAATTTTACAGAGGGTATGTTGTAACCAGGAGTACCCTGTGCAATCACTCTGGCCTTTAAACTCTTCTGGTTTCCTCAAAATTATTTGCATATACATATATAGTGCCGTAATAACATGTAAGTGCTATGAAATTATTTATCTATAGGCATGCATTTCTTTATTTTGATGTACGAAGGTGTTTGATACAAATTTCTTGACCAAAATTTCCAAAGTGAAAATCCAAGGAAAGCTGAGTCTGTATTGAATGTATTGAACTATATAGTTTAAGGCTTTTTGGGGCTGAAGCAGACCTCAAAAGGTCACCACAGGCACCGAGGCAGAGATTTACTAATTGGCCACCCTGGCACTCTGAAAGCACACCCAAAGGTGCTTAATGCACTCCTATTCTGGAGTTTTAATGAAAGGAATATCTGGCTGATTATGGGTGGTTACTAGCTGAAACCATTTAAGTCAATTTCATTTTATTATCGAAGGAAATTTATGCTTTGGCAATACTGCATTAAGAACATTGTAGATGGGTGTCATAAATCTGAGAACAATTTTACATGCGACATATATTGCGGTGGATAATGTAGGCTGTAACTATTAATTGACCTAAAGGGGGAAAATAGTGATTATAATTTTTTTGCTGATCCATTCATTTACCTATGCACCAACCATTTTTATAAGTTGAATCGCTTCCAGCCGGTCAGTCAGAAGCACAGGCAACAACCTTGGCTTTCACTGGCATCTGAGATGAGGGGTAGTCTTGTGGGACTGAGCCCTACACCTGTGGGATCTGCTCTTATTTCCAGGTAGATAATGTCAGGATATAGTTAAATTGTGGGGCATTCTAGAGCCCTTAAGAATTATGCTCAGTCTACTCTGCCTGTGCTCTATAAATGGAACA
>CM053513.1:1153382-1230146 GCA_028627145.1 Eidolon dupreanum
AATAATTGACATAAAATTTATTAATTTTAAAGAGGTCTGAGAAAATTTACTATGCCCAATAAAAAGAAAGAAATGATAAAAATTTTAAATATCAAATACAGAAAACATGAGAAAAATGATAGATAAATTTTAATGTAATTATGATTATAATACATGTATTTGTGTTAAATTCAATAAAAATATCGGCTTACAGATTTGATAGAGAAAAAGATCAAGCAATATATGATCTATAATTGACATACAAAAATATTCAGAAAGGTTTAAAAATTATGATGTGGTTATAGATGCAGATATATTACACAAATAAAGAAAATGATCAAAAAAGCAGCAACTTTAAAGGGAACTACAATATAATTCAAACAGTCATAAGAAACAAAGAAAAATATAATATACTGGAAAAATGAATTAAAAGATATAATACTTATGAACAATAAAGCCTAAAAATTTCAGAAAACAACATTGAGAAAATTTTAGGGAAAATGGGTTTTATTCAGAGATTTTAATACATTTATTAGGAAATTTTCAACTGAAGAATACAAAAAAGTATGAAAGATAACAATCTAATATATAGCAGTTTCATGTGTACATATGTGTGTATACATGTATGTGCACACACATATGTATATACTATGTATAACTTCACCTGTAAAAATAGAAATTCATACTTCTGTAGCCCATGTGAAACATTCTGTAGTAGGCTACTTTGCATATTAAGATACATTTATAGGAGAAAACTAACTGAATAAGTTTACTAAAAATACAATCAAGGTTAGACCTAATTAACAAATAAAGCTTTAAAAAATCCTTTGTTTAAAAAGAATAAAATCACATTACCAAAACAATCCTTGTATTAAAAAGGAAATTATAAGAACCATACTGAAGATTAAATGACAAAGAAAATATCACATACCCAAATGTGAGGGGCAGTGTTTAAGCAACACTCAGATGAAAAGTTATAAATTTATCTATAAATACAAAGAAGACTGAAAACGAGATGAATTTTCAACTCAAAAAGCCAGGGCTAAACATGAGCATCAGAGTAAAATCAAAAAAGAAAGAAGGGAATTATAAGGACAGAAATCAATAAAATAGGGAACTACGACAAAAGCCGAGTCTTTGAGAAGATAAATAATAATTAAATCTTCAATAAAACTAATGAGAGAGAGAGAATGCAAAGAAAAGCCCAGAATGAGAAAGGGAAAATTATAATCACCAAGAATATTTAGTCAAGAATACAAGAAAATTTTTAAAATTTCAACATCAGAAAATCTATCAATTTATTTCAAGAACTGCAGGACAAAAACCTCTGGATCATCTCAAGAGACAAAAAAAATATATATTTAAGCTCAAATCTGTTTATCATTTTAAAAACCTCAGAAAATTAAGGAATGTTCTTAATTCATCCAATTGATATTTATTGACTGCCTACTAACTTGTAGACATTCTTTATGCACTAAAATATAGCTTGGAATTGAATCCCTTTATTTTCATGTCATGTTAATATTCATATAGGGTGGTATATTCCTTTCTAGTGTACCCATTTATTACCATGATGTAAACAGCTTATGAACCGGCAAATTTTATAACTGCCTCTCTCAGTTCAGAGGTCTTTATCTTTCTTACACATGATAACTTCACCTTTTTCCTGCTTGCCTTTATAGATATCAGCCGATATTAACATATCTAAGAACGTTGTCTTAGAATCCTAAAATCAAGACACAGTTATCAAATGAACTGTAGGACTACAGACTTTAGATTTCAAAGGGTAGACAGTTTGTAGGTATGTGTACATGTATGTGTTTGTGTGAGTGCCTCTGTGTGTGTGTGTGTGTGTGTGTGTGCATGTGTGCATATGTGTGTAGTGTATTTGTACTGTGACTTTCCTTTCCATGAAGAAGGACATGAGAGGCATTCTTAGATAGGTTCTTTATGTTTCCTGGGTTCAGAAGTAGCACAAATGTAATTTTTACAGGTGCTGAATGAATTCGAGATGAAGTTAAACAGATGGTCACACCTCCCTCTTCTCATCTCAGTTAGTCAGCCCAATTAAAATGGCCATTCTCCCAAAACTTGTATGTCTTATGCAAATGCATCAAGTATTTCCACAAACCATATGTCCGACACCCTAACCTAAGCATGAGTGGATTTGTGTGAAATGTTAGTGTAGGCACCCACTCTCGTAATGTGCTGTCAGAGATGTCAAGAGGAATTCTGGTGATGCATTTTGTTTGACATACACCTGTAAGATGTGGAAACTTCTATGGAAAGGATTAAAAACCTCAGTGGAGTATTTAACAGGAAACAGTCTGTACCTGAGAGTAGTTTATTGTGCACTTGACAGTTAAATGTTTATGTCATGTATAGCAAAACGGCATTTTAGCCTTAAGTAAAAATTTTAAAAATCTTAATAACTTAAAAATATTTACAATTCCTTCCCTTTGTTTATTTAATCTGAATTTAGCCACACCCTGTTCTTTGCAGGGATCCATGTTAGCAAGCAGGTCAAGAGTTTTGAATGAATGAGTTATCCATTTACGGTTATATGATTACCATGTACTTGAGGTGAGTTGGATAGACCAGTTATTCCTGCCTGTGCAGCTGCCGCTGCGAAGGTGTGAGTGTGAAACCATTCTGCCCCCTTCCTTTCCTCTAGAACTACAAATCCACGTAGCACATTCCAGAGACAATTACCTGTGTGATTATTGTGCACACCCAGGGAAGAATACTTCACAACTTGACAACCAGTTTCATCACATTTGTCTAGTAGTAGTCTATATAATTTTAAATCTAAGGAGCTTTGGGAGAACAGCAAGAGCTTGAAATATGTTCCAATTTGGAAAATAAATTTATTCAGCACCTATGAATATAGTTTGAATTGGTATTGTTAAAAAAAAAAGTGCACTCTGTTAAATATATTTGGAACAACTTTACAATAATTTTGGGGTACAAAACAGGGATTAAATGAATGAATAAGTAAATCAGTGAATTTTTGCTTAGGATTCTTTCATCAGGCCGATGGAAGAAGCCAGGCCATGGCTTCAGCTGCACAGGAAGTCCTGGCCCCACTACTCATTTTGGATGATTCCTTGAGCTCTTGGGGTCTCAGGTCTCATGCTGGAGATGAGTAAAATAGGATCTCACTTTAGCGAGGTTTGTGAGGGTTAAATCAGAAAACGAACATGTGTGAAGAACCTCTCCCAATGCATGCTTAAGGAGCTCAGTAGACTCCTTCTCGTCTGTAGGAATATTGATAAAATAATAATCGACCATTTACTGAAAATCTACTCTCTGCATGGAGGATTTGAAAATAGTACATATTTCCAGGGGTGGGGGGGCGGGTGATGTTGCCACTGATTTCATTGATTTAGATTTCGGAACACCTTTTTAAGACGTTGTTTAAGGTGTCTTCCCACATTTAGAAAATTCTTAAGTGAGATCTACATTGTATGAGGATTCTTGATTATCAGGTTAATTGGGACTGTCAAATTCTCTCTTAATTGGTCTGAAATTAAATTGCCAGTGAATTCCCAGGTATAGCAAACATTTAGTTATTCACACAAGCACAGGTCATGAGCTCAGTCAGTTCCCTCCAGGGACCCTGGCACATGTTCCTTATTTGATGAAATTATAAATATGCTCCTTATTTAAGCATCAAGGCTAATTACCTTGCTCTTTTTTATTAAAAATGTGTGATTTTAAAACAAATTTAATCAAGTATTTTATTAAAATAATACAAAATTGTTTTGCAAAATGCACTGTTAACATATTAGAAATGTTCTATAATGCCCACTTTTATTAATTAATTAAGTAGTCCAAATTTAATGCCACTGAATTATTCCAGTTGAAAGTAGTCCAATAAATCCACAAATAGCAAATTTGAAGCCCTCCAAAAGTCAGTGGTGGACTGCTGAATCTACTCATTTTATTTTCTGTCTTCTCATCCCTGAGTACGCTTCTGTAGTATAATTCTGATCAAGTGAATTATCACCTGCATAAGAGGAAATTCTTTGGCGTTCATATGTCTAATCATGTGGTCCTGGCATTATGTAGCTACTAGATCAGGCTGCAGCCTCCAGAGTTCTTTACTTAAGATCATAATCTGTTCTTTTCCCGGAGGTGAGGCTGGTGTCTCTCGCGGCAGGCACATGGTTACCATGTACCCGGCATCTACGATACACTTGACCTGTTTGTCCTCGGGTCTTGTGTTAAGACAGAATGGGCAGCTATAACAAAACACTAAAGACTGGGGAGGTCAACATGGCAGACATTTCTTTCTCAGGTTCTGGAGACTTGGACCTGAGATGAGACTCGGGATTCTGATGAGAGTTCTCTCACAGGTTGTAGACGGCCACCTTTTGGTCGTGTCCTCAAAAGACGGAGACCAGAGAGGGGAAGCAGGGTCTCTCGTGATTCTTATAATGGTTCTGATCCCATCCCGAGGACTCTGTCTTCATGACCTCATCTAATCCTAATTCTTCCCAAAGGCTACATTGGTGGTTTGGACATGAATTTTGGGGGGACACAAACATTCAATCCACAACAAACAGCTTCTGAACCACTGTGGCCACATATTCGGTTAAACCGTCAAGCCATGTCTCTTTACCTGATTCATAGTCAGTAGAGAGCACCAATTTCAGTCACTCAGGTCGTACTCCTGCAGAGACACACCAAAGCCATTAGTTGGATAGGACGTGAGAGCTAGAATAGGTGTGAATTCAGACCCCCTCGGGAATGCTGTGGGGGCACAGTGAATCCCAAGGGAATGAGTATTTCTGGGATACGCAGTGTCTAGTCAGAGATTGCTGGAACCCGCTGCGTTCTGTGTAACACAGAGGCAGTGTGATGACAGAAGCAGCAGAAACGAAGGCAGGATGCGCTGAGGACGACCCCGTCCTCCAGAAAGAGCAGAACCACTCTTGAGGACCTCAGGATCTGCTCGCGTGAAGTAGCTCACCTTCAGTTCAGTTGTTTATTTTTGACCTTCCCGCAGCTCATAGACCGAGTAGTCTTTCTTTCTTGGGAGACCAGAGCTTCTGTCCTTAGCATAGGAACTATCTACACCAGCGTTTACATGGATGGATGGATGGATGGATGGATGGATGGATGGATGGATGGGTGGATGAATGGAACGATGGATGGATGGATGGATTCCGCCATCTGAAGAGGCCTGCGTTGCCTCTGGCTTTCTCCTGGCTGGAAGGCTGGCTCATCTTCCCATGCACCCTTGTCAGTTTTTCAAATGATTTCCATGATTCTCTCCATACAACCCAGTCTCCCAGACTTCGGATGTTCCAAGATCCACTTTCCAGCTCAGTCCCAACCTGAAACCCAATGTCTGCGCTTGGCCACCTTCTCCAGTCAGGTCCTCTCACCTCTGCCTTCGGCTTCATGGGAGACGTGGACCCGTGCTTGTGATGGGATTTGGGGTGGCTGTCAGAACTCACAATGGCATCAGTGTAGCTGTGCAGCCAACACGTGCAATATTTAGGGATCACTGGGCATGTAAAGTAGAAAGTCACCCACTCGAGCCATTCACATGGGCACATGTCTGTCTTGTGACACTTCCTCTGCTTCTTGGAATAGAACTCAACCCCTCTTCCAGAGCCTCCTGCAGAATATATGACTTGCATTTAGAGAGTCAGCTCAGGCTTGTCATAACTCTGTCCTGGTAACGGTGTGGTAACATGATTCACACATGTCACAAGCTAGGAAGTTGGGATGACAAATGGTATTAACGCGTACCATTTGCTCCTTTATCTTATGACTGAATCAAGCAAAGGACTCCTTCCTCCCCCAGAATGTTGACTACAATAGCAGACAAAGATGAAATAAATACAGTTCAGAGCAGGCTTTTACTGGACCTAGATGGACATTTGGCCCATTTAGCTATGATTGGAAGTTGACTTTTACCCAACAGACCCCACAGAGGGAATCTTCTGTCTAAGCATGCACACTTCCTGACTAAGCACAGGGTACCACTCTACTCCAGTTTTATCTATCTATCTATCTATCTATCTATCTATCTATCTATCTATCTATCTAGCTATCTATCTATCTATCTATCTATCTAATTTTATTTTTTATTGCAAGGATAATAAGTTGTTTTTTAGGATTAGTAATTATTTTAATCATTATTTCACTTTTTCTCTTGTTTCTGCTTAAAATTCATTACATAAGTACTTGGAACCTTGAATTCCAGACGAAGCACCTCAATCCCTTTTGTTCTTGATTATAAATGCTGATCTACTATCACATATCCCAGCAGATGAAACTGTCCCCTCTGATGTAGCTCTGTCTAGTTGGAGGCCATCTCTATCTACATGGCTTCGGATTTGCCTGCTTCTCTTGGGATTCATTATCTCATCCTTCTTATCATTCATCTCTATCTTCTCCCCACCGCCCCAGTGGCTTTCTGATGTTGTCACTGAGGTTTCTTCTTGAGGAGCCCCTGTAGCTCTCATCTCTCATATGCCCAGGTCGCAGGCCTCCATCTGCCACCCCTTTACTGTTTCCTGGGCACAATCACACCCCGGAGGACAACCATATCAGTTTCCAACAGCACCCCCAGATCACCTGCGGGAGCAAACTCGAAACGAATGTGTGGCAGAGCTGACCTGCGGGCTGATCCGCAGGCTGGTCCAGCTGTTTCCTCCTCTGGCTGAGGCTGCTGCGCAGAAGGAAGGGGAGATCTGAGACACAGGTGGCCTATTGTGCCAGCACCCCGATGTCTGGCCCGGGCCCCTTCTCCGCCGCCCCCTGACCCCCCACTGCCAGCGGTCCTTTCGCACCTCACAGACCTGGATGAGGCTGCACTTGAGCAGAGGAGCCTGGTGGCTCAGAGTCCGGCCACCCCTCCGCCCCAGGCCTGCCCATTGTCCCTGTCCTGCCGTGTAGCCTCCTCCCCTTTCCCTGCTGGGCCTGCCTTGTGGTCGGTCTGGTATCCGAACCTGAGGATCAGCTCCTTTTTCCTGCTCTCATCACCAGAGTCCTGACCCCAACCCCACTTCCCATGACTAGGCCTCACTTTCCCGAACGCCAGCCACTTCCTCACCTGCAGACTGGACCCAGCAGTGACCGTTCAGTCAGGTTGCTGTGCAGGTTGAAGGAGGTCCTGAGACCAGCCACTGCACAACAGCACCTGGATCAGGGTCAATGAGCATCAGCGGGCTTTCCTCTGTCTGCCTCCTGGTGGTCCCTGCCCCTGCGTGCTGTGGCTTCATGGCTCTGTGCAGCTCAGGCTCCCAGTTATTTCGCTGGATCATATTCCATCATCCAGATTGATTCATTCTTCTGCTGAAGGACACCTTGGTTGCTTCCAAGCTTTGGCAATTATGCATAAAGCATAAAGCTGTGTAACCATCTCCTGCATTCTTAAAATCTCTGCAGCCAAACGCATGTGGTATTTAAATCTTGATGTCCACCTTCATCCCCAGGCACACTTTGTTCTGTCTGGAAATGCTGACACTTGGGTTTGGGAGGGTACCTGCCAAATGGGGGTGATTGTCCTGGGGGTTGGGGTTCTTGGAGGCCCTAAATCATTGCCACCCTCCTCAACTGGTTGCTCTGCCTCACTGGAGAGATGTTCACAGCACCTTCTCTGCCCTGGTCCTGGTCTGCGTGTGGCACAGCCACAAGTCTACAAATCTTGGGATGCCCCAGGGATGGGCAGAGACCCTAAGGGAAGTTTCCTGTAAACTGAGGGACAGAAGCGTCACTTGCGGTGGCTGCACCTTGAGGGACTTGCCTGTAGGCATTCAGCGCATCAGTGCCATTCGCAGACTCTCTGCAGACCCAGCCACAGCTGGAAGGCTCGCTGCAATCCCGGAGGAGCGTGGGCTTGGCTGACCGGGATGGGGCCGGTCCTGCAGGCACACAGGAGCCATCTGGTTTGTCCGGGGGTCTCTACAGGGAGCTGGACAGCGTGTGCCAGCCTGCCCTTTGGCTCCTTGCTGCCTTTCCAGTGGGCCAGGGCTCCTTCTGGAAACTCTGCCGTTCCCCTCTGCGCTCCACACCCCACCCCAGTGGTGCTCTGGGGACACAGGACACCAGTTTCCTCCCCTTGCCTTGTCCTAGCTTCTCTTTCTGAAGGGCCTGCCTTCCATCAGCTTTGGCCTGAGTAGGCAGTCCCTTTACTGAAGAAAACAAGCCCTCTGTCCCCACAGCCACGGCCATGGCCACGGCCAGCTTCTAGTCTCTTTTCCTCTGCAGCTACATTTCTAGAAAGAGGGGTCCGTACTCCATACCTCACTCTGCTCTCTTTCATGTAGCAGCATATTCCATTTTATTTCCTTCTTTCTCACTGTTGTTACATGGAAGGGGTGTTCCTGTCTCCTGTAACACTCACTCCCAGAAGAGTCCAGTCTTCTTAGCCACCTTGTCCTTTTTGTCCCCTTTGCTGTCACCACCCTTTTTTGTCCTTTCCACTCATCTTGCCTCACCTGGTCTCTTATTCTGGCTTATGTTTCTCTGCCTGACCTTTAGCTCTGAGGCCAATCCAAAGGTCTGCACGAGGACCTCTCTGCCTCTTTTCACCTCAGGGGGTTTGACCCCACCTGCATCTTCAGTTGCCATCTGTATACACACAGTTCAAAAAGTCCATCTCTACTCCTGACCTCTTCTCAGAGCTTCAGAAAAGCACCTCCAATGATCAGGTTGACTGATCCATTTGGGGTGTCAAGATCACACCACCTCAGGATGTCCAGAACAAACCTAGCTGCATGCCCCCTAAACCTGCCTCACCCCAGGATCCCCATTACAGTTAGAAGGCTGATATCTGTCCACGGGCACTGCAGAAATAGGGATATCACCCCAACACTCAGTACCTCTTTCTCCTCCTCCCATGCAGTCCATCACTAACTCCCCTCCGGGCTGCACCCCATCCATCATCCTCTGTCCCCATTATCACTTACTCTCTGGGTTATGTCGCCACTCATCCTCTGTTTTTTTTTTCCCCCCATTAATTTTTGTCCCATCAACCTATTCTGCACTTGCCCCTGGAGTGGCCTTTTACACATTCAGGTCTCTCATGTTTAAAATGCTTCAAGGGCTTTTCAAGGCCCTCTGGGCAAAACTAAAATACATGACAGCTGCTACAGTCCTCCGTCACCTCAGTCCACCTCCACTAAGGCCCTCCCTCACCTCCTGGCTTGTCCTCACTTCCTTCTCTCTGCTCCTATGGGATGTTACCTTCTGCCCAGGGCTTCACACCCCTGTTCTCTCTGGACAAGACCCACCCCCACGCCCATGTCCCTTAATGACCTCAGGGAAAACTGCCCCCTTGGTGACCCAGGCTAGTTCAGGTCGCTGTAACAATGGGCACTCTTTTTCCCTGGCAGTGGTCATCCTTTGTAACTCTGTTTGGATGTGATGTGATGACTGTTCCCCCTGGGTGGTGGGGTCTGAACCAGTGGAAAATATCTACCCCTAACCTCTGACACAGAGCCTGACCCACAGCAGCTCTTCTGTTAATGTTGAATGAGTGAACGAATGAATGAGCAAACGAATGAACAAGAGAAAAAGAGGGCAAACTTATTAAAGGATGAGTTAAGGTCGACCAGGGCTTTATGTGATGGAAGAATGCATACTGTTTCCAGTGCCTTCATGTAGTGACAACTATTTCTTGAACATTGTTCTATATCAATAAAAATTGCCTACCAGGGAATTTGATAGGCATTTCCTTGCAGGAAGTACACCCCAACTGAATCCTCAGTTTTCAGTCTTGGTGTTTGATCTGTCCTGTACCTAGTTCTGATGGGACACTAATGCTTTTAGTTTCGAGGTTTGCTGGAGTAACCCAGAGGTGGTGAGAAGGAGTCACTAACCTGCCCTCTCCACATTCCCTACCCCGGAGGCAGGGGGCCTGGGACTCCACAGTGTGGGCACAAGAGGAGAATGCCCTCTGGATGCAGGGCACCCGTCCTGAGAACTCGTGTTCATGGCAGACAAGATAGAGGTCCAGCAGGGCGGGCAGTATGGTGCTTCTGTGTATTTCTTGCTGGTAAGGTCTTCCTCTATCACTTCCTTTCCTTTCATTTTTGAGCACCATTACCTGACACCAAGCTCTTTTTAGAGGTGAATTTGAGCCTAAAGAGAGATTTCTAGGGCTATGAGAAACCATGCTGCGCCCTGGGGTTCAATGGGGTTTTCAGGAGGTTTTGAAGATGATCTCTATTCCCCACTTTCTCAGGAGTCTTTGAAATCTGGCCAGGTTACGTCCTGAGAGGGACAGACTTGTAATTTATTCATCCATCAGTCAGCCCCCGAGGGAAGAGTGGCTCTTACTGAGCGCTGTGGTTTTAGCACCACCTCCTCTTTAAGGGGAGGTGGCAAGAGAACGTTTGGAGCTGTTCTGTGGTGCTCCGGAGGTATCGCTGTCCGGATTTGCCTTAGACGATGATTAAGTTTACTTAACTGAGTGTTGACTGGCTGGGATTTAGTGACACAGACACAAGCAGGTGTGCATTCATGCATGCATGTGCACGCGTGTACACGTGCACACACACTTGACAGCCAACCCTCAACAACGTTTTCTTGGTCAGTGATACGACAGCAGGCTCATATTTTATCATAAATGTGCATATCTCTATTTGTTTAAGAATATCAGATATGTTGTTTTGCTTTTACATGTTTGCAGGTTATGTGTATTTTCAGATTTTAAGAAGAGTATGTACCAAGTACGCTTGTAGGTCACAGCCAGCTTTGCAGGCTGCCCTGCCCGGTTTGTCTTCCCATTGGCTTTCTGAAGTTCACTCAGCGTGGTCACTGCTGCTCTTAGGTCATGTTCATTGTCCATTTGGATTCTGTGAAATTGTGAATGTTCTTTGTTTTCAACTTTCCCATTCCAAGCATGACTCTCTTGTTTTAAAAACATAAAACTGAATATATGCCCATTGTAAAAATTTTAACAAAAAAATATTGGTTAAAAAAAATCAACAATTCACAGTCGTGTCCTTATTTAATGACTATTCCCACACTTTTAAATATTTGCTCAACAAGCATCATGTTGTCTTTTGTGTCATTGACACTTTATTCAGGGTATAGTCATACTTACGATATTAATTATTTCTGTTGTCTGCATGAAAACAATTGCTTGGTTCCCTAAAAGAGATGTAGCTTCCCCCTGAGGCTACAAAGAAAAGCTATTAATTAATCTTGTAAAGTTTGGTTATAAACCATAAAGTACCAGCATCATCTGAACACTTTTAGATAATTGGTTGGTGAATTGGCAGGTTAGTTTAATGATCTCTCATTTACCTCCCTTCTTCAGGAGTAAGGAAGGGAGGATAGCAATACCACAATCACAGTGGATACTATTATTAGTTAATATCCACTGTGATAGATACTGTTTATACTATGTAACTAATGACACTATTATTAATTGTGGTGATACCACAATCACAGCAGGTGTTATTTAGTAGTCTATCCGAGGTGAAAGAATTATATACATTCTGAAATTAGCAATACTCTAATTGGAAAGAACATCTGAGCAAATCTTAAACCTAAAATGTATTCCCTGTGTTCTTAAAGTAAAACAAATTAACTCAGTCTTGGTCTAAATGTCTCCCCGCCTCTTCTGAAGCTGATTTTATTTATGTTTGGCTCTGCCTTTACCTGCCAGTAAGCATGAATGGGTGTTCCAACTAAGCTCTGAGCTGTTGAATTTGAAAAAAAAAAAAAATGCACATTCAGGAAAAGACTGATGCCCTCAGGAAATTCTTTTCCTTAAAAGGGACATGGTCTGTACACCCTCTCTCTTGCACACTTCAGACTGCTAGCAGTCGTCTCTGGGCTCTGCTTGTAATCCTCAAAAATCTCCTGGTGAAACTCTTCCAAATATGGTTTGACTAAAAGTAGGATGTACAATGTCTCGTTTTCTTGAAGAAAGTAGCTGCAGGGAAATCCAGAAGTACAAACCAGGCATTGTCATTCAGACACACAGACCTTGTGGGAAGACAGCTGTCTGTCCTTTGCAAAGCTGACTTCCTTCCTCCTTTCTCTTCCCTCTCCTCCCCTCCCCTCCCCTCCCCTCCCCTCTCCTTCCTCTCTCCCTCCCTCCCTCCCTTCCTTCCTTCCTTCCTTCCTTCCTTCCTTCCTTCCTTCCTTCCTTCCTTCTCCCTGTATCTCTTTCATTCAGCAACAGATTTGACCATCACAAAACTTTTTTTTCAGACATACTTGTTTTGGGAGTTTTTGCATATTGTTTTTCAGGTAGCATCAATTTTATTTCTGAAAACAACTTATCAGAGCAACAAAACCATTGCTTAGGTTAGTCTTGTTTTTCTGAGAAGGAGCTCAAGGTGATGCCGGTCCTGTAGCAAGTCCCCATTGAGTCATGCAGAGTTCTGTAACTGGCTCATAGAAAATCCAGTTGCCTTTCCTTGTTCTTAGATGAATTGCTCTTTCATTCATATCAGGGACAGAAAAGTGAGACGGCACTATACTCTGCACATAAACTCTTACATGCTTTAAAAATTCGCCATGGCTGGTGGTTACATTTGGTGAAACTCCAAGGGAAGTAGACCGATGTTTTCATCCAGTTCTGAAGATACACGTACGCCCTGGGAGAAACAGCTACGAAGACCAGCAGTCCCTGAAACGGCAGGAGTCTGGTGGCCCTTGGGTAGCCTGTGTGTGCTTCTCTGTCCACCCTGTTGCAGGGGCCGCTGTATTTCCCAAAACAGTCACCCCTGGAAGGAACCCCACAGCTTCCGAGCAAGTAGCTACAATATCTATCCTTGACTTTGGATAATTTGAGGTCAAAATACCCATTCACCAGTTACTGCCGCAGAATCAGAAGAAGGGTGGCTAGTGCTAAATGTTAGAGAAAAAATAGCAAGCGATTATTCTACCCCTCCCTCAAATTTATTTTCTGAGAGAAGACCCAATAATTCAGTTTCATTCATTCCGCTTACATTGCATTCATGTCGTATGTTAGATATTTCTTTCCTTACGAATACTGAGATTTTTTGTTCATAAACATTAGTAGAGTGAGCTAATTAGGATATAATAGAAACACAATAACCCTAATTGGTATTAACTAATTAGCACTCTTTATTTTTGATGAAGAATGATATACAAGGATATGGTCTTTTCACAAGGTGTAAACCTCAGCCAGCCACTGTCCCTGCCATTGGTGCAGTCCCTGAGGTCAGAAGCCCCTTGGTTCTGTCTCTCTGCATTTCTTGGACGACCTGCCTCCTGCACAGCTGGTTGTAAGAACTTGAAATGTCCGCATCAGGGAAAGACGGCTGTACATATTGCTGCTCGGTGTGCCTGAGTCAGTGAGAGAAAACAGACATCTTCAGAAGTACAGACGCTGTGGGCTGTCTGCTTGCTAATATGTCTCTGTGTGTCCATATCTCCATATCTTTATATCATCTGGCAGAAATTGGTCTAAAATTTACATTTATTAAAATGATGGAGCATCTAGGCTGCAGGAATGCCCTCTTGCTGTAAGAATAAGAAAAATATACAAAACAACACTTTCAGACATTGGACAACTGGTGGCCTAGGGTATAAGTTTCTGAGAAAAGAGAAACAAAGTGAGCCCTAAAATGGCCTCAGATTGCTTCCTGGAGGACTCTCCAGACCAGCACACAGGAAGAGGCGCCATGAGGAAAGCCTGGAGGTCTTGCCGATTCGAGGAGGCTGAGAACAGCGTCCAGGAGGCCAGGGTGCTCATGTGCATGGGGCAGAGCTCTTGGGAGAAGGAGCCACATGGAGGGCGTTGCTGAGACCACCAGGGTCTCCTCCAGCCTCTGGCTGAAAACTGGCTTGCACATCCTGAGTTGGGGGAAACCTCCAGGAGCCAGGAGACCCAACACCCGGGGCCTTGCCCAGGGCGGGGAAGAGCGTGTGCTCCAGCAGTCAGAATGGAGAGAGCACACAGGGACAGGGGCTCGGTTAGAGTCCTCAGAAGGGTCTCTTAGCTGTGGGGCTGACGTAGCCCTGGAGTACCGGCGGCTGTTGACCTGGCCTGCCAAAGCCCAGAAGCTATTTCATCAAGATGAAAATGACCTGCAGTAACTTGCCCACATGCCAAAACAGAGCCCCACGCTCTCTGAAGGAATAAGACAGAATCCAGCGCTTGACAGTGCAGCTCTACATGCTGAGCAGCCAAGCAGAGCCTAGCAGGTGGGGACAGAAGAAGAGAAACATGAGTCATTATAGGAGAAACATTAGCCAGTAAAAACTGAGCTAGAAATGAAAGATGTAGGAGTAGCAGAAAAAACATAAAACAGCTATTATTAATGTTGAAAATTTGCCAACAATGTAAAAGAAAACATGCATACAATGAGAGAGATGGAAGATATGAAAAGATTCATTTGGAACTTCCAAGGATGAAAAATTGTAGCATTTTGAAGACAGTTGCCAAGGTGGGCAGATTATACTTCTACATCTTCATAACATTGGTGCTAAAAATTCTGATATTGATAAAACCGTCAAATTATCTCAAATTGGTCTCTAAAAATTATATTCTTCCAAGATATAACACTTGACCTTTTATCAAGTTATTTTCCTTCTCAAACAATCTGGCCTAGCAAACCCACAGATTGTTAGCTGCTCTGTCCCAGCCCGAGGAACCAGGCTTCACAACACCACAGAGTCAGCCATTTAATGTCAGCATTAAAGAATAGGCAGTGATAAGTTACAGCAGGAGGGTAATTCACATTAGCATTCACTTGGATGGCGAGGTCAAAATGAGAGGGTGAAATGGAAGGTGTAGCAGAGTTTTATTTACCAAGCACATTCCAGTGTGGTAAGTGGCTGCAAAAATGTCCAGTAATATGCTATGCACAGTGGCCTTTCCTGTTTTATTTTTAATCAGCTTTTCTCATTAAATATGCTTCTTCTTAGTGCCAGAAATGGTTAAGCCTAGGAGATTTGCTGAGGATTATTTCAGTTTATTGGCTCATGGACCCAAATAGGAGATTAATTTTGCTATGATATTTCCAGTTCCTTTTAAAAGATATTTATTTAAGCCAATGTATGATACTGTATTTGGCAATCTCCATTGGGTTAAGTTAATTTCTGGGCTTTGCTAGTTTTCTCCAACACAGGCCATTCATAGGAGCCTCATATTTAAGCAGCAACTTCTTTTTTTTCTTATACCATTATTACCAAATTCACATTATCACTATCACCACAAATTCCTTTTGTCCAGTCTGTTCATGAAACACTATTATTGCCTGAGGCTAAGAGCAAGTTGACTGTTTTTCCCAGAGGAGAACACCAGAAAAATCATTTATCACTTCATTCTTTTCCTTACCAAGGATTTCTTCTCAAAAAATGAGGCTTGTCCCCGAGGCTCTTTGGAAATGGACAGTTCACGAAGAATCAGTGGGGAACTGCACTTTTGATGGATGAACCATTGGAAAATTCCATGGCATTCTTCCCATGACCTTTTCTGAAGACAGATAAATAGCCTTCCAAAGGTTGCATTTTATTTTATGTTCAAAAAAAAACCTAGCCCCAAGGTATGTCGGAGAAAGCAGAGCCATGTTGGGATTGTTCCCAAAGTTAAAGAGTAAATAAAGGGAGAAAGGACAGTTCAACTTAGAAACACTTTTGTGAGAGTCAGAGTGATGCGCAAAGAGATAGACATGAGCACTAAAGCTGTGAACCCAAAAGGATGCAAAGAATCTTAGGAAGCTCTCCTGTTGCCTTGAGGATGACGTCTAAGACGTCACTGCCATCGGTGGTGTTTTTCGTACTTAAATCTAATTTATGTATTGCCCACCCACACTCATCTAACACTGTACCATTATCTATAGGGACATCTTTGGTTTCATGGTCCATGCTATGTTACTAAGGAAAAACAAACAAATGTATCAAAACAACAGCATACCAATAACGTGAAACATGGCATTAGAAAATATCAAGATTTAGATTATGTAAGAGCAGTCCATATGTTAAGGATGTTATCGCATATGAGTCAGGAAGCATGTCACAGAATTTCTTATGGAATTTGAATGTGGAAACAGAAAAAAAAGGATCTTGAAGAATTTAAATAATGATATAAAAAGTTAGAAACTCTGGAACGAGTGGAGCCAATGACAGATAAAATGCCTTTGAAGAGTCAGTAAGGAGGTGGTGGGTTTACCTTAGTAGAACAAGGAAGGCATAGGGCATCATATTCCCAAATCTGGTTAATAATCTGTCAGAATTAATATATCTTAAAATATTTAAAATGTAATTTTATTTACCCTGTTTTTAAAATTTTATTATGCTGTATTTTACAGAGTTTAGGTAAACCAAAAAAAGAGATTCATGTGGTCCACTAGTACAGTGATATTTCACACATAGATTTGTCACATACCTTTATACCTTTAACCAAAATAATAATAGATCCTATTTATTGAGTGTTCACTATACTATGTTGTCCACTTTGCATGCCATGGCTTATTAATCCTGTTAACAATCTTGGAGTGAGTGAACTGTTACTTTGTCTATTTTATAATGTCAAACAGTGATTACAAAAATGACTACAAGCATTTTTAAGAACTCTTCAGGGAATAATTTGATAAGACAATATCTCAGGTTCCTATTTTGAGAGGAATAATTTTTATGTCATTTATTATTGTCTTAATAAATCCACCATCATCAAATTAAAGATGAAGAAATAGGGAATTGTGTTTTTCTGGTAAAAATAGTCTCCATGAAAACAAAATTACACACAAATTATCTAGTAATAGAAACTATGACAAAACCTAGCCATGTTTAAATGAGAAATGCTGGCTAGGTCTACAAAATTCTAAAACACTCAAGTCAAAAAAAAACAAAAACAAAAAAAAACAGCGAGCTTCTCAAGAATGAAAAGAAACGCCAAATCAAATATCTTCTGTAAGATTCAAAAGAAGAACAAGAAAAAGTTTTCCAATTGTGACACAAACAAATAAAAATCCCTATGGCCTGCAAAGGTGCTTTACCGTATTGTGATGAGTTACTTGAATAGCATAAATTGGGGCAAAATTCTTCTCTGACTATAGATATTCGTTTTATTGATGTTTCCTCTGAGTCGCTAACCGGAATGAAAAAACATTTTGGAAAATGGAAATATTTCCTAGAATTTCAGATTGATTTTGCAAATTTTAAATCACTACTGTTTCTATCTTCATTATCAAGAAAGCCTCACTGACTGTGGATTGTGAACTGGCACCAAGTAAAGTAAAAATAAGACAAAAGGAATCAGCTGAGGAGTCTCAAATTGAATTTAAAAAAATTTGCGGTGGAAGATGGTTAGATACACACATCCACACATATAAGATGTTATGGAAGAAGATTAATGCTTAGCTTATAGTCCGTGTCAGCATATTAATTTTTTATATGGTTAGGCTTCAAGAGATATTATGTAATTTTTTCATATAGATGGGGTTTTAAATAAGATAGTTAATGATACTAATATTTAAAGGAATTGTGAAGTTAAGAATACCTGGGAAGAACAATCTTCTTTCACAGAGGTACGCTAGAAGAAATCTGAGAACCAGTACAAGGCTTAGCCTCTTAAAGGAACTGAGTAAACGTCTAGTCATCACTTAGATTTGTAATCCCTTCACTTTGTGCAAAATGCCTCCCTAAAGGCTGGCAACTAGAAAAGAGGGAAACAGAGAATGCCAGGAGAGCCGCTTGGACCTCGACATGGAGAGGCGTTAGGTGGACTTCTGGGTACAGAGCAGCGCAGTCACGGGGGCTGCTGTTTAGACATCTGTCTAGCACCTGTGCAAAGCAGGGGGTGGCTGTGCTGCCTTACTCAGTCTGTCCCCTGGCCGGATACATTTTGATGTTGGCTGAGCGCTTCTGTAGGGTCCCCCTTCCCACCTTGCTCCTCTGTGGGGTCCCCCTTCCCACCTTGGTCCTCTGTGGGATGTCCTCTTTCAACGGGGTCCGGTGAAGGTGATGTCCCCCTCCCTTGCATTCCCAGGGCAGACTCACGGGCCCCTCCTCCTCGCCCTTCGCATTGGCTCCCCAAGGAGCTACCCTGCTGGACCAGCCTCGAATCCATCTCTTAACCCAGCTCCGTTCTAGGAAATATTCTGTATTTCAGAGCAACCTTTTCCAAAACAGAATCCTTGGAACGCTAGTTCTGTGAAAGCTTTCCACACCCTTTCTTTGCAACAGACGAAGGAAAGCATTTTGGACAGCTGCATACCTGCTTCCTTTTGGGGCTTTCGTCATGTGATCGATGTGTGTTCAAGAGTCTGAGAGCACCTTCAGTAGAAACGTACCGTTCATCTGTGTTTGCCTGGGTTCTTACACGGTTATATGACTGTGGAGTCACTTCGGGGAAGCATCCCTCAGCATGAGCTTGGCAGATTACCATCTGGGAAATGTGAATTAAGTGACCACTATGTCGGCATCATTCACAAATCCTCATGAGGGACACTTAGAGTTTCAAAAGACTGGGGAGGCCATATTCAGAGTGCAAAAGTTTAGTGACATCAGATAAGTAGAGAGGATATGAAATATTCAAAATCTGTCATTATACACCCCCACTCCCTTCCCAGGCTTTACCGTATTTGGATAATATGTAAAACCAGTACAGTATGCGTTGGAAGTGGTGTTTGAGGAGGAGTGATGAACAAGTCTGACTAGGTCTCTTGGGCTGTTGGGGAGGTTACAAAATGGAAATAATGGAGAACCCAATGGGCTGAAAGAAATGACCATAAGAAAAATGTAGTGAGATCTTTAATCAGTCAAGCAATCATGAAAGTGGGTTTTCTCGTGCCAGAAAGTAAACTAGATGACCTACCTGGGTCTTTGCACACTGAGAAAGTCTAACCAGCCAGAGCCGAGTGAAGGTGATTCAGTCCTGCTTCACATGGTGTGAGTGACAGCTTGGTTCCTTTGGGTAAAATCTATTTGGGGAAGACGATGAAAATCAAAGCACCTTCCACTGAAAGGAAAAGTGGTGCTCTTGTGCAGTTTATTGAAAGGCCACAAGATGGGTTAAGTGTCAGGTGCTGTTTCATGAGACAATGACTAATCATTGTATGTCACCAGGAAGCAAAATATAGTTTCATCCTGTTTGCGGCTGAATGATAGGATATGCCAGGAGATTTCGGGGTGGAATTTAAAGGACAGTGAAAAGAAACCCATTAGTGCTCTGAGAACATGGAAACTGTACCCTATAATTCACTTTTAAGTACTCCTCAGAAATCATATAATTATCCTGTAAAATAGCATTCCAGTGAACACCGTAACATTTGTAGTTTTTTCGAGAATGGATATTTAGTGTGCAGTAATCTGTTTAAAGTGTACATGGCATCGTGTACTTGCAGAGCGCAGCACTCTTTGGAACTCAGATGGGTCTCACCTCTTCCTCTCTACACAGTTCTTCAGCGACATTTGCGGAGTGCCGCCTACATGCCCTTTAAGCGCGTCTCTATTTCTCCCTCGCCGCAAGGCTCTGCTGAGAGCATCTTCAAATCTCACAGGTCAGACGGCTCGTCATGGCTGAGCCAGGCACTGGCTCCAGACCAAGAATTCTTCGTGACCGCTCTAAGTGGCTTTCTTCCTGTCTTGTAAAACATATCCTGAAGAAAGAAATACATCACTCTCCCATTTCTAGACCCTCAAAGAGGCTTCTTTATGTGCCTATATTTAGCACAAAGCATCTCCCTCATCAAATCCTAGAACATTAACAGTAAACTTTAGCCAGTCACTAATTTGTTTAATGACTTTGTCTAATGCTGTTAAGACAACACAATATGAAGCATTTGGAAATTGTTCATAATAAAAAAAGAAAAATGGAAGAAAGAATTTAGCAGTGTTTCATCATGGTCAATTTGAGATAGCTTGCTTTTTTGACCATCTTCATTGTAGTTTAAATTGTTAGAAAGTTTACTGAGTATTTAATAGGTCAGTTTAAGGCAAGGCAACACGTTGAAGAGGAAGTAAAGAACAAGTATGTAGTCCTGTTTAAGCAATATTCCTCTGCAAACTGGCATCGACAACCGTTAAACATCTCTACCAAACCTTAATATGAAAACAGCGAAGAGAAACTCACATTTCATTGCTAGCCCAGAATTTGCGAAAGCTATGACACAAAACTGCTTTGCTGTGTGTTTTAAGTATTTTAGTTTCTCTTGTTTTTCAAGGTGATTTGCATGAAATACTGTTAAAGATTATTCTCACTGAATGACTAATGATGAAAATTTTCCAGTTGCTTGAAGGAGGCAGTCTAGTATAATGGTTAAGTACTTTGAGTAAGATCGCATGTTTTCAGGTGTTTGCTGGCTAAAGTTCCAACAGACCCATTCTTTTTCATACAATCACTTTAACACTGAGCAAATAAAATGGCTGACTTTTAAAATGTTTGTTCTTAAAAATCCATGCATATTTAACACATTTCAGAAATAAAAAAGATAAAAGAAAAAAAAATGCACATACCATCCACTCTTAAATCATCCTTACTCATCTTGTTTTTTCTAACGATGGGAACATTTCCTGACACTCTATAGTTTTAAAAGTTTTCTTTTCCCTTCCTTCATTACAGCTCCTTTACTATGATAAGTCATTTTACTTTTTCCCATAGAGCCATCTTCTTGGTGGGCTCTGCTCTGTTTAGTTGTCCTAGCCTGACGCTTTTACGCTCACCTTGAGAAAGAATTTCAGGCAGCTGACCAAATCATACATCGCTTGTCTATGTCAATATTTATTCTGCCGCTTCCCTGAGTCTACTCGTTTGTCTCCATCGAAATTAATTGTTAAGTTCTCAAAGGGACATTTTGGCTTGATAACATTATTTTCTATATAAAACTGTGCAGCTTTCTTAAAGGAAACAAAATACATGAACATGCTGAAAATATCAAAAAGTACTCATTAGAGGAGAAAAAGATATGCTCAATTTCTGCCTCACTAAATGTTAAAAGTATTTTTATAGACCTTGCACATAATCGAATGACCGCCACAGTGTAGATTGTTTATAACAAGCATATTGCTTTAGTTCCTCCACATCACCTTCATGCTCAGCCAGCACCTAAAGAAGTACTGAAACAGACAGCTTTGGATATTACAAAGAAATGCACGGCACTTGCGGAAATCACATATGTTACAGGGGCCAGTGATTAATAATATGGCCTCTGAGGCCTGATCCATGAGCTCAGGTGCCAGCCGTGCTCCAAGTGGCTGTGACGTGTCACCCCTCTGAATGTCAGGTGCTCATTCCTTGAAGGGGACACTGATCTCCAGCTCGCAGTGCCGGCATGAAGATGGAATGAGGCCCTGTGTGCAGGGCCGTTACTGTTGGTGTCCTCCTGAGCAGCTCGTCCCTGTTGCACCCACAGTTTACAAGGCGCCCGTCTGACACGACATGGAGAAAATGGTCCAGCGAGTCCTCCTGTGTTCCTCAGTTCAGCCTATGTGGGGAGTCATTGCCTCGGATCATTGTTGGTCAATATACTGTGGCATTCCATCCATCTTATAATTCCCTATCACTTCTAAATCTGTGCGAGGAGTCTGCTTCAGACTTTCATCTTCCCCATGAAAAATGTGCTTCTATTTCCCGCTTCAGAGCTGTGTCTCAAGAGAAGTAACAATTTGATGACTTCGTCGCCTGGCTACTGAGTGATCTGCATTCCAGGAGACAAAACACAGAACAAGTCAATCCTTATCACATGGAAACAATTCAGGTTTGCAGAAAACCAAACCACTGCTATGATGAACGAGATGTAGACACCAGAAGAATGCCGCTTATGTCCAAACAAATGACTAAAGCCGTGGGAATGAAGCTCTTCGTTAAGCCTCCTCAGAGTCGTTTTGTAGAAAATAGTTTTAATAACCTTTGGGTGCTGTCAGTCAATCTTGTTTTCTTGGCTAGGTACTGTTTTAGATTCACCTTGATCCCAGAGTTACGGGTAGTTAAATTCCCATTTAACGCTTAGTTAGCCTAACTCTTTCTGCTTACACATGAATGATCTTTATAAGTAAATTCTACTGTCCTATCCACTCTGGAATCCTGTGTTACCCAACCCCAAGTGAACTCTGATTTGTCTATCTTTTTGGAATCAACTCCCAAAGGAACTTAATATAGTGGTCTCATGCCCAAATGTAATTCAGCTATGAATCACAGTGTAAAAGTAAGCAGGTATAAGGGTTCATGACTGCATCAACTCAGAGATGAGAAAAGAGAAATACTCAAAAATACTAGTGACTATGTCAGATGTTTAAAGAGGCCCAGGAAAGCTTAACATAACAAAACATGCCAATTCCTGAATTTCTGGCCAGAGTTAGTGGGGGGAGTTAAGGCCTGTGAGGTTAGTGTGAGGAATTCCGAGCTGGCTTTTCTCTGTGATAGATGGTGGATGGTAATGGCTGGGCACACTGGTTAGCATGCTAAGCGCCCCGCGGCTCACTCCCTGCTACTTCAGCCTTGTCATCACAGAAGCACAGGAGACAAATCAATTACTCAGGAAGCTTAACCTTTTTGATGAGGCCTCACAGGTATGTTGTGAGGCTTGAGCCAAATCTATGTTAGCAAATTAAACAAAAGGATTGTTCAGTAGCTAGTGGCCACTGGAATGTGGATCATACAAGTGTGATAATGGAGAAATCAGAATCAACACACATAAAATAAGCTCCAAATGTAAAGCCATTTGGTTTTTGAAGGACAGAGTTCTGTGACATAAGCAGTGTTTTGTTGCATGGGCTGCACACCCAGTCTTGTTTGTGTCCTCAGAGCCCCACAGAAACAGCTCTTCCAAAGGTCATCTTCCCGTCACCAAGTCAAAGAACCATTCTTTGGTCCTCATTCTTTTTTGAACTTCCAGCAGCATTTAGTGCAATGGACCACTTCCTCCTTCCTGAAATACCTTCTATTCACGGTCTCTACAACATACCCCTTTTCTGGTTTTGACTAAACCACACTGGTTGATCTTCTTTAGAACTCTTTGCTGGGTCTTCTTTTCCACACAAACCATAAATGCTGCCTTTCCACCAAGTTCATATCAGGTTGATGGCTTCGATAACTGTGTAATTGCCGGAGCCTTCCCATTTTGATTTCTGGCTCTGACTCAAGTATTCAAGTGTTTATTAGACATTTCCACTTGGACGTTTTAAGGCATCTTGAATCCCACATGTCACGAATGAAGTTCTGGGCTTCCCTTGCCCCCTCGCCCCTGTGCCACCTAGTGTGCCCAGTCCTGACCCCCTTTAAAGCCCCAGAGCTCAGTGAGGGCTCCTGCATCTAGCTGTAACCACTAGAGGTTTCGAGAAACTTTGGCACTCATCAGAAAGGCAGATGCTGGCTGTCCCCCCAGAAAGACCTGTGATCTATCAACAGAACACTGTGCACTGAGGGAGAGGGACAATCTGATTTTCTGGGGGTGATTGGATGAGATCTCTGAAAGGACATTAAACCCTAGAGACACGAATTATCACCATGGCCTATTGGCCGAAAGGCGGCTTGAGACAGCAGGTGATAAGTAGATTTGCAGCACAAGCCTTTTTCACAGGGGGTCCAGTTAGGCCATGGGCTTACCTTGTGGCTATCGCTGAAGTCCTAGAGGCTGCATATATATTTGCTACCTGTCGGAATCCCCCCATGGGTCTTCTTACCTTCAGAGTAAGGACTGTTAGGAAGAAGGGCCCAAATGGCAGTTCCTGGAAATGCCCTCATCCTCAAAATAGTCAATCAGACGATCTGGAGGAATAACGAGATCGTGTCTCCATGGAGACGTCACGAAGTAGTGGTGGGGATTCCTGTTCCCCCTTCCCCCATCTAACTTGTCTGTTTGCCTGGTGGAAAAGCCAGATGGATCTTGCAGAATGACATGGATTATCACAAACGTAATCAGCAGTGATGACAATCGCAGCTGCTGTACCAGATGTGGTATCTTCCTTGGAATAAATCAGCATAGCCTCTGGCCACCGATATGTTCCCTGCACCCACTGATTGAGTAAACGCTTTCTTTGTGATGCCAGTCAATAAAGATAATCCGACTACGCTTACCTGTATCTGTGAGGGAGCCAAAACCTTGATGGCCACACCACAGGGCTGGGCCCAAGCCACTGCTTTTTGACAGGTCTGGAGGAGGCCCGACTACTCCACAGAACAACGCTGGTCTGTATACAGACATCATCATGCTGAAAAGACTTGGGAGGTCATGTTTACGAGCAGCCTGATGGCCAGTGCCGGGGCAATCGCTGTGGGGGTCCAGATGTCGGCCAGGTTGGGGAAACTCCTCAGAGTCAACCTGTCTCAAATGTGGGGTTGTCTCCTCTAAAGTAAGGGTCCAGTCACGGGCAGAGCTCTCAGTGGTCTCTCTGGATTTTGGCGCATTATGTCTCCTGCTGGTTTTGCTGTCCTGACCCAGGTAGCCCTCTATCTCCCAGCTTTTTAAAGTCTCTGGAGCAAGAGAAGGCTCTTCCTGACTCAGGATATAGTGGAGACTGTCTGCCCACATGGACCTGCTCCCCATAGACTCAGAGGTACCCAGAAGTACCCGTGGCAGAGGGAGGGGCCTTTCAGAGCCTCTGGCAAACCCCAGTAAGAGGGTCACACACAGGCCTGGGTGTCACACAGGCTCCTGACGACAACATTCTGCACTTGAAAAGCTCCCCCTGGTTTGCTCCTAGACCCTATGGAGACTGAATTTCTGACCATGGACTATCAGCAACTGGGGACACAACCCGTTGAGACTGGGGTGTAGCCAAAGCATTGGATCATAAACTTGACTCTGATTATGCAAGGTAGGATTTCATTATAACATAGAAAGGGTATACCCAAGACTGGCCTGAGCAGGTGCACTGGGCACCAGCAACTTGCCCGGGATCCTGTCCCATATGCTGGCACCTGTAGTTCTCTCCCCCTCTCTTGGCACAGGTGAGAAAGCCCCATTTGGAGTTCCTTATAATGAGCTAACAGAGGAGGAGAAAGCATGGGTCAGGTCTACACCAGACAAGAGTTGCTGGCTGCTGTACCCCAGTCCCCTTGGAATGGTCCAGGAAGTTCGTGCACAAACTCCAGGGTCTCCTGGTTCATGGAAGGGCAGACAGCCTCCTGTTCAGATATGATTATTGGACAGTGGCTACTTGGAAGACTGGTGACTGGGAGGCCTGGGGACGTACCTTTCACAGTGATCACAGGGAATGAAGCGACCTCACATACCTGCAGTGAACAAAGCTGCCTGCTATGTAGATCGTTCGCCCTTCCCCACAGCTGCTCCACACCTGCCTAGGGCACCTCGCACAAGCAGCCCTGCCGGCAGCAGTGGGATCATGGGCGAGGGCAACAACCTGGGATCCTTTGCCCCCGGGCCGATCTGGCCCTGGCCACGTCTGAGTGTCCCACCTGCCGACACAGGGAGCCAAGGTCGAACGCTTCATGTGTTACTGCTTCTCAGAGGAGAGACTCGGCCACATCTTGGATATTAATTATATGAACTGTTTCATCGTGGAGGGGCAGTGATGTGTCCTCACAGACACTCGGCATACTTGTCCGCCAACCCTACCCACGAAATGTGTGCAACATCCTCACTTGTGGACGTGCAGAAGGTCCAATTCATTGACAGACTATCACAGGACCATTGCTCATACTAAGTGACTTTGGCAGTAGGTTCAGTGGCCTCCCCATCGCTCAGAAGCAGCTGGCGTGAAGCTTTGGGAAGTATGATGAAGGCTCAGTCGTGCCACTGATTAGGAGACAGTACCCCGTCAGGTCAGCTTACTGCCCTATGGGACATTGTACACACCTTAAACCGGTGGCCAATGTTGGATATTCTTTTCCCAACAGCAAAACCCTGTGGGTCCAGGAGCCTAGGGGCAGATAAGGGAATCCTGCCTCACCATCACACCTGAAACCCACTTTCAAGACTTCTGCTTCTCATCTCTGGATCTTGGGCTTGCTGGGTCTGGAGACTTAGTGTCCAATGGAGGGATGCTTCTGGGGGCGCTGCCTGGGCTTGTTGCGTTAGGAGCTAAGGCTGCCCCTAGCCATTGTGGACTACTCATCTCGCTGGACCAAGGGCAGAGAAGGAGGTTGCAGCACGGCTCAGTGCGGCTAACCTCAATTACTGAGAAAAAATTGGGTTGATTTCGCACAGTGCAGTCTGGAAGATTGTCTCTGAAACCTGAGTATTCACTGAGCTGCCGCCTGCTACTCTCAAGTCCCATCATAACAGTCAATGGGAAATAATAGGAACTTGGTAAATGCAGGGTGCTGAGTGTTTGCGTCCTTCTTTGGTAGGATTAAGGCCAAACCAAACAAACAAGCAAACGGAAGTTTGTGAGCCGGCCTGCTAGCAGAGTGTGTCTGGTGAGAGAAGGAAGTTGGATGTAGGCCTTATACAACTGGGAGGTCCCACAGCATCTGTGGTGTGTGTTTAGCCTTTCTTCCCTGCCCTGTGCCTTCTTCCCTGCTACTTTATGTGTAGGGCTCTGGGACCGATAATGTGTCATTTTGGTGCTTGGGAGAAGTATGATTGGACTGATACCATTTTATGCAGAGCGGTTGATGGGAAATGAGTTCTCCTGTGTTGTGTATGCATATTTTTTCCACCTAAAAGTATGGGAAAATTACCTAAGTGGTAGAAAGGACAGATTGTGCTGTGACCGTCTTCAGGTCCTCCCAAATCCGCTTTCTGCTGCTTCTGCCCCACCTGTGCCCTGAGACGCTCACCTTCACCGACAGTGGTGTCTGGTCTTGGCCTCCTTAATGAATGCAGCCAACAAAGGTATAGAAGGGAGGAGAGTGGGGTCCTTATGCCCCATCCCTCTCTGCTGGGCATGGCTCAGTGTGTTTGTGGACTTTCAGCCACGCCCTGTAGAGCAAACCTTCCTTCATGGATGTGGTCCTGGCAAAACCCGCTTCAGGCCAAGGGGTCATCACCACTGTTGTTGGTTTTCTTAACACTTTCTGTAGTGTTGTGAATAGTCTTTTCATTAACTTTGTCAATTAGCTCTGTCAACGTACCATCTGTGCCATCTGTTTTCTGCCAGGATACCGACTGATAGATACACTTCATAAATAGCTGTCTACTTTTCTCAGTCTCTGCTTGTAGCAGCGGGGTCAGGCTTCCGTAGCAGAAATCACATGCGGGGGGCTAAACCCACAAACACTGCTCACAGTTCTGGAGGCTGGAAGTCTAACATCAAGTTGCTGACAGATTCACTTCCTGGTGGGGACCCTCTTCCTGGTTTACAGACGGCCACCTTCTCACTGTGTCCTCACATGTCAGAGAACAGTGAGCTCTGGTGTCTCTTCCTCTTCTTATAAGGTTGCTCTTCACATCATAGGCCCCATCCTCATAGCTTCATCTAAACTGCATATTCCCTGAAGGTCCCACGTCCAGATCCCATCACACTGGGGACTGGGGTTCAACATGTGAGTCTGGGGGGACACAGACACTCAGTCCACAGCATCGGCACGACCAGCCTACCCGGCACTAGGGTCAGCTCTGCTCCCAGCCGGCCTGCCAAGTGACAGGCCACTCCGCGCGCCATCCGCTCGGTAGACGGTTCCACAGTAGGACCGCAGGGCCCTGCAGCACCTCCCAGGAGAATGTGCAATGCGAGAGATCTGCGCAAGGGGCACACCCATACCCCACTGCAGCCTGGGACATGTGCAGCGCATTGCAACGAACTCCATCCGACACGCTGGCTTTTAAAGTGGGCACCTGAAATTTACCTAAATTCCAACAACTGAGGAGTGTTTAACTAACCTACAGACATATTTATAATAGTCTCACAACAGCAAGGATGGGTATAATGACTATACAATAACATGAGATCTGATGACACATTGGCTATTAAGGGAATTGATTATAAATAGCATACATAATATGTAAAAGGTCACAAGCAGAAGAAAGGTAGGAAAGAAAAAGAAAAAAATGCTAATAGCTGTAGCATTTTTAAAGAAACAAAAAAAATCACAATTTCTTCATATTTGAGGCCATTTACTGGAGCAGAAAGAGTGAGGGTTTTGAAGTCGTGCAGGCCTGGGCTTGAACCCTCACTTAGACGATGGTCAGCTGTGTGGTGCTGGAAGTTACTGGGCCCTCTGACCCTGTTTTCTTATCTGTCTCCTTATCTCTATCTTGATTATCTCAAAAGGCTATTGGGTGGATGTATGAAAAATGTTTGTGAAACGCCTGCAGTTACTTCTCTGTTTCCTTCTTCTATCCCTTGTATTTTATAAACATATATTTATAAAGAAAAAATAGAGAAAGGGAAGGAAGGAAGAGGTTTTCCTCACATGAAGTAAATGACTGACTTTCTGGGAGAGACTTAGTATTCCACGGTCAGAAATTCAGTCTCCACAGTGGACACCTTTGCAGAGATAAACCCTCTCTGAGCAATAGTAAACACAGATTGTCTATGGAGTTGGAGTATCTGGCAATGACTCCCACTAATCTATATTTTTGAAAGTTCCCCAGAAACTGTGATTAGCAATCAAATGTGGGCATCGCTAATCTAAGGCCCGGGAGCACTGCCATATGTGCAGGGAGTTTTAAGACAAACTCCTAGAGGCTGATGGAGTGGCTGGGGTATCTCAGGTTAGTTCAAGTTTCTGAGGAAAGTCTAAGAGGCCAGGCCAGTCTTTGCCATATATTCATTTGTGAAAATGAAGACAAAAGGAGAAGGAAGCGTAAACTGAGAATGAATACAGAAGGCTCTGACACCCATCTATCCTGTTTAGAAAACAAACCCAACAAAATAAATAGTCAGGTTGGGTTTGCAGCCTGGAAGCTGCCTCTCCTTTATTTTCTGTGCTGTGGACATAGACAGGAAAGGACGTCATGGCACCAAGATACCCATCAGCCTGACATTTCAGGATCGAGCTTTCTGATGTACGAGGCTTAGGTGACTACTGAGTAAAATATTAAATGAGTTTGGGTGATGATATCTGACTAAAAGCCAGGTGTCCACCATCAGGAATCAGTTTGCCAGTCCATTCTGCATGTAGATAGAGTGTGCCTATTTTATAGGATCGAGAAAGAGTCCATTTGCTATTGAGCACTCCAAATCATTGCAGTAAGCAGCAAGGGAATGTGTGGTCATCCTTGGCTGTCTTCTGAGCAACTGCATTTGTCAGGCAGGATGGATCAAGCAGGCACAGAAGCTCCGGGCAGTGCCTGTAGACAAGGAGTGACCATACAGGTATACTGCAACACAGCCCCAAGCACAGAGCACCGGTTCTGTAGGAGGAAAATGCAGTGATTCCTAGAGCCAGATAAGTTCCCAGTGAGCTGTAAGCAATAGCCTTTGGGGATTTTAGGGCTTTGAATTTGTTTAGTCCCTGCAAGTCCCTATCTGCTGGAAATTGTCAGAATCATTATAATCATGTAAGGGACACACGTAGAATGTTAAATGTGATTCGATTAAATGAGAGAATTATAAAGACTTGTGCATCATATTTAATATATTTGTATTCCACTAAGCCTGCTACATTGGAATGTATTATTAAAAGGAAGGATTTGACCCCAGATCCATCTAACTAAAATCACAGAAACATTTCTTTAGACATTACGACTTTAATAATACAGTAAGCACTTGAGAAATGTGATAAATTTCTTAAATATGTGCTGGAGGTCACCAAGATCATCAGATTTCTAGTCACTCAAATTTGCAGAGGGTAAGCTGCCTTTACTCGATAATTTTAAGGGTGAAAAATCATAAAAAAAGTAAATCCAGTGGCTGGAGATGATAATGACATTGTAAGAGATTTATCTACTTAAGCCTGTCTTAGTCACAGTCTGTAGGTTCCGTCACCTGTGGAGATCAGAAGTACTCTGATCTCTCATGAGTCCTTGGAGCTACGATTTCTGTTGTTCAGGAAGCTGTTTTTTAAGTGAGACAAAGCCTTATTCCTCATCATTTGAGAAAATTATTGGTCTCTCTGGCTTGTTTTGCAGCTCTCTTGAAGACAAAGGTTGCTGTGACATTTCTTACCACCCTTGCCCCTTGTAAATATTCATCATCAGCTTTAAGAAAGCACTGTGACCTCTGTGCAGAATATTTTGGCCTCACCAAGCCTTCCGAGGCAGCTTTAATCATCTTGCAGGCCGTGTGACTAAGAGCTGGCCACCTTTCATTTCCATGCCCCTCATTTATTTGCTGTCTTCTCAACTGAAAACAAGCTTTATTCATTATGTGGAACATTACCCCCAACATAAATATGCAGGCAACCTGAACCAAAAATCCAACCTTGAGAAAAAGAGGCGTGGGTGTTGATAGAGTGAGTTGGCTTCAATCGTCTTAGGCGGCGTCTATCCAGAGCAGTGAAAAGTCGGGGCACTTCTCTGAGTTATTTGGGTTGAAGGCATGGAGGGTTTGGGGACAGCCACTCTGTCTAGACAACTGTCCTAGAAAATCATCTAACTCTTTGTTTTTTCATTGTAATCAAAATACTTGAGTGTGGAAGAAAAGTGAAGTATTGCTGACAAACCCTGAACATGACTGCATTTTCATCTTTGATGATCAGATGGTGAAATATCTAGGTGACCCTAGTGTTTTGCCACTGCTTCCTTCTACTGTGGTGAAACAGGCTACACCACCTGTCTGCAGAGGGCCACACTGCAACTACTGCGTTCTTCTATGAGCATGAGCTCACGCCTTTGTGGTTTCCCGCTGAGACCCACGTGGAACCACGTGTGCTCTGTCTGGGAGGCGACCTGGCTTTGGAATTAGGCGTTTCGTGTTCCAATATTTGACTCAGCAACAATCTGCTCAGTGTTTGAGCGAGTCACCTCACAGCCCCTGTGGCAGACAAGGATAATGAGATCGGGGAGCTCTGATCGCCATTCGTAGCTGGCCATCCGTCCTTTCCTTGTGGAGTTGATTGGAAAGGAAAGGGAGCCGCACATAAAATGCACTTTGGGCAACTCTTGACATGTGGTTAGCTCTCCATGCGTGTCATTGTTTCTTCCTCCTAAGACGCAGATTTACGATTTCTGCATTCTGCTTTACTATTCATTTCAATCACAAGATATGTGATTTAGCTAACACATCATCCCTTGCCTTTCTGTATCCAGGTATGTTTGCTGTGTGCCAGCAGTTCAGGGTCCAGTAATGGGAAAGGTATTTAGGAAAAAGGTGGTGCAGATAGACAAAGGGGGGCGTTTCACTCAATTATGCACCCCGCTTTATCTTCTGCCTCGGAGGTATTATTTTCCTTAGAATTCATTTAAATCAGGCGTGTGAACCAAGCCTGGCCTCGTTTGCAGATTATATGGCCTGTTCATCTCATTCTGCTTCATACTGCTCACATCATCTTGGTGTACTTCAGTAATAGGCAGATATTGTAATGTTTGAAATGGGAACGTCTGCCTGTGATGTGCCATTGTTTGTTGTGCCAAGGTTTGACAAATGAATGAATGAATGAATGAATACGTTGACCAACATTTTAGTTCCTCTTTAAATAATGATAAAACAGTTCAGAACTCTTATTTCCACTAGTAACTTCATTTTTTTAAAGCTAATTTTTAGGTGTCTATTTTCTGAACAAGGGAGTTCCTTTGTTTTATATCTTTTACAATGTAGCCATTTAGTTTTTTGTCATCCTAAACATATGCATTTTCTGTGTATAAATTGTATCTTTAAGAGCTTAACGTATTTATAAAGCAAGGATAGTTTCATCATCTGCTTTACAATTCTTGTACACAATTAAGGGTAGCATCAGGTAGAGGAAATGAAAACGCACTAGGGCCGGAAAATTGGGTTTTAGCCTTACCTCCATCAGCTATCAACCCCTCTAAGTCTTTGCTTCATTACAGATAGCAAAAAAATTCTCTTGCTCAGTAACCTCACATCGCTTCTATGAGAATCAAATTAAAAAATATATATGCAAATGATTTGAAAACTATGGAGAACTACCTGGCTATACATTATTATCATTTGCAAAAACATTCATTGTACAAGGGAGATTCATCAATTGTATGCCATTCTATACATAAAAGTGACCCTGCAATTGAATATTATTAGTTCTGTTATGAAACTGTATTATAAACTGGTAGTATATTTGTTCCAGAAACTGAATTAATTATGAGATAACTAACTGAACAAATATATTCCGAAGGCAACATTAATAAAGGGACAGAATATTTTTAGAACAACTGAGCAACTATCCTCACTTTTTTTTTTAAATGTGCAAATTTCTACTGGAGTTATGTTAACTCTACCCAGTGACGTGTTAACAACGTGCCCAGAAGGAGCGATCTGCGTCCCATGCAGGGTCCTCGGTATAGATGGCATCTATTCCCATCTAATAGAAAGTTGTCAGCAAAATTGAATTCCATGGGCTTTGCTCCAGTTAGCAACAAAAGAGCGTTCAACCCAGACCATAATACTTGAGTGACCATTCATTCAACAAATATCAGCTGTCAAGTATATTCCAGATTGAATTTAGGAACTGGGCATTCAAAATAACATACACATGGCCTTTGTTCTCCAGGAAAGCTTTCTACTGGGGAAAGTGGGTAAATGACATATGAACAAATAAGAACAACATGGTACAGAAGACGCCCCGTTCAGGTGTGGAGGGAAGGGTGTGTGGGAACACTAAGGACAGGGTCCCCGAGTCCCAATGAAGTTTTCCTGGGAAGGCGCAGCACCTCACCTGGAAAGGAAGTGTGAGGAGGTCGCTGTAGCTGAGGGAGCAGTGGGGGCACATTCAGAGAATGATACAGATTCGGAGGACGCAGTGGGATGTGCAGCCACGGAGGGAAGTGGCGAGTGTCACGCAGGAGGCTCTCTGTGCACTGTGAGGTCTGAGATCTCTGTCCTACAGTGCAGACTGAAGTGACACATGAGCAGCACCAGGATCTGCTGTCAGAGTCCCCGGCATAAATGTGTCATAAAAAAGGATGAAGAGGGACTGTTATGGACTCTCCAAAATTCATGTGTTAAAGCTGTCCCCCCGCCCGCCGCCCCACCCCCACCCCACCCCCACCCCCAGAGAGCATCTGCATTTGCAGACAGAGCCTCCAGGGAGGGGAGTGAGGTTAAATGAGGTCAGAAGTCTAGGACCCTAATCTGATAGGATTGATATCCTTTTAAGAAAGGGAAGAGACACCATGTCCACACGTGCACATAGTGAGGCCAAGTGAGGACACAGCGAGACAGTGCTACCTGCAAGCCAGCAAGAGAGGCCTCACCAGAGACCAAACCTGACAGCACCTTAATCTTGGACTTCCAGCCTCCAGACTGTGAGAAATAAATTTCTGTTTTTCAGTCACTCAGCCTGTGTTATTTTTGTTACCACAGCCTGAGCAGAGTAATACAGAGCTATATAAGTCAACATCTACTGTTACTACTAAGGCAGCCAGAACAGAAATGGAGAAGACAGGCTGGAAACACTGTCAAAAACTCAAGCATTATTATGTAAATGAGAAAAAAGACAAATCTTATTGGAAACTAGCCCATCTATTAGTCATTTAACCTTGGGAATGTCAATTGTGCCTTAGGGACCCTTAAGCTGCCTTCCAATGTTAGATTCCATAATATCTATATTCGCTGACATATTATTTACAAAACTCATCTATTAAATTTTTCATTTTCAGAAAAGTAATTGACATTTGCTATATCTGTTGCAAATTTTGTCACGTCAGTTAAGTAGAAAAAACACTAGAAGCTAGAATAATTAAATAAATGTTTAACTGCATAATCCTTACTTTTTCTGGAAATGATTCCAGATGTCTTAACACCCACTTAAATAATAAAATCCATCATAATTTCAAAGGTAAAATATTTTGAGATTATTACAGACACAAGTGATCAGTCTCTCAACAGTTTTTAGCACCCATTGTGAGCTGGAGCCAATAACTACATCAGGTTCCCGGGGCTTGTATTCCAATCTGAGTAAAAGCCTATTGATCCCAAATTCTGTCTTCTTAAAAAGCAAACTCACCAGCGAGCACCGACAGTGACCCCATTTTGCATGGCTGCCGGCGTTTTTGTGGGATCCTCAGCATCCTCTGTGACTTCAGCATGCAACTGTGTGTGCCGCTCATAGGCGCACTGCCAGGATGGTTTTAAGCCGGCGTGAAGTTGGGTTGGACGCGTGTGACTTCCAGATGTATTCTATAGCTCTGCAGCAGTGTTCTAGAAGAACTTCCAAATGCAGTGTGTCTTCACTTTCCCCTTTCTGCCTCCCACCCCACCTGTACCTCTGTGGAATGAATTTGAGTTTTCTTGGCATGCCAGCCTAGTCGATTGTAGGGTGCACTGAGAATAACAAAGAAACCCCCATTTGCACTGATAGTGTCATAGACTATGAGTTCAAAATACCTCTGAGCTGTTTAGGCATCAGTACTCCCCTGAGGAAAAATCTCTTTTGAGCAACACTACTGGTCACTGAGCGCCCCTGAATAACTCTGGTGACGGCTGCACGTGCCTCACAGGCCCGTGGAGCGTCCACTCCCTCTCTAGACAACTTCCTTCAAAATACTGAGGACAGTGTATCTCCTCTGACTTCTTCCCGAAACCAAGGATCACCTGTTTCTTCAACCATTTGTCTAGTGATTTGATTTACAGGTCCCTTTAGTTGCCCTAGTATTTTTTAAATGTATTCTTTTAAGTTACTAATATTTCTCTTAAATATAGTCTGTTAGTTAATGATATTGGATGCCAATGATGGAAACTCCATTCAAACTGATAAAAAAGAAGAAAAGCCAAACCAAAGCCAGGGTGGGAGAGGCATGGATTCATGAAGCTGGAGTCCAGGAGTATTACTCCATGTGCTGAAGTGACGTCAACAGGAATTGATTGGAAGCTGGGTAGCTTTATTCTCAGGCAGGTACTAAAAACATGGCTTCCTGGAGGTTCAGACGGGCCTTTTACATGCCTGAGAGAGAGAGAGAGAGAGCCTGCCCTGGAATTCCTGAGAGTTCCAGCAAAGGCCCGGGATTGAGCAAACTGCAGTGGACTGGCTTACTGGCCCAACAGAACCAGGCCTTGGTCAAACGCCTGCTCCTGGAAATTAGTTGGAGTGAATCCCAGCCAAGGCCCAGGGAATGAAAGCCGGGAAGGAGCCGCTGGGTGCCAAAGACACAAAGACAAATGCTAGCAAGGCAGAGCGACAAACGTCCACCAAACACAGCACTGTGAATCCGGCCTCATCTCTGGGTAGTCACCCTGACAAGTATGTAACAGAGAAGCATCAGCGACACTCAAGGTGGTGACAACTCTTTCAGAATCTAAACCCCACTAATTCCGGTTACCTTACTGTCAACAAAACCACTACCTTGGCAAAGAATTAACTTCTCATGTCCCTTTGGAAAGACTTGTACACAACTGATGAGTAATAGAAATGGCGAAAATGGAAGGGACACAAGGAAGCTGCTGTCACCTAGGTCCTTGTGTGATATTTTAAATCCTGATTTAAAGGCTTCAAAAGGATGCATTTTATTCCTTAATCTGTTGTTCCTGACATTCAACTGCCTCTTCCCATCTTTAACCACATTTCATTTGAAAACATTTTAGATATTTGACATCACAGTCCTGTCTTTATCTTTCAGGCTTAACTAAAATTGATGATTATATTTCATCAGATTTTTGTCTACTTATTTAGTTTAGAATGTTTCTTTTCTATCCTGGATGCTGTGTTTTTCAGAGTTTTTTCTCCTTCACTTTAGAGTATATGGCTATTTTTAATGGTCTCATCCATGCAAAGTATTATGGAAAAGTTAATTTCAGCCTATGTGTATCATTCTTGATTTTATTTCCAGGTAGAGTGGCATGAACACAAAAAAAGGAAAAGAAATATATCCAAATATCAACCTCTGTTGACTAAAAGTCCATGGCAGGATGATGAATTCTGAGCATGCAGACACAGCAGGCAAATTAGCACATCTGGACCAGAGTGGGCTGTTTACCATATTTTAAAAGTTGAAAGATTCTCAGTACATTAATGCAGAATTTTCAGTAACAGAGATTGATGCTAAATTGAGTTTACCTGTCTATCACCTACAATCAAAGGATTTGCTAAATAAGTGGAAAACAAAAACAAAGCCAATAAAAAATTTCAACTATTTAGAGAATAAACTTTTTTCTAGTGTACAATGCTATAGATGACACATTTATGAATAATTGAAAGGTAATGTAGAAATAAGCTGTCTTTTTCTAAAATGTAAATAAGGAATCTCTTTGTCTCGAGGTATCAGAATCCATCCTTAGTCCATTCTTCCTTGGTGCATGAAGTGACCAAGTTCTCCAACCATGCAGCTTCTGAGAATATAATTTTCATACTGGTGAGGCTAATCCAGGCACATTGCTCAGAGCAGAACCTCCCAGCGCTTACACAGACACTTGGGAGCTTGTTGGACGATGATTAATGGACCTGTTGAAGGTCCAAGGTACCGAGGATAAGTTACGCTGGCGCCGATGCCCAAGGAGACAGCAGGGTATTGAAAACAACATTCTTTCTTGAACTTTCGGAGCCTTTATTTTCCAACCCTTCTCTCTTTTTATCTCTCTTCCTTCTTACCTGGAGCAAAGTGAATATAGCATCTGTTTTGAATATATTTTACATTACCTGCTTTGGTTTTAAATTTCAGCTTAATTTAATATTTAAGTAGAATTAATAAATTTGCTTGTATCCTTGCTAATGTTTCTCTTGTGGGTCAGTGATTTTCAGGATGAGCAAGTTCTTTAAGATCACGGCCATCCCTTGCTTAAACTGCTTCCATTAACTGAATACGTCTGAAAATAGGAACATGAGCTATATTTACATAACTTATCATTCAGGCCTCAAATCAAGTCAGTCGGGCCCTCTTCCATGTTTACCTCCAGCAGGATGGTTAGTTTCATGGGGAGGCAGAATGCAATTTATCAGATTATTGAAATCTCTGATAAAGTGGAACCTAGTTCTATGCCAATGATTCCAATGGAGAAAACTGTTAAAGGTTAGAATCATTTTCAGATGATTTTCAAAGCTGTAAAACTCTTTCTTTCAAAGAAATCTTACCCCAAAGCATAATATATAAATTACACTGAAGGGAAGTGATGCTGATTTAAGCAGGTAGTCCAGGAACCCCACCGGCTCTTTCTCCCACCCCACCCCACCCCACCTCCCAACTTCCTCCAGTTAGGTTCCCAAATAATCCCCCAGAGACCAACTTGGTTATATCAGAAGGGCCTGGAAAGCACTTTGTAAACTAATCAGGTGGTTGGAGTTTAAGCACGATGGAATCGGGAAATGCCATCTGAGCCCAAGCTTTGCCTTCATGTCATTCACGAGACAGACTGATGCAGAGATTCTTAACCTGGACAATGCAGGGATGCTCACTGTGAACCACTGGGATAAGTTCTTGAACTGACACTGGGTGGGTATGACCAATACCACGTTCCAAGGGAAACAATGGCCCAGTGGTTTCCCTTAACTGGTCCTTCTCAGTGACTTCTTGAATTGGAGACGGTGTCTCTGGTTCCTGATATTTTCTTTCATTTTTTAGATTTGTGTTTAGTGATGTTCGTCCCTGATTGACCACTCACCCCGACACACAAATACACACAGAGACACAAACACACACACACACAGTACATCACCACAAAGAGGCAGTCCAGCATAGAGTTCCAGTCTGCGACTCAACACTGCAGACCACATATAGTGAAAAATCTAGTGAATGAGGTGTTCCATGTCACCACCCTGACCCTGCTTAGATGTCACCCACAACCTAACAGGTTTCCAGTTACACAGATGTTCCTCAAGCAAATGCTTTTAATAAGAATAAGAATACCAATCCAACAGTCAAAGAAAAACTGGTGAAAATGCCAGCTTGCTGTTGTCAGATGATCTGGGCTACAAATACCTCGAGTTTCTGCAGGGAAGGTCATTATTCCCAAATGCATATTTGGCTATGCCACACACCAAAGGAACACTAGTTAATGTCTGTGGGGAGGAATTCGGGTCTAGCAGGCAGACACTTGGTGCAGGCCTAGTGAATGACTTTGAGTTGTTGAAGTCCTGTCGGAACATGTAATCATAGAGTCCACATTACCAGTTACAACTAAAGCTAGTAATGATTGCATGCAAATCATATTTTTCAGGAAAACATACTGTGTGAACTATGGGTGAAAATCTCTGTGAAGCAGAAGGATACATAAGATTCGCTCTCTTACTCTCTTTTGATATTCAAAATATATCAGGATGAAATCGAGATATAATGTTAATACAGTAATGTATTTTTCTCAAAAAGAAAAGCAGAAAAGTAAAAAAAACCCACAATTTTAAAAATATTTTGGAGCATTCCTATTAACCAGTAAAAACCAGTCAATTTACAGACTTTGGTTTCAAATGCAATGTATTTCAGTCTCGTAGGCAGATGAAATTGTCAGAATCTTTGCCCCCAATTTTTGCTCGGTACAGTTGGGTCCAGTGTAGGTTTCTTTTCCTTTAAGACTTTATTTTTAGAGCAGTTTTAGGTTAACAGCAGCATTGAAAGGAAGGTATGGATCCCCCCTATACTCACTGCCCCCACATATGCACAGCCGCCCTGTTGTCAACGCTCCCCTCCAGATGGCACATTTGTTACGACTGACGCACGTGCAGTGACAACGTCATCATCACCTTCAACCCATGGTTGGCATTAAGATCCCTCTGGTGGTCACATCCTGTGGGTCTGGACAAAGGCGTAATGACCGTACCTACCATTGCAGTGTCACCCTCTGTGCTCCACCTCTTCACCTCTGCCACCCCCTAAGCCCTGGCAACCGCTGATGTTTTTACTGTCTCTGTAGTTTTGCCTTTTCCAGAATGTCGTATAATTGGGGTCATACAATATGGAGCCTTTTCCGACGAGCTTCTTTCACATAATAATACATATTTAAGCTTCCCCAGATCTTTTTGTGGCTCGATAGCTCATTTCTTATGCGTGCTAAACAACATTCCATCCCCTGGATGTAGCACAGTTTATCTTTCCATCACCTACTGAAGGACATCTTGGTCGCTTCCACATTTTGGTGGTTATGAATGGAGCCGCTTAGACGTCTGTGTGCAGGTTTGGGTGTGGGCGTAAGTTTCAGCTCCTTCAGGTAAAATACCAAGAAGTGCGATCGCTGGATCGTATGGTTAAGAGCAGGCTCAGCTTAGTGCTGTCCTCTGGAGTGGCTGCGCCGTCTGGCATCCGTGTGGCTTGCCCTCGGGGCTCTCGGCCCCAGTACCGCTGCCTACTCTGTCTACAGAGTGTCTCGGGCTGCGCGTTAATATGCAGACTGTTACACTTGGCCCGCGAGCCAGGCCGGCAAGGATCGATACGTCTTTGTGAGTGTCAGCCCTGCGTGCCCGGAGGAGGTCTGCGGCCCCCATCTGCTGCGTGCTGGCCGGCCTCTTAGCCAGTCACTGTGACAGTGCCTTGTGCTGCAAGGTACGCGTCTCCTTCTGTTTTTCTCTGCCCCTTTTGCAAAAGAAAAAAGTGGACAAGATCCAAATGAGTCACTGCTTGACTCCACTACCCGCAGAGTGGCTGCTGCAGGCAGAATGCGGCACAGCTGCCCAGGTCCCTGCCTCTTGGAGGCTTAGTGTTGATGTCCCTGTGAAAATGTGAGCCCAAATGCCAAGTTTCAGCCGGGAGTGGAGAAGAAGGAAAATGGGAGACGCCAAGAGGGAGGAAGGCTCTACTGGTCCTGGTCTGTTTCATCGTGCGTCTCTCCTCAGCTCCGCCACTGTTGTCACTGCTAATGTGATTAGCCCTCCCCGCTTTGCTTAGACATTCGGGCTGATAACGATGGGGACGCAGCAGCCTCAGCTGGCACCCCAATCTCTTAATTATACATACACCCAGCCTTTCGGAGACGAAAGCCTGTTTCACTGCAGAACCAGCGTGCTTGACATTTTACCGCTGACAGGGCGGTCTTTATTTCTCTCTCTCTGCAAGGCCAGACCTCCTTAATTACAGTTTTCCTAAAACTTTCCACACATTGCGATTGTTCTTATGGAAAGGTTGCACATGGAAACCACGTTGCGATTTTTCTCTTGCGAGTTATCATCCTGATTTAAAGTTCAGAGGAAATAAAATCAAGATGACAGCAATTAGTGGAGGCCTGTGCTGGCCAGCCTGTCCTCCACTCTCTCACTCTCTTGTCCTTAATCGCGATTTCCACGGGGTGTGTTGGCACCTGTGGACTCACCAGTGGTCCAGGCAAAAGCACTTTATCCTGTTTGTGCTAAAACTTGCCCGAGTCTGTTGTGTTTACTATAGAAAAGTCTGGAGATGGTGCTATTTTTCTTTTTTTGTTGTTGTTCTTTTTTCTTTTCTTTCTTTTTTTTTTTTAAGTAAGGACAGGAAATGGAATGGTGGCTTTTAAGAACTTTCTTTTCCTACCCCTGATGGGATTTTGATGCCTGGTGCAGGGGCCATCAGAAGCGAGCGGCTGCTTTCAGAGCACTGTCTCCAGGGACATTCGTAGAAAACTAGTTTGAGACGGATCAGAATTCCGGTTCAGAATATTTTGTCAAAAGGCACCCAGGTTACCAGACAGCCGAGAACTTAGCATTCTCATGGCTTTAAAATGTTCACATGCCACAGCAAAGCTGCACTGATGGTGACAGAGATACAGACTTCTGAGCTAACACAGAATCCTTGGCAAGCAGTTGAGAGCCGTGTTCGAAGCCCGAGGTCTGTGATGCATCCACGTAAACCATTAAGTGGCTTCTAAACTCTGCCTCTCGACAAATCCCAACGACTTCCAGAATTTGGTCTTCAAAGTCCTAACGTTTACAGTTAACCTCCAATAACAATTCTAGAAGGTTGGAGTGTGGCAGGAGGGCAGGGATGTTACTTTACAACAAAATTTAGATCCCGCTTTGGGTTTGAGAAATTGGGCATTCCGTATTTCTTTAATTTATTTCCACATATGTACATATGGTAGATAGTTGAAGATAGTTTATTATGTTTTCGCATTTTTATCACTCCTCAAACAGCTGGATCTATAGGACGGGTCATTGAATAGCCGATCATAAATTATTATTCATATTTTCCCATTGTCCTGCCTGCTTTGGGCTGTGATAACAGAACACCACTGACCAGATGGCTTAAAAACAACAGACATGTGTTTCGTACAGTCTGGAGGCTGCATGTCTGAGTTCAAGGTGCTAGCAGAACCATGTCTGGTTCATGGACGTCTTCTCGCTGTGACCTCACATGGCAGGAGGATGAGGGGCTCTCTGGGGTTTCTGTTATGAGGATGCTGGTCCCATCAGGAGCTCTGCCTTCATGACCTCATCACCTTCCAGAGGTCCCACTTCCTGACACCATGCACTGAGGAGTGGGTGTCAGCGTATGGACTTGGGGACACAGACAGTGCATAGCACTAACACATTCACTAACGGAAAGACCTTGGTAGAAGGTGTGTCTGTTGTGGACCTTATTCAGAGAAACTCATCACTCAGAATGTTCGAGCACATATGGTGACGGGCTGTGTGAGGGACGGGGCTGCCTGAAAGCCAATGCAGAGCAGCAGGCTGAGCATGGAAGGCAAGGGCGGGTAGGGACTCAAACTGCCGCATGCTCGCACGGACGGAAAGGCGTGTTGGGGCTGCTCGTAGACCCTGCTCCTTCCTGGAGGAGCATGCGGGGGACTCACCTCTGTGTCCCTGACAACAAACGAGAACCACACAAGGTGGAAGGTCAGGAGGAGCTCTGTCACGGACAGTGCAGCCACCAGGGCAGGCAAGGAGCTTGCTCCAGGAGGCAGGGAGACCAGCGAGTGGGTCCCTCGGGGAGGAGAAAGGGCCTGGCCGGCCTGAGAGGGAGGAGTAGAGTTGGCTAAGCAGGAGGGTGACTCAGAGTCATCCAGACAGAGAGCAGGACCTCAGCAAGGGTGCAGGAAGAGGCCCTCGCTCAATGCTCAGGAAAGGCCAGCTGTCCAGACAGGCCCACGCTCGCCGTGTGTCTGAGCAGGGCAGGGGCTCGCGAGCGCGGCTGTCACAGTGAGACCTTGGAAGCTGTGGCGGGCCTCAGGGGGCCCAGGCCTTCTGCAGTGTGGCTCCGTCAGCAAGACGCTGTGGCCACGTTGGTGGTCAGGGCATGGAGGGAGCACAGGTGACGCAAAACCACGCGCTGCCTGGATTGACATTCTGTGACGCCTGAGTGGATCTGAGCCTTAGTTCCTTCATCTATAAGTGACACTGAGACCCACCTGGGCTCACTCATGGGAATTATTTTTGTCAACAAATGGTCACTCTAGGACAGATGGGTTGGTGTGGGCCGGTCTCTGCTAGTCTTACTGCAGAGAGCCAGGCACACGGTGGGCGCTCAGTCTACCTACGTGACATGGGTCACTAATCTGAGAGGTGGAGAGGAAAGACTTTGAATTGTTCAAAGGTGAGGTAACCAAGCCCTGACCCAGGAGGAAAGGATGAAGTTGGAAGGGAGGGAGTAGCAAAGAAGGAAGTATTTACCTGAGGTCAAGGAGGTGGGCGGGAGCTATCAAAGTCAGTCACCTTGACAAGGTCGTGACCACTGCAGCTGCCTACGCTAGCTGCTCTCAGCCAGGGAAGCTGTGCTGGTTCTGGCAGAATCCTCGGGTGCTCTTGCCTAAGAGATCCTGCCATGGTCTCGTCACGGAGCCAGGAGAGCCGAGGATGTTGGCTACATCGGCACAAATTGGGGTGTTACATGGTGGACCAACGCAGCATAGGGTTACGGTAGTTAAACTTCAGGTAGATTGTTTCGGGCACTTCTGGAAATGTAGGCTTGAATCTCTCAAGAGAGGCCCGGGTCAGCTGCATAGACTTGAGGCCTGTCTGCAGACTGAAGTCCAGAAACTGGATGGACTCCCCCATGAGTCCGCCCCAGAAGGGCTACCATTCAACCTCTCCAGGCCTGGTGCCTGCTGCGCGGGCCCTCCCCAGGATCCCAGCTGTACCCCAGCCCTCAGCACCTTGACCCTCAGCTCTCGTCACTTCCCCCAGGAAGCTTTTTTCCCCAGCCAGGTGGGTCTCTCTGGGGCGGGCACTTTGGCACTGGCTTTACCTAGGCCTGGCTGCCGCTCGGCTCTGCCCAGCACACGGGCCAGGCGGGCATCCGGGGTGTGCAGGCTTCCAGGTGCAGGACGACGGGAGGTGGGGGGACAGGAGCCGTGCAGACTGGGAAGCCAGCCCTTCACACGGAAGCAAGCCGAGAAAGTAAGCTGCAGACTGCAACAGAGCTGCAACGCTGTTACAGACGCCTGTCCCTGGCACAGCCAGGGCGCTAGCCACAAGCTGTGACCCTGAAACTGGAGGAGAAAAGACGTGCCCTCTAATGACCAAGGAGGCCAGTGCAGGGACACACAAGGGGCACAACCCCGCTAAAAAAGGGGCAAAGGAAGACTAGGCGACGGGGAGCTTGTGTCCAGCTTCGTCATGGTGAAAGCGGGGAGGTGCTCATTCTGGAAACTGCTAAATACTGAAGAAGTTTCCAGAAAGAGGAAGTCTGAGGAGAAAACAAGTTAAAATGACCTTCCAGGAAAGGATGGATTGTTTTACGCACACATGCACACACACACACACACACACACACACACACACACACACACATATATCTCAAAGAGCAAATCTAATATTATCTTTAGTAATTTTTATGTTCTCTATGTATTTTATATATAAATACTTTTACCAATAAAAACAACGCCTTCTGATTACAGAAAGTTGAAAGCAGAAAGAGAAGTAAAAAGAAATAGTCATCCAAGGATTACTTCCTTTGCTCCAAGAGTGCTGAGCACGTCGAAGGTGTGGAGAGTGGACGAGCAGCCTGCGGGTGTGAGGATGAAGGTGTACACCCAGAGGTCACTCCCACAAGAAGTTACGTGGTGAAAACGAAGGAAGGCGCATCAGCTGTGGGGGATTCCGGAACACTGGAAGCGAGCGCGTCAGCAGAAGGGGAGATGAAGGACGTCCCTGGGGAAGGCAAGGGTAAGGCAGAGGAGTGAAGTTTGAGTGAAAGCAGAATCAAGAGCCTTGGGAAAGCGTTTTGCAGCCACTGGTGGCATAACGAGTCAGGCAGTACCGTCATGGATGCTAAAGCCACAGGCGAAAGGGTGACTGTGAAACGAGAGCTGCGTGGTCTCCAACTGTCACCACCGTCCTTGCTTATAAGTGGCTGAGCAGAGGCTCCTGAGGGTGCATGAATAGACAGCCACCACCGCGAACCTCAGTCATCTTACCCTCATGCTTCCAAGAGTGTGACGAACGGGCTTCTGCCTTCAGGGGGAGGAACCGAGAAGAGAGAACTACAGTAGGGTATTCTTCCTAAAAGCATTTAACCTGAATCTGATCATGAAAAAATAGAAAAATTCACACCCCGGGACATCCTGCACAACAGCTGGCTTGTGCTCTTTGAAAATATCAATGCCACGAAAGACACAAGGAAGAAGAGTCAGGGCGTGCTCTGCGTTAAAGGGGACTGGAGAGACACGTGGGCAGATGCGATGCATGGTCCCGGAGTGGGTGCTGATGGAGGGCAGAATGGCGCCAAAGGCCGCGACCGGAGGAGCTGAGCAACTGGGACGCGGGTACCATTACCGTGTCAGGCTTAAGTCGCCTGGGTGCGGGGTAGGAGGAGGCCGTTACTTGCTGAGATGAATATCTTCGCAGGAGAAACAATGAGCATTTATTCATATAGAGAGAGATGAAGCAAATGTGGGCAATGTTAGCTGTTGGCGAGTCTAATGAATAGGTTTTCATTACATTATTCTTTCAATTTTTCTATAGGCTTGAAAAATTCAAAATAAAAAGTTGAGAAAGATAAGAAGAAATCTGGAAAAAGGGAAAGAAAACATTTTCTCTGAGGAAAGGAGAAAAGGGAATCCTGGGTGGTAGAAAGACTCACATTAGTCGATTTGCTATATGCCAAGCACTGCATTTTGTGTTTTAAAGTAAGCTAACTCATTAAACCCTCCTAACACATTTTCAGGGTAGATATTTTTATTCTCACTTTATATATGAGGAAATAGAGGCTCCAAAATCATGTGCTACAGCCCTTTCTGGGAGCTAGTAATAGAGTGTGTAGATGGAAATGTGGTTCTACCTAACTCAAAACCATACTCTTTAACGCAAGCTCACCCTGTTCGTTAGGGCTCAGTGGCAAGTAACTCCCGTCTGGTTTAAGCAGAAGGGAGCAAAGCAGTAAGGAATTAGCTGGCCTGCGGAGGCTTTAGGCTGAGCTTCTAGGGACCATCACCAGAGTGCCACCTTCCTGAGCTATAAGCAAGAGGGCGAGGGACCCCAGCCCAGGGCCTAGAGCTCAGGGGCTTGGCCCAAATCCACACTAGCCAGCCAGCAGATGCCCTCGCCTGCCACTTGACACCTCAGCTTAACCATGTCACCTATTTGGCATGCTTGCTTTAGAAACACCAGAAACAGCAGAAGCGTGGACCATACATCACAACGTCTCTGCCACCTTCTGAAGATCCCGTGGGCACATTTGCTGGGGGAAGCGAAGCCACATGTGCCTCATACACCTCTGAATGGAGTTTGTGAAGGGCAGTCGTCACCTCCCTAGCCTTGGCTACTGAGCAAAGCATGCTATAGGAGGTGGCAGAAGGGAATTGAGGCAACTGACCCATAGGCCACATGTCCTCACTGTATTTGCTAAAGTTGCAGAACCCAGGCGTAGTGAAGAAGGAGCAGTCTGAGGCACACTTAACAGAGAAGACTCAGTGGGGTTCGGGCAGAAGTGGAGCCATTGGGGTGTAAATGTGAGCGGACGTGTACGCAGTGTTCGCTTACTTATGTAGTGTTATGAGGTCTGACCTTTCTCACTACGAGCTGGTGAAGCAGGCTCTGTTAAGCCGTCGCGTTCATGTCTGACAGTGGAGCTGGAAGGTTGGCTCAGGCGTCGGGGGAGGGTGGACAAAGAGTGGAAAAGACGAAAGTAAGTGGACAAATAGAGAAGATCGGGTCAGAACTCGCAAGAATGAGCTGGAGCCACGAGGAGGATTGACACCCATGTCTGTCTCTATGTCTGATGTGGGTGGTGTCAGTGTCCTGTGGGAGCTGGACGCACACCTGGCCCAGAAGAAGGAGGAGCCAGGAGGAGGTGGGACTGCCCCTGCCATGGAGGGGAGTCTGTGAGGCAGTGACAATGACCTGTGGGAGCTGTAACCGGACTGCTGCTCCCTTCCCCTTGGACCCCGCGTAGGAATCGCCCTGGTGGCCTGCCCTAACCAGAAACAGAAAGAGAGGGAAACTCAGGGATCGTAGCTGAGCCTGGACTACCGGACACTTTAGAAAGCCACCGCAGTTGACCAGGGTCCCAGAAAAGTAAAAGGGGAGTATGGGCGGGCAGCGATTCAGGCACGACGAGCTTAGAGCTGACTGGCCGGCTTCAGGGCCGGCAGGACCTGGCTGCAAGCTTTCTTCTCCGCCCTTCTTAGGACATGCAGTAGTAATCCTCAAAGCCGCGCCATAGTCTAAAGTGGCTGCTGGAGCACCAGTCCTCGTTTCTATATTCCTGAAGGCTGTAGGAGGAAGGGGTGGGGAGTGCCCAATGGTACATGTCCCAGTTGACTGGGACACCTTTAACGAGTTTTCCAAAGCTGCTCCCAGTGACTTTTTCTTACATCTCTTGGGTCTCGGCTACTTAGGGTGACCATACACTTTAATGGTCTAAACTGGGACAATTTTGAAAAAGAACGATGGCATTATAGATAATTATGACAGTTCATCAGGCTGAAAAAGATTCTCTCACAAGGAAACCGGAAACTATGGCTAACACTGCCCCTAGGAAGGTGGGAAATTTAGTCTTAGAGTCCACTGCTTTGCCATCGCGAATATACCAGGAGCTTGATGAGTAAAGGAGGAGGGGAAATAACCACTGGGGGCGGGGGGTGGGGCTGGGGCTGGGTGGGGGGGCTGTCGGTCCCACCACAAGCCCACATCCAGCAGTGTGTTTCCTACAGGTGACGGAAAATTACTACTTAATGTCTTTAATTTGCGCTTTCTCTATTTTCCTTCTAGGGAAACGGTGCGGTCAATCCTTAACACTTTAGTTTGAATGATTAGGGCAGAGCGTTGTATCCTGTCTGGTGGCAGGGATGAGGCTATTCCTAAAGTATGGGGTTTGCAGGGCTCAGAGAGCTGGGATTTCCTCGGCGTGCATAGAAGGAGGCCTTGGCAAGGGACGGAATGGAAGGGAGGACAGTGTTATCCGCACCCGTGCTTACGAACCTGCCAGCAGATGTCCTGGAGAGTAGGTGGACGCTGCCAACTCCGGACTAAGTTAATCTGACAGCTGCGGCAGTACTGGCACTTGGGATATTAGTTTAATAGGGGCGCTGTGTGGAACGCTGACAGCCATGCTTGGAAATAATGAATCAATCTGCCAAATCTGTGTCCAATTAGAAACGATGACTATTCGGCTTGTCTTTTTGCCTGCTCGTTAGGGTGAGTGGACGCTCCCCTCCCCCTGAGTGCATAGCTTGTGCAAAAAGTGTGAAAGGCAGTGTGTAACGTGCATCACGGCGAGGACAGGTCCTCATGTGTTGGGTCATGGGAAATTCTCGGCTCCTGGGGCTGGCAGCCCTGCCAAGGGCTCAGAGGAGACACTGTGAGATCTAACTCTTGGTAGTCCAGCCAGCACTCTGAGTGGGTACATTTCCTAACCAGTTCAGTATTGAAATGACAGACTGGGGACAGTCAGGCCCCACAGCTCCTGAGGAGATCAGTACAAAGCACCCAGCACCTGGCATGGAATACTCTGACAACACAGTGAGCCCACATCTGACTAAGCCCCAGAGTAACTTCCAGTTTATGGAAATAGGGAAAGGGACAAGTTCACCACGAGGAAATGGACAAATCAAGAGAGCGGTCTTTTCCAGGACAGCTTGCTGCTTTCTTCAGCGTGTCAGTGCCATCAGTGGAAGGAAGGGGACAGGAAGGGCACAGGTCTGAGTTAAGAGACCGAGAGCCACACCAACCAGTTAACATGGCTTCCTGGGACCTTAGTTTGTAAAACTCTTAAAAAATATTTTTGAAACCATTTTTGAAATTGGAATATGGATTCTATGTTAGATTTTACCAGGGAATTATTGTTAATTTTTATTAGGCAATAAATAGCTTTGCATTTATATTAAAAGTCCTCTTTTTAAAAGACGTGTAATCGAGTATATAGGAGTGAAATGATGATGTCTGTAATTTGCTTTAAAACACATCAGAAAGGAAGGAAAAAGAAAAAAAAAGGATAGATTAAACATGTGTGACCACATTTTAAGAAGTGATGAATTTGGATAAAAGGATAGGTTCATTATGCTAGGTGTTCAACTCTTGTACATTTTGGAAAAAAAGTTTTCATCAAAAATTTAAAAAATATAAATTTAACAAGAATTGTATATTGATCATCTAGACTGTGTTTTATTAGCAGTTTGGGAAAAGCATCTTGATTGCTACTAGATTCCTCTTATTGACTGTTGTTTATGGTCAGGATGGCTGAGAGAAACTTCCCGCATGACTGTGGAAGGCAATTTTGTCACGAGGACCTGTCTTCAAAAATGCAAAGTGACAGGGTTATACTGTATCTCTAAGGATTGCTTAAGTTCTGAGACCCTATATATCTATGGCTTAAGGTTGGTTTGTCTAGCTGAACCGGGACCAGTCCTGGCTCTGCCGCTAAAGGTACGCCTGAAACTACAAGTTGCTGAAAAGTAAGGACACTGAATGGTCGGATGTGGGTGGCCTGGCTCATATATATTTATGTAACATCTGTGTATAAGTACACATATGTACGCACACATCAATGTTCTTACAGAAAACTGGGGATGGCATCTGATCCTCCTGTGACGTCTTTTGGAAACAAACAACAGCAGAAAATCACCCCTGCTCAGCTCATTACCTGATTTATTCCTCACTTTGATTTTTTGAGGCACGTCATGTTATTTTTCCAATTTGGAGATGAAGAAACTGGAGCATGGACAGAGTAATTTGCCCGAGGTCGCATTATAAGGCTGTGATCAAGTCAGGGGTTGAACTCTACCTTGCAAAAAAGTGTGAACAGCTAATAATGAACACAGCAACTTTAGAGTTTGATGACACAGTACTCAGTCCCCCTTATCCTTGGGCTCATTTTCCAAGGTTTCAGTTATCCACAGTCAACCGTGGTCTGAAAATATTAAATGGAAAATTTCAGAAATGAACCATTCATACATTTTAAATTGTGTGCCGGTCTGAGTAGCATGGTGAAATCTCGCTTTGTCCTGCCTGGGATGTGAATCGTCCCTTTGTCCAGCGTGTCCATGCTGTATATGCCCCCTGCCCATTAGTCACTTAGGAGCCGGATCCGTTATCAGATTGATTGTCAAGGTATCGTAGTGCTTGCATTCGAGTCACCCTGATTTTACTTAATAATGTCTTACTCGCCTCACTTCATCTCATCACGTAGGCACTATATCATCTCACATCATCACAAGAAGGATAAGTACAGTACAGTAAGATACTATGCGAGCGAGACCACATTCACATAGCTTTTGTTACAGTCTAGTGTTATAATTGTTCTATTTATTATTACTTATTGTTAATCTCTGATCATGCCTATTTATAAATTAAACTTTATTATAGGCATGTATATATAGGAAAGACATAGTATAGTCAGAGTTCAGGCATCTATGTGTGGTTTCAGGCATCCCCTGGGGGTCTGGAAACGTGCCCTGTGGTCGAGGGGGTGCTGCTCTGCGTGTTGATACACAAGTGAGTTGCAACACAACACAATAGTTTCTCGAGCTGTACCTTAGCAATATTACATGTGTTTCTCTGATAGTGGTGAGTGTGGGAAGGAACAGATAAAAGTGAAACCGCACTTACATCTGATACACCTACACCAGAAATATATCGATTATTTCTATCCTTGGTGATGTTACAAGTGTGTGCTTATCTATTTAATTCTACACTGACATTATTTTCTTTGACTCAGCAGATCAATATGCTATTTTTCTAGGCTAAAGTTGGACAACAGCCTGTGACCTGAGAGTCTGATTATTTGAAATCAATCCTGGCTTCCCTGTGGCTTATGCTGCACCTCTAAACATGCTACATACAGGCACATAGGGCTGGGGTCCCAACTCCCCAGGCTGAGGACCAGTACCAGTCCGCGTCCTGTCAGGAACTGGGCTGCACCGCAGGAGGTGCGCGGCGGAGGAGTGAGCGAAGCTCTGTCTGTGTCTGCAGCCGCTCCCCAGCACCAGCATCACCGCCTCAGCTCCGCCTCAGATCATTAGGCACTAGATGCTCATAGGAGCACCGGTCCCTGGAACCACAAGGGTTGGGGACCGCTGGTGTAGAGCGTGTCAATTCCTTACTGTCTGTACCTTCGGAAAGCGTGTCCACACATTATCGAAATGCTAAACAGCGCATCTCCACATGCGCTGAGATGTGCGACTTACAGAGAGGCCTGCATTCAACAGGCCCCAAAGGGTACAAATACCATCGCACCATGTAAAAACATCCCTCCTCCTAATTCTCCGGGTCTGCTCTCGCGTCTCTCCTAGCGTGGGTGCGTGGGCACGCCTGTCTGCTCCAGGCCGAGAACGGGAGTGGGACGACGCAGCGTTACCACTCAACTCCAGCCCCCTGACCCGGAAGCCGGTGACCAGAGCGATATGTCTGCCTTTGTCTGCTGTTCCAATTCCCCACATTCCAGAAAAAAAAAACAAAACAGCTCAAGATCCAGTTTGCCTGATCACTTAATGGAAACTGGAGTGGGAGAGGTGACACAGGTAGTGTAGCAGTTGGAGAAATAGATAAGAAAAGGAAGAGAGAAAAATGGTTTAAAGTATCCGCTCGACTTAAGGAAAAGACCAGGCATTTCCTCAGCCTCACTGTTCACATGCCAAGGCCGCCCCTGGTGTGGGTGCAGTCTGGAGAGTTCTGAGCACTGAGAAGGCGAGCCCCACTGTGATGTGACTTGCTGTGCGCCCAGACACTGTGCTTTGGGGACACGCAGACCATGAATCTTCTCTTGGGGGTTTTTGTCCAAGTTCTCAGTGCAAACAGCTCTCCTGTCAGTGCTCGGACCTGACACAACAAAATCTTGGTCTCCAGTGCGTCAAAGACAACAGTGAAAGCGTTCAGCTATCACGTCAGTTACTAGTCATTGCATTTATCTCCCTGGACTTCAGCAAAGCCAGAAAAATCCATTTGCCTCGGCCCTGTGTGTGCTGGTGGCCGCCTGGCCCATGCGTGCTGGTGGCCGCCTGGCACTGCTGGGTTGGACTCCCTGAGACCACAAACGTAGGGTGGGGATTCAGATAAACAATGGCGGGGGGATTTCTCCTGCACCTGCAGAGTTGGGGTTCCAAGTGGGAGCCCAGGGAGGCCTCCGAGGAGCAAGCAATCGCACAGTCCCCCACCCCCCTACTTCTGGACGTCACCCACGGGTTAGTGGGATGTAAGCAGTGCCCAAGACGGCTCTTAGAACACACGGCAGCTGTCCCTGCTGCTGCCATGCCTGTCAGGGCGACGCCAGCTTGTGCAGGGATGCACACGGGGGCCTGAGGGCCCAGCTCAGGGTGCCACTGCGACAGGAGAACATTCAGATGTTTTTCCCCAAGAGGGAGCGCCGGAAGAGAAGCAGTACATCCTCCAGATGTTTCTGAGAGGAAGAGAGGAAGGCGAAGAATCTTTGATCCATTTCTCTTAAAAAAAAAAAAAAAAAAGACCATCATGCTAGTGCGGTTAAGAACAATGCAGCTGGGCTCCCTGGCGTCCGGCCGCCCACTCGTGTCGATGCAAACCCGGCCTTGGAGTGAAGAGCTGGAGCAGCGTCCTCTCCCATCTGGTTGGCAAATGAGGTCAAGGGACAGCACCCAGGCTCTTTGGGGGCCATGCCCAGAGGGAACTCTCCTGCACCCACCTGCACGCGTGCCCCTGAGCGTGTCCTCCGGCCCACATGGAGGCGTCGCTACTATGGACCCTGCTGCTGCTGCTGCTGCGTGCACTTGTGCTCCGGACGGCCAAGCGACACGCCTGCTCCGGGCGTCCTCTGTGCTGGCCGGTGTGGGGGCACAGCTAGGCCTGGGCAGACAGCTCGGTCATCGGTACAGGGCTCCCGACACCATCCCAGACCCGCTTCAGGGAGCAGCCAGCGTGAGTTCACATCTGCTGTCACCACTCAGCAGTTAGGCATCTCGCGTGCCTCGATTTCCTTGCCGTAGAGTGTGCGCCGACAGGTGTAAAGATGAAGTGAGATGATGCGTGACCCCTCCGCACGTATATTTCGGTCACTCCTGCTGAGGAGCAAGCCCCCAGGACTCAGGACTGAGTGTGTAAAACACAGGGCTTGTGCTCATGCATTCTGTGGGGCATCGAGCAGTCGTGTCTGGTCCTCAGCGTGTGGGTCTGGAGGTGCTGTCACTCATCACACACAGGCTGCAGCTGGTGCTGGCTGTTAACAGGGACCTCATCTGGGCTCTTGGTGGCTGTTCTGGGCTGAATAGTGTCCCCTAAATTTGTGCGTTGAATTCCTAACCCATGAGACCTCAGTATGTGACTATATTTGGAGACAGTCTTCAAAGAGGAGGTTAAGTTAAAATGAGGTCATGTGGGTGGGCGCTCATCCAACATGACTGGTGTGTTTATAAGAGCAGGACACAGACATACGCAGAGGATGACCATGTGAAGACGCCAGGAGGAGGCTGCCTTCGGTTCCACCCACGCCTTTGCAAGTGTCCTTGGTGATGCACCTGAGAGCCCTCCCTCTGGGACCGCCTGAGGTGGAACCTCAGACTCTCCAGCTGCATTTGCACCCTTGCAGGCGTTGCTGTGGGTCACCTTTACCATGACCTGTCTGCTCCGCCCTGCCGTAAGGTCACTTGGGCATGGAAATTAGACGTCACTGCTTGCACCTTCCTCAGGTCACTGCTTGCACCTTCCTCAGGACGGTACCTGCAAGTGGCAAGCACCGTTTGATTGTCTGACTAAATGCATCCGGCCGTGCCCCCTGTCCTCGGGGCCTAGCCCGGTGCGGGCCGTCAGTGAATAGCTACTCAGGGAATGAAGGCAGCTGAAAAGCAGAGATGAAATAATGAGAAGGTGAAGTCATTGTGTGAGTCTTAAGCCCGACTTATCAACGACCTTCACCCTCTGAACCCTGCACCCCCTACGCCCCCCTACCCCATTCCAGGGCTTTCGAAGAGCCTCTCCCTGTGGCTCTGAGGGTCTGGTCCTGCCCCACGCGCTGACCCACAGGGCTCGAGGTGGCGTGTTCAGCGGGAAGCTCTTCCCCTCAGCCAGGCTGCGAGGAGGGCTTCAAAGGCGCGCAGAAACAGGTCTAAGCGACTAAGTGGTGCACCGCCAATTCTCTTCACCCTGATCACTTGCTTATCTAATTATCTTTGCAGTCCAGGCCTTGTGGGAATGACCACAATTTGTGAATTAGTGGGGTCTGAACTAATAAGGTTTTTCAGCATCTTTAATTATGTGTAACAGTGGCAGGATAATTCCCTCATTTAGGGCGAGACAAAGGGAATTAATTAAACATGAAAAGATGAGACAGAGGTTAGATATAGAAAAGGATTTCCTGTCTGTAAATGAGAATTCACACTCACCTCTGCACGGAGGGAGGGTCATGATCCGTGAAAGTCTGCAAATAAGTCCGATTTATATTTGTCTGGCCTTGTAGGTTTTTGTGTCCTGGAGGCACAGGTTAGAAATAATCTCTTAAGGACCTCGTGCAGGAGAAGATGCTCCAGGTCTGTGATTTTACTGCGATCATTTTCTGCAGGGAGTTGTGGTAAGGTGATATTGTAATTGTCCACCAGCCAAGAAAGGGTCCCAGTGGCAGGCTCCTGCATAAGGGGGCGACTGAAGACAAGGACCCCAGGAACTCCCAAGGGCTGTTATGCTAAATTTGCCTCAGAAGAAGAGGATCCCAAGCTAGGCTCTCTTTCCCATCTGAAGCCGCTTGCAGTGAGGGCCCATGCTTCCTCTCCATTCTCTTCCGTGAGCGCACCAGCCATCATGGAAACCCTGCCTTTCAAAGGCCGCCAGGCCTCCACAGCTGCCGCGCAGTAAGCTAGCCTTCACTTTGCCGGCACCGCGGCCAGGGTACCATTTCTTTGGTGAACACTCCCACCCAGCCAGCCTCTGGCCCCACCCAGAGCTCAGCTGGACTTTGGAGGATGGACTGTGGACATTTATGACCAAAGCTGCCTTCACATGGACCATGTGAAAATCGAGAGCCTGAAATTGGTCTCGATGGGAGTTGTGTGTTGTGGAAATTGGCTGACTTCATATTAGGGATCCTTCCACCCCACCAGAGCTGTCCCCACCTGGACAGCCATGTTTACTCAATATTCGTCTCCAGAAAAGACCAGGAAGCTAATCTACAAATCGAGGAATGTCCTCAGCATTTAAACCACAGACCCACCTGGGGCCAGGCCTCGACAGTGGGTGTCTTAGCATCTTCCCGAGGCGGGTCTGCATCCTCAGCCAGCTGGATCTTCAGGACTGACACAGTCATGAGTTCAAGTCTGCCCTAAAATGCTTCTTGTAGATTTTTTTAACCAAATTTTTCTGCTATTAAATGAGCAGGTGGCTCTATCTGGAAGCACCTGTGTAGTTTGGAACTCTGTTTAAATCCTACCCTACAGGCTCAGAGGCCCATCTGCTTTTTAGAAAAGGAGACACATTTTCATTGATGACTATAAAAATCAAAGTTTCCCCCTCTCTTTATTTCTAAATTTCTACCTTATTTTTTCATTTGCTGCAGAATTTTAAATAGGAAACGAGAGAGGGGTAAATTCAGTATCCTCTTGTGCAGGGCTTAGCACAGGAAGGACGATGCTAACCGGCTCATTTATCACCGCTCTCGTCTGCTCCCCCTCTGGCCTCCGCCATCCCACCCCCAGGTGGCAGGATTTACAGATGCTGTATTCCTAGCAAGATGTTTTTAAACCTAGTGCAAGAAAAAGTGTTAATTCATTGTAAAGCAGGTAAAGACAGCAATGATACTTTCCAACAATATTACTTTACTATCTTAATAGATGAATTTTTCTGCCTATAATACCTTTCTGAAAAACAAGACAAACAAACAAAACAATGATCTTCCCTCAGGCCCCCCCCCCAAAAAAAAAAAGAGGAGGGGGAGTTCATTCCAGTCACTTTGAAGGGTTTAGAGAATAATATCGTAATAAATTTGATACTTACTGTTTCCTTCTTGGTTGGGCTACAAGCAATCTCTTCTTTCTGTTTGCAAATGCGTTAACACACCCATGTGTATCGCCGTCACTTCATGGTTATTAGGGTTTACAAAACGAGACTTAGACATGATGTGAAAAATGTTGACCAGCGAAGCATATGCCCAAATGTGCTTCACATGATTTACAAAATGGAAGCAAACCTCTCGGCTGCCTTGGAGGCCCCCAGCTACACCCCCAGCCCATGACCCGCTCCCTGTGAGGGCGCCGGACACCATGCCTTCTGTGGCAAGTCCAGTGAGCACCAGCTGGTTGGCAGTGGTCACTTTTCCAGCCTTGTTTTTCTTAATCTCTGAAACACTGACCATGACCGCCTGCTTCCCAGAGCCTCCCACGATTTGCCTGCCACCTCTAGAATCCCTGTTTATGTCAATTTACCATTTATAATTTCATCTGATTCTACAACTTTAAATACTTGAGAAGTTTGTTGACTTTCAAATCTCTATCTCTAGCCTAACCTCTCTCCAAACATGTTTATCCACTTCGGCAGATCTACTTAGATGTCCACCAGCATCTTAAACTTAGCAGAGTATTACTTCCTCTCTCAATCTTCCCCATCCCAGAAAACGCATCGATACCTACAGTTCCTGAAGCCAAAGCCCTAAGATGGAAGTGACCTGCGTCCAAAATGTATCTCAAACCCCACTTCCTTCTTTCTTCCCTGTGCTCACACCATCGTCTTTGCCTGAGTCCGTTAGCCTTCCATATGGTCCTCCTTCTCGACTCTTCACACAGCAGCCAGGGTGCGCCACACAAAGGTACAGTGACAGTGTCACTCTCTCCTCCTATCCTGTAATGGCTTCTGCTTGCCCTCACCTAGGAGATTCCATGCGATGGGCTCCCACCCCCCGCCTGCCTCACCCCGCTGTGCTCCTCTACCACACTCCTGCTACCTCGTGTCCGTGACACCCGTCCACGCAAGACTTCTTGATGTTTCTCAAACAACCCAAGCACATTCCTGGTTTGGGACCTTTAAACAAGCCATGTCCTCTTCTTTAAGTGACCTTATTACATATCCTCACACATGGCCGACCCTGTCATTTGGGCTCAGCTTATGTTACCTTTCAGAGAGGTGCTTCCTGACTACACCGTCTAATGTAGCCTGCTGAATTGTCATAGTCACCTCTCCCCAGTTTGTCTTAACCATGCCACCCCCTCCTTCTGATACTGAGGGTTTGACTTGTGTGTGGTCATCTTTCTCCATTCTAATAGAAGCGCCATAAGATTAGAGACTGGTCTGCCTATTCATCATGGCAGCCCTGGTGTCTGAATGGTGTCGATACTTCCAAGGGACTCAACCAGTGAGTAGAGAACAAGTGGGCAAGTTAAATATTATTTCTTCAGAGTCGGAGAAGCATAGAAGAGGTGGATAGTCTTCACTGATGTTCTGCTTTTGTACGAGGGACATTCAGTCCCCAGCTTAACCTTGTTTTTCATCTCTCTCTCTCCCTCACTCTCTTTATGTATATGCGAACTCATACACACATACGTGTGTCATATATAGCACACATGTACATATGACACACACCTATACACTACACACAATGTACCATATATAGTATATACTTACATATGACATACATCTACACATCACACATGTGTGTGTCATACATAGTACCTACCTGCACAGGACACATATTTATACATCACATGTATGTGTCATATATAGTATATGCCTACATATGACACACATTTACACATCACATGTATATCATATGTAGTAAATATCTGTACATGATGCACATCTATATATCATACACACATGTGTTATTTATAGTATATGTCTACACATGACACATGCCTGTCCATTGCACACACATATGTCTGTATGTTTTCAGTAACCTGGGTAAACAGTATGTTAAGACCATGATCTTTCAACCAATGTCCTGATTTTGTGTAAACATGAGAGAAGAATCACGGCATAAGACATATCAACATGTTAGAAGAAGAAGGGAGGGTCGTAGGAGGGAAAAAAAGAAGGGAAGTGCTTGCTTTTAAAAAAGCAAAGAATGAAGTTTGTTTGCCTGAATACTGGTTCATTTCGTCTCCTTTCCCTTTGTGAACGATTTCCAGAAACCATGGGATTTCAAAGTCATGTTCTGTACTTGGAAACTCTGAATGATATAAATAATTCTCAGTAGGAAATAAAATGACTAATATACATAAATAGGAAAGAAATGTTCTTGGATTGATATTTCCAAAACTTTTCCAAACCAGCTTCACATCCTGGCCTAAGAGCATGCAATCAGAATTCCCATCAGCTGACTCAGGCCAGTCAGGGCAAAAACAATGGCAGTTTCAAACACTTCTCCCATTGCCAAAACATGTACACGCTCTCTGAGAATGTGGCGAGAATAGCAACAAAGGAAAATAATCCAATCATAATACCTCGTGCATAGGTATGGGAGAGAGAATTGTAGAATGGCTTATTCCATCATGATGAGATCAGCAGAAAAAATAGACAAATAATGACCAATAGTCATAAAAAAAAAAGGATCACAGTTAGCTTTGGGGCTCTGTGCAGTAGGACCCTTATGCCACATGAAGACGTCACTTCTTCCAAAGCAGAGAGAAGTGCTGGATGAATAAGCAAAAATTAATAACAAGTAGAAGAAAAAATATATTTTGCCTCCTTAAATTTCCCATTATAATTCGAGGGCCACTCTTTATGGCAAATTACTATTCTTAACAAATGCTTCACTTGGAAACTTCGAAGTGAGAATTGGAAAGAAATCCTAGTTGGAAAATGAAAGATGGAAACTTGTTTACACAGCTTCCCTGCAGACATCATTGTAGTAGTGAGTTAATATTTCAGAGGAAAACGCACCTCACTCTGCAGCTCTGTCCCTCCCAGCAGGATTTGGACGGTGCTCGGGAAAGGCGTCATACAGTAGCTCCAAACAGTGCCTGGAGTGCAGTCTATTATAGCAACTCTTACACATGTATATTCCCTAGAGTGTGTACATTTGTCCAAATAAAAACAACATATGATAACTAGTGTAGGTGATTACCTAGGTGGAAAGTACCTGCACATTTCAAAAGACTTCTCCTTTTAGTTTCTTCTAGACTATAGTAAGACATAAAACGATGCTGACGCTCATGAGTCGTTTAACTATTTCTGGAATTAAATCATTATTTTGAGGGGCTCTTGTTTATGATTCCTGTCCATAGTCAAGTGAATTTAGTTTTTGTTGAACTTCACGTCACTTCTCAGATGGAGAGTGACTCCTTGCTTCTAAGGGGACAAGAGGTCAGTGGTTTTTACAAGGCATCCCCCAGGTGGTGAATGGTGGCATTCGGATGGATTATCTATTATCTATCTATCATCTATCTATCTATCATCTATCTTCATATATTATTACACATACATGCATGTGCACACACATGCACAGCAGAAACGCCCCATTGAAGCAGACTGGAAGGGACATTTGCGTGTGTGGCATCTCCCACGCCACGGGATACCCATTGGCTGTATCCTGCAGGCAGATGAAGACGGGGTCTGGATTTCAGAAGAGCTGCTCGGCCAGCAGTGTAGAGGATGCTCAGGGCCTCAGGAGTTGTTGAGAAAGTTCACAAGATTGAAAATGAGCATAAGAACCTTGGGAAATGCCTGCCTTTAAGGAGCAGATAGAAGAGGATGACTTGGGAGATGAAGGAAAGATCATACAGGCGAGAAGGGAAACCAGGAGGAAGTAGAGGATCGAAGGCCGGGAGGAGAGGGTTTGGAGAGGATGCGGAGGGTTCACAACTCAAAACAGGATGTGGAATTGTAGAGGGTGATAGCCAGAGGGAAGGTGTGGCCCTGACCGTTGGATTGCCCGCAGCCATGTCTTGTGAAATAGACCCAGGGGAAGGCGGGGCATAGGGCAGGGTGTGGGGGAGGGTGCATAGCTTCCATGCCCTTCCCTGAGTACCACCTCTCAGAGCCTCAGAGCGCTCACCCACATGGATTCTCTCTGAATCTCCTTGTTCAGGGTTTTTATGAGATTCCATTATGTACGTACCATCGATTAAATTGTAGGCCATTATTGATTGAGCTCTGATCTCCAACCCCTCTCCCCTCCTCCTGGGGCTGAGAGCCCCACCCTTTGCCTTGGCCTTTCTGGCCACCACCCCCCATCCTATACCTAGGAGCTCCCACCCCACCCATCATCTCATTAGTGTATGAAAGACACTCACCACCCTGAGATCCCAAGGGTTTTAGGAGCTGTATGCCAGGAGCTAGGGACAAAGACCAAGTATATATTCATTATCTTCAGTAGTTAATTTGGAAAGGTGTGTGTGTGTGTGTGTGTGTGTGTGTGTAAGGGCATCATTTAGGGGTAAGGTAGATTTCAATAAAACAGAACATGAGGAAAGGCTAGTTTTCATAATTAGGAAAAAAATAAGCAGAAAGTGTGAAAAGGGCCCTATACTTAACAAACTGCTATTTTATTTAAACTACAACATGGGATTTAAGGCCATTGATTTGGGGTTCTATAATACCTAAATGTATGATACATAAGAAATATTTCCTCATACAACATTTTTAAAAAGTTACGTATATAAGTACACAAATTATCCATAACAAAGTGTTAAGTTGTAGCAAATACAATAATCAGAGGAAAAACAGAAGCTTGAATGTCTCTGAAATTGTGTTTTAATTTCATTCTGGAGACACTTTTATAAAGATCCAGTGTGAATCCCATAAGAACTGCGCCTGACCCACTTTCGCCTGAGGATCGCAGCTCTGAGGTCGGCCGTGGACGGCAGTTCCTGCTCCAGCCCTGGCACCTTGCAGCATCCTCAGTGGGTACTTCCTGTCTCTGTGTGCACGTGCGTGTGCATGTGTGTGGTGCATGTGCATCCTCATGTGTGTATGTGTGCATGGTGTATGCACGTGCGTGCGGTACGCATGCGTGCTCATGTGCGTGTGTGCGTGTGTGTGTGTGCGTGTATAAGCTGAGGCTAGTTCCATGAGCAGGCTTTTGTCTCAGAGACTGACTTCTCTGAATTACAATCGAAATGCACCACCTCTTGGCTTTGAGGGTTCAGGGGAAGGATTGCATCAGTGTGTTTTCTAAGACCTTCTCAGCACTCCCTCAAGCCTTTCTTCTCAGCTAAGCATGGCAGCAGCTACACTTGGATTTCTTTTTAATCACATCTGAAATAGACTGATTAAATAGGACACAGGCCTCACGCTGGGAGAGAGTGTTCTCCAAGACCTCACTGGATAATCACTCTCCGCGGGGGGTGCTATTTCAAGGGCATCCTAGGGTTCACTTAGATACCCGTGGATGATGCGCTACTGGAAGGAACAGGTGAACTTTCGGCACAGGAGCCATCTAGTAAACTTCTCTTTGCCAGGGTTATTTTTATCTGTGCCTCAGCTTCACGTCTGAACTGGGGGGTGGGGTTCCCCAGAATAGTTCGGTGCGTGAGCTGCTCATGTCTTGGTGAGCAGTATCTTGTAACATGAAGTGCTAGTGGTTTGTGCCAGGATGATGTGGTAGCTTCAGTCTCACGCGCAACTGTCACGCCGACACTCGCCGACGTCAGCATTGGAGGCGTTCAGGGCGGACCTCTGCCCAGGCCATCCTCCCGCTGGGAGCGAGTGGCCTGTGGGGAGCCCAGCGCATCGCGTTACCCATGGCTGCAAGCGGGTGGCTCTGAAAACCCAGAAGTGCCAAACGGCAGGAGAAGATCACCTTTCTGGAGGGCGGTGCACCTGTAACAGAGCTGCGGAGGCCGCCTCCTGCCCGCACCGGTCTCCCTCACAGCGTCCTTCGCTGCTCTGCGCACTCGCGGTAATTGTTTTGTTGTTGTGCGCTGCACTGCTCCGAGAGGGAAGTCAGAGGGGACTCGAGGACGTGGAAGGAATGAGTTGGTAAGGTTAGTGACTTTAGGGCTCAGGGGAGCAGGCAGGCAGGTGGGAGGCTGACAGCAGCCCGGGGTCAGGAGCGAGGGAGCCAGGAGTGTTGTGGGGTTGTCCCCGTGGGGTGGACCCACAGGGAGGAGGAGCGGGGGCCGCGGCGTGCACAGGGACACACTCAGCCCACGGCACGTGCTCACTGTCCGGCTGCGGGGCCTGCATCCTGGGGTGTGCGCAGATACGGGAGCCGGCCAACGCCACTGGACGCTCCAGTGGGAAGGGGCTGTCCGAGGCTGCGCCTGCACGTGTGTGGTCCCTCTGGCTGACCTTCATGGTCAGCACCTGGCTGAGGCGGCTTTTCTGAAGTGACCTGAGGGGCCTCGTGTCCACTCTCCTGTCCTGTCCTGGCCACAGGCTCAGTAGGTTGACAGGGGCGCAGTCAGGGACCAGCAGTCTGTGCTGAGGACCAAGGCTCACTCTATCCAGAGATCCATTCACTTCTGACAGCATCTGGGCTCCCGGGCCCCGCGCTCCACCTCTCTGTGCCGTGGGAGCATTAGGGACGGTTGGAGAAGCACAAGGAGCCTTCTCCACACTCCATGTCTAAAATCTGCGCCGTGCCCCTGATACATAATAGTCCTATCGACAGTGGGCCGATCTGACTGACTTGCCAGCGGTTTAGCTCGCAAGGCAGGTCTCCAACACCATCTCATAAAGTGATCAGGCTACAATTCCTGGGCTTTTGATATAAATAAAATTGGGTTTTGTCGTGCTCATATCCTTGCATGGTTTATAAACTAACAACACTTATGAAATGATACTGGGCCAACCCTGTCCCACATTGCAACCCCAGTTCAAATCTTTCAAGTTTTCTAATTACTTTACAGAAATGGAGAGAAAGCTATAAATGCACCTACTGTCATAAAAAAAAAAAAAGTCTCTTTCTTATTCACCAAAGAGTAAGAGAATTTTTCTTCCAGTTACTGCAGCTCACCAAACATACACATGCAGGCACGCACACATGTGCACACGCACTCCACTTATAACAGCAGGAGGAGATGAAAATGGATTTCCAGCACAGCCTGAAGCTGGGAAGAAGTGACAGCATGGCGTCCTGAGTCTGCCTCTGGGCAGGGAGAGATGAGAGATGAGGAGCAAATCCTGCAGGCTGGTCACCACTCGTTTGAACACGAGCCACGGGTGCAGCGTGGAAAGCCCCGTCCTCTGCTGTCCCTGTCCAAGCGGATGGTGTGTCCGTGTCTCTGCCCCCTCTCGCTCAAGTCAGGACTACGCAGTGGTCCCCAAACCTCCGTGCACACTGGGGCCACAGGGGAAGCTGGAAGACTGTAGAGCAGAGGTCCTCAACCCTGGGGTCGCAGGCCAGTACCAGTACGTGGCCTGTGAGGAACAGGGGCGCGCAACAGAAGGTGAGCTGCGGGCAAGCGAGTGAGCAAAGCTTCGTCTGTATTCGCGGCCACTCCTCAGAACCAGCATCGCCGCCTCAGCTCCACCACACATCATCAGGCATTAGCTTCTCATAGGGGCCCTGGCCCCTGGTGCCAGAAAGGTTAGGGACCACTACAGTAGAATACCTTCCAAATCCTGAAGGAAAATGACCTTGAACCTGGAATTCAATCCCCAGCCCAGCTGCTGATTAGGAGTGAGATTGGAGTGAATATGTGTTCAGACATGCGGATTCTTCACTTTCGAGAACCCCATATTAGGAAATACTGAAGAATAGACTCCTCCACAAAAGGAGAGGTGCCCAGATCAAACACGGCCCCAGTGCATCAGAAAGGTAGGGCTCTCCAGAAGACGGCGAGGGGGCCGGGGTGACCAGGCATTGCACACCGCCGAGTACTGGGCTGTCAGAGGGCTCCCGGCAGCGCCCTTCAGAAGGACAAAACTGACGAGATACCTGACACATCTGAGACGAAGGAGAGGACATTCAGACCATGGGCAGAGTGCTTAGGGTTAAAGTGATGAAGAGTATAGGTAACCAAGCAATCAAAAAGAACAGGAATAATAAAATGTACAGAAAAGGAAAAATCATCATATTATACTACTTGCCTCCCCTGTGGGTAGTGTTCGCACGGTCATAATAAGGGAAACAAAGGATATTGATGAAACCAAGACTAACTGCATCAGGAGGAAGGAGGGCAGCTGGGGTGCTTTCAGATGGTTGAACAGTAGGGTGAGAGGGAGCTAATCCTGTTTTCCAGACTGGTGGATCCTAGGTTCTGCCGAAATATCAAAAGTAGCAATATAACCATTTTATTAAAAAATAGAAATGAATAAACCAAAAAAATCAGCCAAAAAATTGAAACTGGTTGCCCTAAGAAATAGGGAGGGATTTAGGGTGCTACTATTTATCTAATAATCTTTGTGGAATTCTTTACATTTTGAAATATGAGCAAGTCTTTATATGTGTGTGTGTGTGTGTGTGTGTGTGTGTGTGTGTGTGTGTGTGTGTGTAAACCAACAGACCAAGAAGACACTTGCATCACATGGACAACTTTTAAGATGGCGTGAGGTCATGGGGACCCTCAGGGAGCTCCACCCCCTCCATGCTCCTGGTGGCCCCCTCTGGCAGGGAGCAGCCCCTTTTCAGAAGGTGGCGTGTGGATGGTTAGGGAGAAACCCGCCTCTCTTCAGCTGGGCGAGCATGGCCTCTTCATGCAGCTCTTAAGCGTCTACTATTTTGACCCCAGGGACATTTTAACATGACCTAAGAAGATGTCATTAAACTTTCAGCTCTTGTGATCTCAAGCCATGTGCTCAACAGGGGTCCCCCCTCTCCCCAGGGCCTCAGCCCCTCCTATAACCCCCGAGTCCCACCTAAGGTGGCTCGTGGGGAGGGCTGGTGAGAGAGAAAGGGTCCGGCTGTCACGTTACTAACACATTCTGTGTTGACATCTGTAATGCGGCTTTGGGACAGGCGTCGTTCAAAGGGCTCTCTCAAAGTGGCCGCCCCAGGGACGATGGTGTCCTGTGAGTGCGTGGCAAGGACTGGCCTGACGAATACCACGGTGAGTCCAGGACCCCAGGAAGCATAAAGCATGCCCGAGGTGGGAGTGGGCCGGCAAGTCCACCGGCCACATTCGTGGTGGCTTGGCGCCAGGGATCCTCTGTGCCTTGTCACTGGAGAGCCCGTGAAACAGGGTGGTAGATGGCGGAGGTCACCTTTGGAATGACATCGCTGTCCAGAGTCCTTGGTGAGGTTCTGTGACGGATACTCTATGTGTCACCTTGCTCATGTATAAGACAGAAGAACTGTTGCATCATAGGACTGCTGTCAAGGTAAAACAGAACCGCTGGGCCTAATCCCTGAAGCCCGTATCTCACTCGCCTTTTTCGATGCCTTGTTCAGAAGATGTGGCTTGACCCACAGGATATGTTCAATGAGGAGCTGTCAAATGAATAAAGTCCAGCATTGAACCAGTTCTCACGGAGCCAGGGATGGGGACAGAAGCATGCGTGCCCACCTCGTCCCCCTCTCCCCGCAGCCCCTCCCTCTTCTTTCTGGCCACGAGGAAACGGAGCGCCCCTGACGCTGAATGCCGTGCTGGAGTTAGCGGCAGAAACTGCATCTGAACTGCCAGATTTACCACATAAACATACAGGATGCCCAGTTAAAATTAAACTTCAGATACACAAGAAATAATTAATCTGGGACATAACACTAAAAACATAGTTATCTGTCCGAAATTCAGCTTTCATGGGGCAGCCTGTCTTTCATCTGACAGCAGTAATTTGGACAAAGGTCCAGAGTCTCGGCGTGCAGGACTCTGTAGTCGGTTGTGCTCGTCTGGAGGGGGAAGGGCTGAGGAATGGGGCCGTGGGCTCGGCCGGGGAGCAAGGGGAGGCCGAGATGCGTGCATGTGCACACGCGTTTGGGCAAGCATCCTGTCCCCGGGCTCACGGAATAGCCCCTTGCTGAGCAAGCCCTGTGGAAATGTGACACCCCCACCAGATGGGAGAGGTGTGCCCCAGTAGGCAGAGAGCATTCGACACACTCAGATCGCTGATTCCCGTCGGGGACAGCTGCCCATGCTCTCGGGTGTCGTGAAAGGCAGAGCCCTCAAAGGAGCCTCCTCCTCCTCCTTGTCGTCCCTGCTGGCCTTCCTCCTACCCTGGGGTCGTCTCCTCCAGTCCATGCGTCGCGCGTCTCAGCGTTAGTCTGGATCGCGTGTCTGGAGTGTCGTGGGTCGTGCACGTGGTGTTTTGCCAACGAGGGGCCAGGCCAGGTTTCCCTTGCTATTCAGAGCAGTGCCGTTCACAGGGAGCACCAGCCGAGACGAGACGCTGTCAGGTGGCTTCAGAATCGGTGTTTTGGGTTCCCCCAGGGTTACTCAGCAGGACACCACATGAAAACATCTTTGTTCTCCCCCAGTGACACACACTTTCCACTAAATCCAAACCAGCATCGTCATGGCAATGTGCTCCCAGCCCTTTCCCAAATCCCCTATGAAATTAACGGAGTGAGTGCTGAAGGGCCAGGGACGACGTCCTCACGCCGCGGGCCTGCCGGGAGGATGGCTAAGAACCGGGTGATGCCTGAACCGCAGGAGAGAGGACAAGTCACTGCAGGCGCAGTCGAAACTTCCCTCCTGCCAGGAGAGGTCGGCAGAAACTGTGAACAGAAAAAAAAAAAGAACTTCAAGGTAAATGGACCGGTTTCAGCTTGAAGAAAGGCTGATTGTTTTTACAAAAGTCCCCACAGACCTGGCAGCGTTTATCGAAGAAGTGATTACCAGGATAAGGAGATGGAGATTTCAGATGAATATGTAAATGACTCAAGTCATGTTTAATGCAAAGAAGCAAACAGTAGAAATAATTAAAAGCTGCTCTGGCATATGTCTGTTTGGCTGACGCATATGCTATTAAAAAACAAGAGCGTCTATAGCCAGTTGCCTCTAAGACTGTCTGTGCCACGAACCATTTCCATGAGTAATGGCGTTCAGTCATATTGTACATTCACGGAGTGCCTTTCATCAGAGACATCACGCTCTCCACGCTCCTCCTCGCTCTGCAGCACGCATTCGCCGTGGAAGCTGCTCACCTCTGGCCTTATTGGAAGCAGCTGTCTTTGCTTACCTGTTCCAACAACCGCTGGTTATCTGCAGAGGGATGGCAGGACACCAGGAACCCCCTTCCTGCCACCCTGCTGGGCAGACACCTCTTCCTTTCTTCTTGGCCCCAAGTGGAGATGAAGGGAGAACCGGTTAGTGGCCTAATGGCCCCCTGTCCTTAGCTTTATCTTTTTCCGTTTCTGATCTGGCTGACATTGAGGGAAATAACATTGAAGGGTGCTGGGTTAAGTGCCAACTGCCTGCAGGGTCGTTCTAAAGAGGCCAAAGTCAGTTAAGTATGGGTTTGATGCAAATAACCAAGACCAAATAGCAGCCACCTCGGTGAGGCAGGGCTTATATTTTGTTTCTATAGCGATGAAGAAGGTGGTCATTCCAGGGCTGACATGATGAAGAAGGTACTCATTCCCGCCAGACCTGACAAGTGGCTCCCGCCCATCAGGAAGGCGGCACCAGCCCCCTGGGGCCCTCGCACCCACAGTCCTCCAGCTGGGATGCCCACTCCATGTAGGGAAGTCATCAGAAGCAGCATCCACTCTCCCACTCATCCCATGGGATGCAACTGAGTCACTGGCTACACCTGGCTGGAAGGAGCGGGGTGAATGGGGCCTTTATTCTGAGTAACTACGTAGCTGCTTAAAATTTAGAAGCTCTATTGCTAAAAAAGAAGTACAAATATTGAGACGTAGCTCACTATATGTTCAACAGGATTCTAAAGCTTCCCCAAATCAACTGAGTTTACATGCCTATTAGGTCAGGTCTATATCTAACTTAGATCCCTTGCTAGTTACTCATTGAGCTTAGGGGCCTGAATATAACACAATCCCTAATGTGAAATGACTCATTCATTTTCTTTGTAAGAGATGAAAAATAAAAACTTTCAGAGCTTTAGATGGTATACTCAAATATATACTTACAATCCTTGATTGAGTTTGAAAACTATATTTAAAAATACTACGTAAGGTGATTTATTAATTTAAGAAATATTATTTTCCACTTATATTTGATAAAGCAATGATTAATAATGGAATTTCACACGTATACTTGACGTCTGTCTATCATGAGCTCGAGTTTCTAACAGTATCTGTGAAGGTAACCTTTGCATTATCAATGGAATTGCCCTTGTCATTGTTATTCGAATCATCACCTCAATCAACCCCCACAATCAACAGTGTAATTATATCTATTTAGATTCTGTGTGGTTCAGATGATGAACTGACACATGAGTTCTTGATCTTGTTCTGCGATTCAAGAGTCATTGAAGATTAAAATATCGATTTGTTGGAGTAGCTGTGAATCATCATCATTCTGGGAAAAAAGGCGCTGGTGATCTGTCCCGTGGTGCAGTGCAGGGAGCAGGGCACCCTGGGACCCCGGGACTGCTTCCTGCCCTCAGGGTGGAGCCGGGAGGGTGGGGCAGAGGGCGATGGTGGTGGTGGCGGAGCTCACCTGAGTAGCCGCTCTGGCTACTCATCCTGGAAACATTACAACCCAGAGCAGCAACAGCACGTAAAGTGAACATTTCTCATTTTATTACATTGCATATATTTTATTATAAAATGATCTGAAATGATTCATTGATGTCATCCCTTACATAGTCTAGAGTGGTGATTCTCCCATCTGCCTGGGTGTCAGAGTTGATTGGGCAGATCTGTATTTAATTGGACTCTTAGGCCCCACTGAAGACCTATTCAGAGGGTCTGTGGGACAGGATCCTAAACTCTCCATTTCCCCAAGGCTTCTGAGGACATCTTGAGGTGGCCAACTTGACACTACTCCTGGCGCCAGGACGTGGGAAGCATTGGCTAAAGCTTTTGGGGACATCCTGTTCAAGGCTTGGAGGATGGGCCAGAACTCAGGGGGGTCTTCAGTAAAGTGGAGAAAGGGCACATGGATGGACAAGATGTGATCTGGAGGACCTACGACTAAGGTCGTTTTGGTTTCTATTTTTTTTTTTTTTTTACTACTGTAAAATGTTTCCTGTACAGCAAGCATATTCAATGCGATGGCTGTAGTTTGAATGTTTCCCAATATCCCAATGGCTTTTTCTCTTCCTTTCCTACCCCTTCCAGGTTGGGATGGCCACTTCCATAGGCAGGCTCTCCACTTTAGGTAGCCTCATGTCTCCCTTCACTTTTATAAATGCACCAGTGAGTCATCACATCAAGATTTAACACTGAGATCTGGCAGACAGCTCAGCTGCCCATGTATAGAGTGATGGGCTATCAGGAGAATCTGTTCCCTCATATAGCAGACTCCCAGAAGTTACTCCCACCAACACCCCCCAGGCCTGACTTCTTTGAATAGTATATTTATCACAATTCAAACATGAAAACGTTATCCTGAATGAATGGGAAACTTATGTAAGGTGATCTTACTCTAGTTCCCAAATTAGAATTTACTTAGAATACTTTCTAGAAAACTCAGGAGGGAAATTTTTACTGTCAGCTGGGTTATAGAATGTGATGTTTTATGTTCATCTAGCGATAAAATCTCCCTTCGTGTGACGCACATCTGAGAGGTTGTCAGAACAGGCAGAGTGACACTGAGTGCGGTGAGCACGGCAGCCTGGAAGACAGCTAAGCCACTCCTGTGAGCTGTGTAGAATCAGACCTTCTACTGTCGAAGCACTCCTGTTTGTAAGAAAGAGGAAGGCACAAGACCATGTTCCTGAACCGCTTCTCTTCCTTTCTCCCTCAAAAGCCTCTGCTTCTTCGACCCCATCGCCACGTGCCCTAGCATCCCTCTGCCACTGAAGCCTGGCTTCCCGGCTGGAAAGCCCTGTTTCTGGTTGAACCCAACCACCTCCCTCCTCCTTGGCTGCCCCAGCTCGCTGACTGCTCATGGGGAAAATCACCCAAGGCTTCCATGTAAATTTACACTGGCAAATGGCAGCGGGCATGTCCTGCCACCTAGCAGTCCCACTGTGCCTTCCTGTTGTGAGTCATCATCATCCAGATGATTTTACAAGTCACATGGCCCTTGCTCAGTTGTCTGTCCCCTCCAGCCCACCCTTTCTCTCCACTCCGCCACTCAGTCATGTAGCAATGACTTTTTCATCTTGCTGTCTCCAGTTTCTTCTCGTCACCTCCATATCGCTGTCTAGTTCAGTCCGCCCTGCATCTCCATGGTCTCTGAGACCTTCTCCCCTTGCCCAGGGGCCATCCCTGTCCTGATCACGGCAGCATCACACGGCTGACAGCTGTCCCTCCACCTCACTGTCCCAGGTCGCCTGCATCATGGCCCTGCCGCCTCCCCCGCTGCACTAGCCAGCGTTTCACCCCGCATCCCCAGACTCTCTCTCCTCCGCCGGCCCCACAGCGTGGTCCCGGCCCTCCTCTCTTCCCCAGCTTCCCTTTTTTCTAAGTAATTTCATCTTGCTCTCCGTGCTGACGATCTCTGCATCTCTGTCTCTGGCCCAGACACCCCGACTTCCTCCTTGACAAGTCCTTCTTTAGGGTTCATAGACATCTCAGAAACCATATTCCAAAATGGAGCTCTTAGTTTCTGCCCCGCTCCCCAATCATTTCCACCATTTTCTCCATTTTCATTATCTGCCATAAAAAATCAGTGCCCTTCTTAATTTCACTTTCTTTCAACCATCACATTCATATTTTTAAGGGGGAAGTGAAACTAAGATTATATATAATGAAAGTGTTAGAAATTCTTAGAAAAAAATTATGTCAATCTAAAGTAGAATTACGTGAAAACTCACAAAGCCATTATACATGGTGATTGAAGTGGAAAATTTATCTTGCTGAAATTTTGTATCGAATAAAGAGGGTAAAATATTTTGTGATGGTAACTCATACCCCAAAATAACAGAAGTGGTTACCTATGCTCGTTGGGTATTCCAGGTGGAGAAGCCTCACCACAAGTGCTATCTAGGTTGCCAGAGGTGAGTTTTGCATAAAGAAAAGACCCTTGAGCTGAACTTTACATTGTGTTAATATGCTCAAACTGCAAGAGACCAGTGAGCCTTTTAATGGAATATAAGTAAGTCTCTTCCTGGAGGTTTGATGATGTTACTGGGTCAATGCTTTTCTTCAATAACCTGCCTTCAAATACCTTTCCCCCTTCTCATTCTAAATGCAAGATAAAATAACAGTGAGGTTTGCCTTTTGTTGTACCATAAGTCATATTCAAAAACTGATAGGATAATGGCAGGGGAAGGGAGAGATTCAAAATCATGCACACTTAGTCACGGAAGAGGCTGTGACAGTGATTGCCAACCTCTGTGTTCCAAATGCCTGGTGGCTATAAGAGAATGTGCCTGTGGGTGTTGTAAACAGGAGACCACAAGTCTGCACTGGAGGTAAATTATCTCACAGCTATCTACTACTCTGCTCCTTTACATTCGAAAGTGCTACAAAGTTTATAGCTGAATTTGGAAATTACGTGTTTTTTCAAATAACAGTTATTAATAATTGCAAAAAAAGAGTAACTGCTTGCATGAGTTAGTTCATGAGACTTTCGAATGTCCTCCAGAGATAAATTTGAATTCATACCTCATGGCTTAGAGCAGAATAAATTTCAGGTAAATTCAAGACATAAATGTAAAATATAAATAAACTTATAAAAAGAGACCACAGGAAGCTATTTAAAAATAATTGTGGAATGAGGAAGACTTTTTAATGTGGCATAAACCCCAAAAGCTATGAGGAAAAAGATTATTGAATTGTGCAACATAAAACAAAAACTATCATAGTCAAAACACAAATGAAGAAACATTTGTGGCTCATATTACAAAGGGCTCTTTTCATAAATATACAAAGAACATCTAAAGTCAGTAAGAAAATGACAACAATTCAATGGATAAAAGGGCAACTTTTGTGAACAGATAGTTTTAAGGCAGGAACTACAAATAGATCTTAAATAAGTGAAAACATACTCAAACTTATTTATTATAATAGAACTGCAAATTAAAATGCATGGAGATATTTTCTACCAATCATATTATCAGAGAACAAAGGGTTTAGTGCACATTCTGTTGGCAAATGTTTGAAGCCAATAGAAACTTTGGGATATCACTGATAGAGTATAAGTGGATACTCTTCTATCAAATGAAATTTAGCAGTAGCTTCGGTTATATATCTGTATACCATTTTATCTAGCATTTCCACTTTTAAGAATTTACCCATTAGATGTAATCCATACACGTGTGAAACATTATCTGATAAATTATTGCAGTATCACAGGTGATAGCAAAAGGCTGGAAATAATCTAAATGTCCATCACTGGGTCATTACTTAAATGCATTCTAAAACCCATATGGTGGAATACTATGTAGCTGTAAAGGACAGTTAGACTATTTTTGTAGAAGTATGGAGTTATCACATATTTTATTTTGTGAGGTGAAAAATAATAAACAAAATAACAAATACAGTATGTCACCATTGTGCAAGAGAGTGGGAAATAATCTGTCTTCTTGTATACAAATAAGATAGCTCGGAAATGTTCAGTGCGTATCCGATGGCATTCGTTGCCTCTGAAGAGAGCGGGGCAGAAAATGGAAGTTTTTACTGTGTAAAATACACTCATTTGTACTTTTAAAAAGACAAAATTGCCTTATGAGGCAGATAGAAGTATTTGACAACTGCATCTCTGGTCCATTCCCTAGTTTGAGCCCCGATATTAAGAGTTTGGGAGGTGACGTGGTTTGCTCAAGGTCAGGCAACTGAGAAGTGAGTCTCCAGTGAATGCTTTATGCTCAGTTCCAGGCCTCTTCCCACATTGCATAGAGCTTCGGGTAGAGAGGGAACCAGAGTAGGAATGGCTGATTCCAGTATTAGGAAACTGGCAAAAAAGCATGACTGAAAACACAGAGCATGGTGAACTCAGAGCATGTCCATGGGCCCAGTGGGTGGGAAAAGCCGGCAGTATAATGTGCAAAAGAAATGGAAATAGAGAGAAGAGCCCAGAATGTGGTGAGGGAGGATGGGAGGGGTGGCAAGAAGGAAAAGCAGGGACTCAAAGGTTCTTCTAAAGAGTTTGGGCTTTTTTATGTGTGCAGTGGAGAACTGAATTGGTGCTAATGTGAATAGAGGTGGACTTGGACTTGAAAATACTGTTCTGATTACAATTACGAAACAGACTTGTATCAAAAAGACCAAAACAGCAGCATTAACCTAGAATACAGGCAGGGATGCAATGTTTCATATACTCTTTTTAAAAATCAATGAGAGTTTAATTTCTATACTGTATGGTGTACGGATACATGAGAGTTAATAGCTGCGCTAGCTTCAGTAACATCTAAGTAACTTTTGAATTGCTGTATAAAAGCTTTGCATCTCTAAGAATGTCTTGGTTTGGAATTACTTTTATTTTAAAGTTCATTTTAAAGTCCATAGGAATCAATGTTTAACAGTGCACCATGCCATCAAGTTACTTTATTTCTTTATTGCTTGTGTGCTGTTGTGATGGCTAAGTTTATATGTCAACTAGGTGTGTGTTTATGGATGAGAGTAACATGTAAATCGGTGGACTCTGAGTAAAGCAGATTGCCCTCCCTCATGTGGTGGGCCTCACCTAATCAGTTGAAGCCCTGACTAGACTAAAAAGGTCAGAGTCCTTGAGCAGGAGGGAACTCTGCTAGCCAACAGGCTTTGTACTTTATCTGCACCACTGACTCTCCTGGGCCTCTGCCTGCAATCTGCAGTGTGGGTCAGCAGGTACTGCCCTCACACTGCAGATTGAGCCTTGTCAGTCTCTAGAATTCCAGAAGCCAATTTCTTATAACCAATCATAGCAAATTATATACGTGTATCCTACTGACACTATTGGTTCTGTTTCTCTGGAAAATGCTAACTCATACAGCTGTAACTCTTCATACTCCCTGCATCTCTAGTAAGTGGATTATATTTTTTTACAGACAAGTAAAGCTCATTCTTTTAAGCACTTTAAAAATACTCTTTAAAATAGTAAACATCCAAATCTACAGAAAAAATTCCCAAATTCTAAGAGTGCAGCTTGAGGAATTAACACAAAGCGAATACACTGGCCCGGTTCCTTTCCACGTGGAAACATAGGACATAGTCCAGAGAGAAATGGCCCTTTCTTGCCATTAGACTCACCTTGCTCCTGAGGGTGGCCTGTGTTCCAGATCGCTGACCCGCCGACTAGTTTCTGCCGTCTTGAACTGTGTAACATAGACCTGCATGTCCTACGTAGACCAGTCTTTCTGGCTTCTTGCTCCCAGCGCCATGCTTCTGAGTGACCGTGTTGCCGTGTGCATTTATCATATGCTCACTATTGCTGTTTGTAGTTCGGCATGTCTGCTCTTGATCAGCTTTTGCGTCATGTCCATTTTGCAGCCATCATGAGAAATGCTGCTATACACATTCTTGGACCTGTCTTTCGGTGACATATGTGCACGCTTCTGCCGGGTACATACCCAGGTATGGAGCTGCTGAGTCAGAGGAGGCGAGAATGTCAGGGCTTTGCAGAAGGTGCCGGCGAGCTTCCCGCAGCACCGTACCAAGTCGCACTTACACAGGCAGAGTCCCCATTGCTTCACGCCCTGGCCAGCGCCGTTATTGTCACTGCTGTTAGCGGGAGGCGTTCGGCTACAAATGTAGCTGTATAATGTTATAGGACACCTAGTCACATTGGAATGCCAAGTAAACAATAAATAATTTTTAGTAGAGAACATGCTTATATCAAAAATTATTGTTTATCTGAAACTCAAGTTTAACTGGATAGCCTGTATTTTCATTTGTGAAATCGTATGATCCAACCTCGATAGATCTACAATGATTCAAATAGATTTTTATTTAGTATACGTGTTCTTCATATATTTAATACACAATGTGTCTCATTGTTTTGAGTTGGAAGGCGAGTCATAAACCAGCCAGTGTGGGCATTTCTAGAAAAAGAATTCTCCTTTTACCGTTTTGACAGAAATGTGTGACCGGCCTGGGAGTTCCTGGCTGACTGATCATCCCTCTCTCTGGTTTCCTCAGAGCCTCACGCACTAAGCACCCAGAGAAAATAACGGTCCGACAGAAACGATTACAATCACTCCATACCTACACACGGACCCACCTCGCACTGCCGTTTATCCCGCGTGATCTCAGTTATGACGAGACTAATCTCGTGATAAGTGAGGGACATCAATTGCCCTCTTTAATTCAACGGAAGGGTTCCTCTGGGATGCCTCTGAGCAGCATGTCTATTTTCTTCCCCTAAATGTCTCAAGTTCTTTTTCTTTTAATAGGCGGATTTTTCTGTTTGTTAATTGTGAATGATCTAGCTTTCTCTTTCGCTCTACCAAGGAGCAAGTCTAGGCCACCAGGCCACTTACTGTCACCTGAGAGAGGGCGAACTGGGCCACGTTCCCAGTCTCCGCACAGGCCATGCACGGTGCATGCTGAAGGCTTGGACACACAGCCCACTTTATGCTCAGAAGTAATCATGTGTTGAGGACACTTTACTGCTAAAAGAATAGAATGATCAGTAGCTTAATTGAGCTGAACATGAACGGCCCTATTTAAATCTCTTAAAATCTGCAGAGGAAACAAATCTCTCCCTCGTTGAATGTTAAATTGAAACAAATTGTTAGAGAATTTTTCTACGTTTCATTAGCTTACTGCCCCCACCACTTCCAGATCAAAAAAAGAGAGGCTTATGATAATAATAAAAAGTCCCCTATAAGTAAAATAATTAGCATGATGCAAAACTCAAAGTAAATTTTCCTACAATAAAAATTAGCTCTAAGGAACTTTTGAAGGTCTTGAAATACCATGTAATTTTCATTATAATTATGTAACCCAGCCACATGCTGTTTTTATGTCTACAGTCCATTAACGTAGCTTTTCCTCTGCACACGGGATCCCAGATTGCTGCAGCACCTTCTTCTTTAGGACACATTTCAAACTGTCAGAGACTAATTAGGCAAATCATCACCAGCATTTTAGAATTTATCTCTTTATTCTTCCCTTAGGTCGTTAAGTGATGATCTGTATTTGTGCCTTTCATTCTTTCGCAGGTCTCTAGGCTAGTGTTTTTAATGCAGACCTCGCGCTCTGAAGGCTTCTCCAAGTGCCTGCTTCTCTTCCAGCAGATTTGGGGCCCTTAGTAGAGACTTAAAAATAAGTGAGCAGCATGCGAAACACACCAAAGGACCAAACCTGGCTCCAGGAAGTTATCATCTCAGCTCTGTTCCCTGAGCGTGCGAGAGCGTGGTTTTTTGTTTTGTGACATTTTGAACTCTTTTTTTCCCCTGAGTTGAGACTCAGCATCTCAGTGACATTCCCAAGGTTGGTTTTTGATGGCGTTCAGCAGTCCCTGTGAGTCCTTGTCCTCCATTCGTAACTTCCTTTAGTGATACAGACATGCTGCGCGTTTGTAGGGGCTCGGGGACATTTCCATCACGCCAGAGCCTGTCATTTGAAGTTCTAGTCCGAAAGCTCCTGACCGCTCGTGCCATGCCAGGACCTGAGCTTGGGAGCCATCCTCGTGCACACTATGTTGTCCTGTGACCCGCACTACAGCCCTTTCCCCTTCTGAGGCCCCTGTGACTGCGATTCACACCCTGTGGTGAGTTCCTAACGATGGGACCTGGATGCGCGGGGAATGGGGAAGCACATAAAAAAAAGAGATTTATCATTTAGGAGTGTTGTTAAAGTTTACGTCATTGCTACTTAAACAGAAAATAGTAAAGGGTGGCTGAATCGTGTTCCCAAAGCGGGTTTCTGTTGCTCTCACTCTGTCACTGTGAGCGCTAAACTTCGCCTTTGTCCTGCAGCACATGACTTTGCCGCTGGTAGGCTTCCTGTGTGGTGACGCTGTTGAAGAGGAAGTGAAGCATGTTTTCAGTGTATTCCTTGTTGGGTCTTCTAAAAGTGAAATTCATGTTCATGGAACTGTACAGTCTCTTGTAACCTTTCCCCCTGTGCCTCTATTTATGGCGTGCACATTTTGCCAAGCCTGGGTCAAGAACTATGTCAGAAATTCAAGTAATGTCACAGTACCGAATTCCTGAGCACAGATCGTTTGTCCCGGCTCTGGTTTCGTAACTGTCACGTCCTCATGAACTGAAGGTTCATGCTTCTATTTTGAACCGGTCTGTTGGACCCATTAGCATTCCTGGCCTTGCCCTGCGTGGCTGGGGCCGCCTCCCTCTCTAGGTGTGCGAGGGACTGCAGAAAATATTCAAATGAAACTGGTGACCTGTTTTGCAGGGAGCCTGTGAGTACATTTACCTCCGTTGGAACTGTAATTTATAATAATGTGATTCGGCCGCAGAGTTAGTAATATAGGATAACAATTATTTTTATCGTCTGGGATGTTTTGTCGTTTCGTCCCATATTTGTTAGTTCAGATCACCATGAGAACAAGGCATTTTACCATTCTGGTTACTAGCTACATGATGTCTAAGCCGAGCAGAGATTTAAAAGAAAAATTAGAGTGCAGGAAGTGGTCACAGCAAAAGCTTTCCTTCATGATCAATACAAACAAGGATGAGGAGCCCTTCGCGCTCTCACCTGTGGGGCCAGGTGCCCCAAACCCCACTGTCCCAGCGCCTTGTGGCTGCCATCTCTGCCTCTGGTGACCAGCTCTCTGGTTTAGCCAGGTGCCTACAATAAAGTAAAAGTCTTTTGGTGCAGACAAACTGATATTGCCCATTTCTGGCTCAAAACCTTCCCAACAGTACATTTTGCCTTCTGAAGAGCAGCTGACTCCGGAGTGACGTGGAGCTTCCCCATGGCCTGGCTCCCCTTCGCCCGC
>CM053513.1:1230646-1261583 GCA_028627145.1 Eidolon dupreanum
GTCCGCACCTCCATGCTGGGTCAGCTGACCCTGAAGGCAGGGACTCACTGCGCACTGTCAGCGCATCCAGGAGCGCCCGCTCATTCTGTCAGGTGACAGCTAACTGGAGAGTGGGAGAGCAATGCGTCCGAGATGCCGGACAGCACGTGTCCTCTCCGTCCCTGAAGAGTGTTGTGCAGACACGCTGAGTGAGGCTCCGTCCTGCCAGGCGCACGCGTGGCGCTCTCTCCAGGCCGTCCCATGGTCCCCACGGCCCCTCCGCTGCCTGCACGCTGTTGCAGGAGGACCTGTGCGGCTGCACTGTCTTCCGGAGCAAGGCGCTCGGTCCCTCCCTCCAGTGGAGTGTCTTGAGAGGGCGAGCCCCGCACAGCGCTGTCCGCGGCCACACATGCTGCCCACGCCGGCCCGGGCCACGTCTGCCCGAGTCTGCTGTGCGCCCGCTGCGGCCTGGCCGGGCCTCCCCTCTCCGCCTCCATGCCCGGTGCCCCACTCCTCGCCCGGGCGTGCTTCTCACGTCCCCACGGGTTCTCCACACAGCTCCCCGACAGTGCGGCCTCCGACTGGGCACCACGTCCCGCTAAACTTCCGAGGGACGTCCACGTACTTTTACTGATCTGCTGTAAGTGCACACAGGGATTCATGGGAAACAACTCTTTCTACTACTGGTTTGATGCTTTTTCAAGTCGTTTCAAATTAGCTTTTCTTTCAGAGTCACAATATGCTGGGTACAAATTTTAACAAGGACCGATGACCAGGGTAGGCTCTAAGAAAAATAGATTAGAGATCCTGAAGCTACATGTTCCTTAGGGGAGTAAAATGGCACACCAATCTTTTCTCTTTTATTTATTTACATACGTCCTTCCTTTTCTTCCCTCCTTCCTTCCTTCCTTCCTACCTTCCTTCCTTCCTTCCTTCCTTCCTTCCTTCCTTCCTTCCTCCCTCCCTCCCTGAGGCTACTTCTCTATGGCTGATGCTTCTGCGGCAGCTCGCAGACCCACAGAGCTGATCTGTGTCCCCAGCCATGGCCCAGTGCCCCGTGGACTCCGGCAGGGAGAGGGGAACCTTGTTTCATTCCTTCGCTCCTCAGGCCACACTTGGCAGCTCAACCATCTACCTGCTCTGCTGTCTGTGCTGTTTCAGTTTCGCTCCCAGAAGTCCCAGACTGCCTCCCGCCGGTCCCCCCGTGTGCCAGGGCCAGTGAGGACCCCGTCCTGCCATGTGCCGCTTGGCCATAAACGTTAGGGTGGCCGTTGCCTTCACCGCTCTCCCTTCTTGTGGAGCGTGCGTATGCCAGTGTGTATGCATGTGTGTGTACGTGTGTGTGCCCCTGTCCATGCCACACACATGTGCATTCTGTACAGTAAAGAGGAGAGGCCAGATTCTATGGTGTGACGTGTGCGAACTTTTGTCGTGTGAGTTCATCAGAAATAGATACAACTGCGAGCTGCATAACTCGTCCCGTTGTCATTTTATAGAGGATCAAAGTGGAATATACGAGTTTGTGGTAAAGCCACCACGACTTACGTGGTGAGGCCTGTGAAGAGGCAATCGTGCATGGAGGGTGCGTCCTCCCAGCCGGGGCTTCTGTGCGCCCATGGTGGCCGTCCTGCTCTCGGTGCGGAGGGGGGCGCTGTGGTTCAGGGCCACCCCCACCTGGTCTTCAAAGCCCCTTGTAGCAACATTAATGTACTTTTAAAATTCCTGTTGCCATAGCAACTCGCTGCAGCTGTTCATGTGACTGAATCAGATTCCAGAAGAGAAAAGGTGTTAAGGAGAAGAAAGAGCAAACAGAGCTCGACCGCCATTAAGCACTGGACTTTAGACCAGAGTAGGAGGCGGAAGGGGAGGCCCATGTGTACGGGGAGGCTCACGCCTTTACCTGCCTTGCTCTTGAATTTTCAGGTGGCCACTGTTGCTTCTCTCCCCTTCTCCCCTCCTCTCTTCAGGGTTTCCTTAGGAAGCTGTACATGATAATCGAGGGGTACAACAGGCTGGAATGAAATGGAAATCATTTCGATTGTGAAAAATAAAGATTATATCAAAATATTTCCTCTTCTTTTTATGTGGCCTGATAGTGTGCTCAAAACATGTTATATTTGGAAGAGAAAATGTGTCTGCAGTGAATTTCACCTTCATCAGTCTTGTATTGTTGTTTTTTGATACTGTCGGCGGTCCTAAAATCTTGTTGATCAGTTAAAAAGCTGGGGTTGAGTCAATCTCATATCAGACCACTCAAACTTCACTTCTCTTTTAAGTTTTAAACCCATTTCTTCAAGAAGAAATAAAATATGGACTTTTAAACGTAACCAAAGACATCAGAATTTTTTAAAAAGCTATCAAAAAAGTAAGACTAGTGTTCTAAATCCTCTTTTGTGTCTGAGTCTGATATGCTTGTTTAAATTCTTAATGAACAGAAAGTTAATATATGTTAATTCTTGAAAATTTGGAAAATGGAGGAAAAAAGACAGAAAAAACCTTTCATAATCCCATCTTCGGGAGATAATCACATTCTTTAACGTACCTCTGGTCCACCTGAAATATCGCCTGTCATTTTACTTAATAATGAAATGTCCATCCATAGTATATCTTGTAACGATGGTCCAGATTTTATACTATTATTGTATAATAAATATTTTAGTCAATTTCCTTAGTTAAACGTTTCGCTTGTATCCACTTTTTGCTCTTGTAAATAAGACAGTTTGGTGGGTTTCTTACAAAACTGAACATACTCTTATCATACAATCCAGCAATCTCGCTCTTTGTTATTTACCCAAAGGAGCTGAAAACTAATGTCTACACTCAAACTGACACCCATGTTTACAACAGCGTTAGTCATAATTGCCAAAATTTGGAAGCAAAACCAAGATGCCCTTCATAATCCCGAACCACTGGGCCTCACTCTGCTCAGAATTTTGTGAATAAAACAGTACAATGGGTGGAGGTCAAGTCTGTAATTTACTGGAGAAAGCAAGACTTGGCCTGCACCGTGGGATGTGGAGAGCGGCAGCGCTTCCTCCGCGGGCAGGCCGCCAGCGCTACAGCAGGCTCCCGGCGGAGCGGCAGGGGTCCCGGGCTGTGCGACGCAGGTCGGGTTCACCAGAGCAGCTTCCCTGTCCTGCGAGGACGTGCTCCCCGTGGGCTATCATGAGCTGAGTTTAAAAGTTCTGCCGAGTGTGTCCATTCTAGATCCGAAGGGTGTTCTGCAGAAGAATGAGAAGGAGACACGGACACCCTCTTAGATTCGTACCAGGGAGTACTCTGGGCCACAGACTGTCTCCCAGGAGAACGCTACCCACGGAGACCCCACATGTGGGAAGAGGGCTTGGGGGTCTCTGAAGTTTGGGAGAGACCAGCGGATGCTCACAGACTTTCTTGGACAAAGTCAAGCGCCAGGGGCAGAGGTCACCACAGCGGTGAGGGGGCCTCACTGGGACTGGAATTCTAGACTGTCACCCAGCATATGTCACTGCTGACCTCAAGCTCAGAAGAATCGGCTCAGTCCTGAGCACATTGTCGGCTGGGGGCTCTGGAGCAGGGCTGGGGTGCTTGTGCAAAGGCTCAGTTCTGGGGAGAAAGATGATGAGCAAGGTGCAGGGGACGGGGACTCTGAGGATCCAGGCCACCCACCAACGTGCGGAGCTCCTAACAGGAATACCAGCCTCATAGCCTCGTGCTGCTCGTGTGTCAGCCTTGTGTCTCAGAGAAGCCGCCGGGGACAGAGACCTGTCTCCCACCTCCTGAGAGCATGGGGCATGGGTGGGTCGTAGATGTAGCAGACAGGAAGACTCATGGGGAGGAAGTGTGTCTCCAGTCAGGTTGCAGGGGGACATTCAATGGTTATTGACCTCAGGGAAGCAAGATCTAGGCTTCTGATTCCAAAGAGTCAACATCAGTCCTTAGAGGTTAGACTGCAGTTAGACATGGCCCTGGACATGGGCCTGGATGTGAGCGTGGCCACAGCAAAAGGGACTTCTGGATTCTACACCATGGAAGACAGAAGGGGTGCCCTCGGAAACTATCCAGAAGGGGCTGCAGGAGGTGCCTGGGGCCTCGGCATGCCCGATGCATGGGTAGCCTTGCAAATGATGCTCCTTTGCCGGCGCTTTATTGAAAGGGTCAGTGGGAACTTCGACTTTGTGGCGGTGGTAGGGGCTGACTGGTACCCACAGCCGTGGCACAGAGGTGAGGGGCGCCACTATGGTAGGACCTGGAAGTGTCTTAGCAGCTTCTTTAGTTCTCTTAAAACAATAAGCGCCTCCTCATCTGTGCACTAATCTCTTAAATGTCGGTAAGGTTTCATAAAGCAAGAAAACATTTTAAGAAGTCAAGATTAATGGTGCCTGAATGAAAGACATATGTGTATTCAGTTCCAAAGAGCTGGTTCCCCTTCAGCAGAGGCTTTACAACTCATTGCCCTGGAGAGAAAGGAGGAGGAGGAGGGAGAAGGGGAGGGGGCGCTAGAGCTAGGCTAGGCTTCGGTGAGTGCTGCAGAGATCGGGCCTTCACCCTGTCCCCAGCGCTCATCTCAGCCCACGTCTAGGGTGGGGCCATCTAAGGAGGTGGATTGACGGATCCAACATCACATGGCGGTGCCCTGCGACGTGCACAGAGAAGCCAGCTTTCCCCGGCGTCCAGGAGGGACAGGCACATATAAAGGAGGGACTGCATCTGTGGTGTTGGGAACAACAGTCTGTGGGACCCAGTGGCTGGAGACACAGTGGAACGTGGGTGCCTCACAGGGCGTTGGCGCACATAGGGAACCTTGTCCAGGACCAGGTCCCTCTTGCCCCACGCCAAACCCCGGCTGTCCGTGCTACCTGCAGTGCACACACAGACCCGGCTAAAATCGTCTGGGATTGTCCTGGATTGGCCAAGAGGGTTTCTTGTATGTGTTGAAAAGGAATTGCATTGAGCATCACATGTTTGTGTTTGAAAATCTGTACACAGTGAATTCTGCAGGCTGTTGGGCCCCGGCTTCAGCATGTGTGTAACGGATGCAACCGCTTTCTTTAAAACCTGCCTAAGAACCACGTTCCCCCTAGCTATGCAGTTGTTGGGGCTTTGGATTAGAAAAAATGGGAGCAGGAAGAGGACAGGGAATTTTAAGCAGGTTTCCTGAATCTTTGGGTGGGTTCCAGGAGCGTCAATATGTGGTGATTTAGAGTACCGGGAAGATCCCAAAGTTATTGCTAGGAAGGGGCGATTGCCTTCTCCTGTCATCCGAGGGCAGTCTGGTCCTAAATGTAGGAAAAGCAGGCAGTTTGCCGTCGAAGGCCCTGGCTTCTCTCTTCCTTTCCTTTCTCGGGCACCCACCAGGATCACATGTCCCCTCCTCCTCCAGGTTGCTCCTTCCCTGACGCAATGACACCATGGAAAGTCCCTGGACTTCTGGAACATCGCTGTCATGACGGGTCGAAAGCTGGCGCCCCCCCCCCCCCTCTCTCTCATCACTGTCACTTAATGATTTCAGTTCCTGCTAAAAACAAATCTTTGGAAATATGGAAACATTTTTATGGAGTCATGTGTTTTACCCATCAGAAGATCTGATTTATTCAACTATGGCAATAAGAAGTTAAAAACAAGTTCTGTACATGAACTAGAGTTTAGTATTTACTCATTTTTTTTTTTTTTTATATCTGTGGAATTTGGGAATATGATACAGGAACTTGGCACTTTACATTTCAAAACAGATTGCAGTATATTTTGATTCATTAACATGGAGCAGAATTTTAGGAAAAGAGATGTATTATAAGCTGTGATATGTTCTTTTTTATAATAAAACAAACCACATTTTCAAGTTTGGAAAATGCTGAAGTGCACATGGTTATTATGAATCTCCTCACATTGCACTTTCCTAAAGCCAAATTTGGAATGTTGCCAATTTCTCCAGGTATTCTGTACAATCTTTATGATGCAGAGCACTAAGGAAGCCCAGAGTAAATGATGTTTGTATTTCTACTGAACATTTCATGGTGATATTTGTTGCGATTGTGGTAAAATCTTAATGGTTCACTTATTATTTTCCAAAGGTTCCCCTATAAAAAGACATAGAACAGCTCAAGGTTAACCGTCTTGATGATATAATCACTGGTCAGTTCTGCGGGAAATACAGCTGCAGCCTTCCGACTCGTTGTCGGTGCTTATGAAAAATGACAGCATTGGACACAGAAATGATTTTTTTTTTCAGGATGAATTGGCAAAGAGCCATCTCCTACTTAATAATCTGTTTTCACCTTTCCTCTACTAAATCATATTTCAGATCCAGAGGAAAGATACTGAGATGTAAGAATATGATGACTCTTTTATTTTATTAAATGAGTGTCTTTGTCATCCATGGTATAATAGAATTTTTCAAAAATGTTCTCAGTTTGTACCAAATGTCAGTCTGCTGGCTCACCTGAACAACAAGCGTCCCTTCCTTTCTGGTACAATTCTGTCCTAAGGACACAGTTCCAGTATTGTCTGCTTAATGCTCTTTTCACTTGTCACCCATTCGCCCAGTGTTTCAGAAAGGCGTCACGCCACCGCGAGGCGTCACGCCACCTCTGCCGTCCCGGTGGCCTGGGGCACGTTTTCAGGAATCCCGTGGTCTGCAAGGAGATGGATCTGTATATTCACACGAAAGAGGGTTTGTACTCTACCTTCTCAGCCATGCCTCAGCACACGCTGTTGGAAAAAGAAAAAAAGGAAATGGTCAGACAACATGTTGTCATGGTAATAAAAATATTAAGCTCATTGGGAGAGAATATGCTTGGAAAAATCAGAGGTTGAGTTTTAACTTCATATATACATATATGTCATCCTAAAGTTAAAACATTTACTTTATATATATTTAATATATAAAAAATATACTTTATTTATATATAATATAAAATACATATAAAGTATGTGTATATAAAATGTATATATACAGACTTTATATACTTTAGTTATATATATATTTATATATATAAACGTATATAAATCTATATAAAGCTTCCTTTTTTAAAAAATGAAGGCCTTAAATTAAATGAAAATGAGCTGTGTAAGTTTAATATAAAAACAAATACCCTTTATTTCAAATTGGAGATTTGTGTAACTTTTCAACTTTGAATGGTTCTCTCTGTAATCTAGTTTTCCGGGAATTTATTGTGCTTCTATCTTTGGCCTCCACCTCATCCAAATGATTCCTGTAATTCCATTCATGTTGGCCAGCAGCTGGCCCTGACTTGGCAGTTTCTATTTTGTCCTCATTTTATTAATCTCCTCTTGGGCTCTCATGCATTTCCTCACTACAACCACCTGGAATTAAATAATCCCTATCCTTAAACATTTAGCAGGAAAGGCATGCCAGCAGCCACACTCCCCTAAAAGTTTTTAGTCGGGGTGCTACTTTATTTAGGTAATTAATGTTGTGGTGCTGCGTCTACTCCCTCCCTCTGGTCCCTCACATTTCTCTAAACCCGACACGATTGAGCTGATCTTCCAGTGTGTGCTGAGGCCAAGGCAAAATCAGCACATGAGATGAGAGGCACACAAACAAAAGGCATTTACATCATCCATGTTGCGTATTTGCCAGCTTCTTAGGAGAAGACTAATTTAAGAATGGAGGTGAATTTTTACAAGACATATTACTCCACAGTCTCAGAAAGCATGAAACGTCATATTCTCTAAAGGAATCAGATGGAGTGTCATGTGGAAACTCATAGAATCAGATTTGGAGAGGAATCTTACAATCTTGATTTTAAATCAACTTACAGGGTGCTTTAACCAACGAGGTTGATGTGCTTGCCTCGAGATGGGAACATTCATCTGATTTGCTTTTTAAATAGAAGTTAAAATTTACATACAAAGAAATGCACAGATCTTCAAATGTATAACTACATGCATTTTGATGAATATATAAGCCCATGGCCAGTAATCCAAGCTAGAATCACCCCAGAACCCTTCCCCTGTTCCCTTTCACCGCCTCCCACTCCTGTTGGCAGCAACTGTTTTGGCTTATATCATTGATTTGTTTTGTCTGTTCTTGACATTCCTATAAATGAGATCATACGGAACATCGCCGTGTGTGCCCAGCCTCTCAGATCAGCATGTCTCTGTGGTTCATGCGTGTTGCTGCATGTATCAGCAGTTCCTTCTGTTTATGGCTGACTGGTGTCCATGATACGATGATAAACAGCTCATCTGTTCCCCTGTTGACGGAAATGTGGATTGTCCGCAGTCTGGGGCTCTTAAGAATAAAAATGCTGTAAACAGTCGAGGGCAGTGCTTTTTGTGGACATTAGTTTTTATTTCTCTTGAATAAACACCTAGAAAATGAAAATGCAGGGTCATAGGTAGGAATGTGTTTAACTTTGTGAAAATTTTCCAGAGTGGGTGTACCATTTTACACACTCACCTTCAATGTGAGAAAGTGCCCAGCCCACACCCTCATCAGCACTCGATACTGTCTGTCTTGTTTACTGCAGTGAGGTTGTAACTCATTATATTTTGCATTTCTCTGATGGTTAATGATATAGAATGACATTATTTTGTGTTTGTAAGATATTTGCCTTCAATTTTTCAGGACTTTTGCCTTTTTTTGTGTGTATTTTTATTATTTGTCCATAGAAATTCCTTCTGTTCTGTGTTCAACTCTTTTTATAGATATATGTTTTGTGATGTATTCCCTAAACTTGCATCTTACTTTTTTATTTTCTTAACTTTTGTTGCAGAGAAGACTTAATTGTGATGAAATTCATTTTATTGTTTTGTTTGGGTTTTTTGGTTTGTTTTTGTTTTTGTTTACAGTTTAGGCTTTTTGTGTCCTAAGAAATCTTTGCCTTCCCCTAAGTCGTGAAGATGGTCTTTTATGGTTTCTTCCAGGTTTATGATTCTAGTGCATATGTTCTTCTCTGTGGTGTGAGTGGGTGTCGCGGGTTCCCCTTTCCATGATTGCCTTGATCAGTTCTTTGGCACCGTTTGTTAAAACACTGTCCTTTCCACACTGAGATGTCCAGGTGCCTTTCCAGAATCTCCGTCGTGTTACTGTAATCCACTTCTCACCCCGATGCCAGTACCCCACGGCATTGGTTGTGGTAGCTCCGTAAGTCTTGAAATCGGGTAGCTCGAGCTGCCAATTTGTTCTTCAGACAAATATATCTTAAATTTAAGAGACCAATAATTATTTTGGCATACAGAAATAATATGTGAATAGATGAATATTTAAGTATACATTACCCTCCTCCCTTGTGGGCAAAGCAAGAAACTGTCAGTAGTGGTTTATCCTCTGGGGATAGAAGTTGTCATCAGAATGGGGGATGACATCTTGCACTTTTAATTTATGCCTTGTTGGAAATGTGTCTGGTTCTCCTAAATTAACCCATGAATTACCTGCATTTTTGAAGTGTGTTGATGGTAAGATATGAACCTTCTTTTTTTTAATATTACACTGTACTAAATTTTAATAAGCCTGTTTCTCCAAACAAATTTACCAATTTTCCACTGACAGGTAGAGTTGATAGAAAAAGAGAGAACTCATATTTGTGATCCTCTCGTACGGATCAAGGCTTAGAGAGTCATCCTCTCAACAAGAAGACGTGACTGGCTTGGTGGGGGTGGTTAGCGTGTTCAGGGTGACTGGGTCGGTAGGTGATGTGGGTGGGACATGACTGTGACATTTCAAAGTCTACTCTTCTTTTAAAACTGTATTGTAATAATAATAACAATGACCTAACCTTGTGTTGGCACAGAGGACTTGAGAAAGACAATGCTGCAGCTGCAGGAGCACAGGTGTGCCTGTAGAGGTGGCCTGCAACTGAGTGGGGGCTGCGTGGTTCCTCGCGGACGGTCCCTCCATCCTCGCTGAGGTGTGGGGGCTGAGCTGAGCCCTGCTCCCCAGTGGGGAGGTGGGCCGCCCTCTCCTAGCAAACCCACCTCCCATCATGGGGCAAGCACACGGTCGGCCTCATTTCCCCAGGGTTCTCTGAGGGGCGGTCTCATCTGGTCAGCCTCCCCCGGACACCTAGTCTTCGTTATAGTTCTTTACTGGGTTTTTAACTGGATCGTGCTGCTGGGTCTTTAAAAATACATGAAGCTGCTTTCACTATTAATTTATGGTTTTATGAGGACAACAGAAAGCAGTAATTGGGATTAACGAATTCTAGATGATGCGATGGGTGGTAAATTGTTTGTAATTACGTCTTTAGACACATGTAACCAGCAAACATTGTGTCTTATAGCAGCAGCAGTGCCCTTCACTGGGGGGCTGGTGTCACCACCACCCTCCCATGTGGCCACGGGGAGCGTGCGCATCTCTTCTGGTTGGGTCCTCGCCTTTCATCACACTTGCTCTGTGTCCTCTCATCCTGCTTTGTGCCATTTCCGTAGAATTATCCTTCTTTGCTTCACAGCCTTTAGGGTGATTGCATCTCACTGCTTTTCCGTCTATGGGTCTTTAATGTTTCAAACTTGAAGTCAGAGATTGGAAGTGGGGGGTGAGCTAAATATGCGTGAACACTTTCTTTTTTGGTCTCCACTTTTTTATTTTTAAAATATGAGTTACTTGTTAACAATTAAAAAGCGAGGCACTCCACCTACGATGAAGATTTGCAGTTTCTTTTGAAAAACCGGGAGACCTGGGCCAGCGTTTCCAGTGCAAAGATTGCCAGGCGCTGAACAGCGGGGCTCTTCTTTCTAGAGGCCCCGGGTCCCAGGCTTGTCCCCGAGACCACCGCCTGTGATTCTCTCTCTCGCTCCTCCTGGCCCCACCGGGCATCTGAATCTCTGGGTTTTGACTCCCACAAAGTTTTCTGTCCCAGCATTTCCCACCCTGTTGAGCAGCCTGGCTTCCGGGCACTTGGCAAGTGATGAATGACAGACAGGCACAGGGCTGCCTCCTGTGCCTCCAGCTCTGCTCCTGATTGTCCTGCAAAGTGCTTGAACTGAGAAAGGGTCACCTCCTCTAGTCTGTGTGCCCCAGAATACCTGCTTCTCTTGTCATGGTGAGCATGGCTCCGAGTTGTTCCAGAAAGGGAGGTTTGCGTGGCCTGCCTCAGCTTTGGGCGGGAAGGGAGCACTGTTGGGTGGAGTGCTCCTGGGAATGTCCTCTGCGCTGGCAGGAGTCACTCCCCTGCTAGGTCATCAGTACCCACTGGGGAACGGCCACCCGGGGCGTTAGTGCTGGGCTGGTTCATGCTATGCGTGCCTGTGAGCGGGTGACAAGGGACGTATTTACCCCAATGCAGTTACCGAGTAGTCTCTGCCATCCTCTCCTTCTTATTTGACTCTGTGGGACATAAAGAAATATAATAGGTTTTTATCCAGGTTGCATTTTTAGTCATGATGGCTTTCTGCTATTCATTCTATATGATCTTAGCTGGACATGTAAAAATAGTGTATGTATCTACTCCTGTTAATGAAAACTCACATTTTGAATTTTTCTGTCCATGAAAGAAGGTTTGGAATCATTCTGGATGTGTCAGACATACCAACATTTTAAAGATACTTTAAAAATAACTCTCTCTCTCTGCCTGCTTACTTGAACTGCATGCACATGACTGTCTCTGACCTGCAGAATTAAGGGTTTTACATTTCTATCACTATAATTATATTATTTCCCCAGGAAACGCACATGCATTTTTGACATCTAAATATGCCCATTTAATTATGCATGGCCCAGAAGCCAGCTTTTATTAGGTTAAGCCTCGATGGACGATTAAATTCGATAGCCACCATCTTTAGGCTTTCCTCAGGTGCTGGCCGATGCGAGAGCGGCGTGCTTTAGTCGCCTGACGGGAAGACTGCGTGTGTTTCATACTATCGGCAAGTGTACCTGTGATTTCCAGCTTCAGACCACCGAAGCACTGCGAGAAAATCATGACCACGCCTGGCCCTAAGTCCTCGTACCGCCTTTTCATTAATAACTCAGTAAAGAGCGCGTCTCTTGCAAACATTCCAGATGGATTTCGCAGCATAGCAGGTTGATTCAGCAGAAATGTCGTAAGACCAAATGGCAGTAATTCTCTCCCCTCATCAAAAGGGCAGACTCGGCCTGGAGGCGGCGGTGGCACCGTGCTTTCCAAGCCAGTCCTTGTTCCCAGCAGACTGCGACCTACAGGCGCTGCGCAAACACCAGCGTTGCCACACCAGGTTCTGACAAGAAGAACGCTAGAACGTTCCAGAAAGCAGAGGTCAGAACCCAGATCGGCACGGTCAGATGACCGTGTTGTGCTGTCACTCCCACTGGCTCGCACAGAGGCGGAAGGCGGTCTGGCGCTGCCCAGCCGGGCTCAGCGCCGTGTCCAGGCACAGGGACTCTGTCTCCTCACGCGTGTCAGCATCCGTTCGGGCATTCTAGCGTGGCCGTTGTGTTCACCTGCCTTACAGAGCTTAAAGATCTAGTCCACTATGAATTGTGGCTCTTGGAGAGTGGATGTTATGACTGTTTTCCACACGGACCCAGGAGAAGGCGTTTGCTGGGGGCGCAGCTGGAGCAGGGCCTCAGAGCGCTGGGCGTCACACCTGTTCAGGTGTCTGCTTAGGTGGGAGCGACAGGCAGGACGGGCCTTGCTCGTTATCAGCAAGTCTGTCTGGGCCATTGCGTGTAAACTGAAATTCTGTAACGTGATCGCATTTTAAATAAGCATGAAGAGTTCGGCATCAGCCCTTTACGTCCGTTTATTGATTTATTGAACATTTATTAAGCATTTAAAATGTGCCAGACAGGTATTCTTTCCAAGATTCCGACTTCAAGTTCAGAAGTTCTTATCAAAATCTCCAAATGTTCATACTGCTTGCCTGGTGCTCTCCTAAAACATATTCTACAGAAATGTCAGAGATACACCTGAGCACTGATGATGAGGGTCAAAGCATTATTTATTTTAGGGTAAAAACGTTATTTAAAATGATATCACTCACACACACACACACACACACACACACACACACACACACAATTACCAAGCCGTTTGATTGCTACCACATCAAAGGCAAATAATTGATTGGTTGTCTAGATCATTTAGCTTTGAACCAGCAGAGGTGGTTGATAGTAGAGAATTTGTCATTTCTGTGCTCTTTCCAGCCAGTGGGGAATGGGGCCATAGTTATGATTCTCCCTAGAGAAGAAAGAAGTATTGACTCTACTGAGAATTATTTCTACGTGTTTCTTTAATTCTCATGAAACTGTGAACACTTTTCTCAATTTAGTACTAGCCTCTTTTTTGACCTTATGCATCTCTGTGTCTAAGGAATTTCAAATTATTTTATTACAGTCTCATTAAGAAGCAACCCCAACATTAGTGAAACAAATGACAAGTACATTTCAATATTGATGTGTTCCTGATCTCACTTTGCCAATTTCTCAAAGCAATAAACACTTTTTTAGAAGATCTTGGTAAAGAGAAATGATAGAAATCTCTATCACAGACAAGACTTTTCAGTGTCTCATTTCAGCGAAATAAAGGGTGAGATTAAATAAAGAGAGGAAACAATATGAATTTCAACCATATTTGCTCTCTTTATTTTGCTAGCAAGACAAAATACTGTTTTGCAAAAATGTCAGTGCATATCACATTTAATGAAATCCACACCGAAGCTGACATGTCTTGGTTGCAATTATAATAGCTGTAGACAATTATTCCACAAAATATGTTCAAACCCCTTTAGAAGGCCAATTTTTACTTTTTTTTTTTAACTGAAACATTTATTTTAGGGGAAAAAGATTAAAAGAAAAAAATATTAGTCTTCACGTAGTAAAACCTAGGCCTGACGTTAGTTTTACTCAGAGCAGACCAGACAGGTTCGTGTGGCCCAGGATCCGAGCGGCCTCTTCACCAGCAGCATCTCAGCTCCCTCAGAGCCTGGGGACCTGCCCCTGGGGACCACACAGACCCGCTCGCTCCTCCCACCCCTCCTAAGCCGGAGCAATGCTGACTGTGCACGGCAGGAAGCTGACTCTGCTTCTTGAGATCAGGGAACACCCCTTCCCTGACACACGCACAGACACAAGCACAAGCCCACACATGTGCACACACGTGCTCGTAACGCTCAGGGCACTTCTCCGACATCCAAAGAAACTGTTTTATGGACTCCCTGACTTGAAATTCAGAATTAGTATCCAAAAAGAAATAATGTCATGAACCGTCAGTTCTGCAAAACACTTGGGCAGACGCTGCTGTGAGACATCTGGAGCGCGCTAGTGAACAGACCGTCGCGCTCATCTCGTCCAGACCACCCCCCTCCACACCAGAGCCCTTGGCGACGGGCTGGGGTCGTGGCGGCATGGGGGCCATCGGCCTCGTTCTTCGTAGGACGCGTCTCAGTCTCGAGGGTCGGGATCTCTGCTCCTCTTGTAAAGGCTTCCGGCCTGGACGTGTCAGAAACCTCACCCTCTTCAGGATGGATGAGCGGGTGTCAGTTCACGTCCCATGCAAATGGCTGCAGCCATTGTCCCCCTCAGTCAAGCACCTTGTCCCTTTACAGACAGGTGACTCGGCCAGGTAGCTTGGCCTCTCTGGCCCTCGTTTCTCAACCTGAAATGGGAACCATACAGAACACACAGCAGGTTTGGAATGGCGGCATGACACAACCGATCTACAGGACTCAGAAAGCGTAACGGCCTGAGGACAGGACAGCCCCCCATGGTGTTCCTCCCTCAACGCCTCCGTGGAGCCCTGCGCGGTCCCCGTGTTCCGCTGTAAAGCGTCTCCCCCATAAAGAGGTGTGAAGGGGATGCTGTCCACGTAGAGTGTTGTTTCTCAGCACATCAGGTGTCCTGAAAACACCGAGGCTGGGTGTTAAGTCGCCCCTGAGGAGCCTTCCTTTTCAGCTGGACCTCTGCGTGTCTCCAGTAAGGTACCTGGCTGACCTCAAAGGACCCTGGAGTATTTGCCGAGATGAGTGTTAGTTAGCGCTGACTTAGAGGTGGGGCTGCCATTTGATGAGAAGGCGGGCGTGGCGGGGTCCTGGAGAGCTGAGGCCAAGGCTGCCAGCAGTTCAGGAACTGCTTTCCTAGGACAGGCTCCCCAGCCGGATGCTGAACCCATCACAGGGTCTCAGAGGATGTCTGAGACAGTCCCCAAGACCCCTAGGACAGGAACCGCTGCTACATCCAAACGCTGTGGCTTGCTAAGGTTTCTGTGGGAGGGCAAGCAGCTGCAAATAGCAGAGTGGGCTCCTCCCTCCAATTCAAGAAGGGGTGGTGAATGTCACAGCCAGCTACCCCTCCAGCCTCAGAGCATGTCACACCAACGCTCTGTCCAAAGGAGAAGCCTGCCCCAGAAGTTTCCAATGCCTGTGCTTGATTTCTGCTTTAAAGCAACCAAAACAGAAATAAGGAAGCAGTCCACATGGTTTTGTATAATACTAATAATAGCCAGAATTATGGCTACCACGTGTCAAGCTCTGCCTATGGTAAATTCTTTGCAGACGTGATCATTTACCGTTAAAAAGTTCTGTGCTTGTTTTCTTACCTGCATTTTACAAATGAGAAAACTGAGACTAAAGTTCCCGAAAAATAAAGCAATTTGCCAAAAGATTCTACTTATAAATAGATTCATCTGATTATGATGCTTACAGGTTTATGTTTAGGACAAATGGTAAGTTATTATTTGAATAAAAAGAGGCCAACTTAATTATCTACCTGTTTACTTGCTTCCTTTTATTTATTATTTCCATGGAGATCCGAATTTCCTCTCTATGCTGTGGAACTGCATGGTGTTTGGGGGAGGGAGTGTCCTAATAACAGTGGACAGCCTCTTATGGTCACGCCGCTTGTGGGCTCAAGAAGCCAAAGGCACACATGAGAAGTCAGAAGGAGAGAGACAGGTGACAGAAATGCCAGGGCCTTCTTTTCTCCTCCTTGGCGCTCTCTCTCTCTCTCTCTCTCTCTCTCTCTCTCTCTCTCTTTCTCTCTCTCTCCCCCTTTTCCCTCTACCAAAGATAGCTATTACTAAAATTAGTCAAAACTGATAGAATATTTCCATATGGCAATAGGCAATGAGTGTTAAACAATAAGTGTTCATATGCCATAAACGAAGGTGATTTCATTTCAGGGTCTTGGGGTCTTGAACTTGACCACGTCTGCAGGTTCTGGGGGTTAGGATTTGGATGTGGTGGTGGGGGGGCATCATTTTGCCTACCAGACAGACATAGTCTTTTTTTAAGTGTGTTCACCTTGATTGAGCTATTAATACTTAAAATTGATTCTACCAGATGGTTTTGTAATTCTTGTGCTTTTTTTTCTTTTTAAAAATTAGGTCTTCTTTCCTAGTTGATATTGAACTGATTAAATTAATTCTTTTTCTCCTTTACCGGTTCTATTAATTAGTAGTCACACTTCAATTTTTAACTTGTTTTTCTTTATTTTCTTCTATAAATATCTAAAGTTAGTTTCTCCTCGTCGACAGAACCATAGTTGCTTCAACTTCCTCCAAATTTCACTTTTTCTATCTCCGTGTTGTTATTGTTTCGAATTTAATTAGAACTTGGTTTTCCTGACACAAATCATCACCATCATTTATTTCTCAATAAAAATACAGATCCAACTATGTTATTCATGATTTTACTGCGTATTACTCATTATTCCACCCTGTTTTATCTTTCTGCATTTTTCTCCTTATTGAGGAATATGCTTCATTATCTTCATTCCATGAGGAACTGTAGGTAGTAAACTATCTTATCCTTGAATGTCTGAAAATATTTTGATTTCACTACAGAATTCCAAGTTTCCAGTTTCCCTTCACCCTTAGAGATATGTGTTCCTTCTGTATCCTTTATTACCGATAAGAATCAGTGTCAAATATCGCAGGTTTTTTGGTAATCTTCCCTTTTTCCATAGCACACTCGAACCCTGAGCTCCCTCTCTCTTGTCTGTTGTAGGTCCGCGAAGGTGAGCTCAGGCACAGAGCTCACGGTTCTGTAAGTGCCGAGCATCCTTTGAATCCTCATGAGGTTTTCAATCCTGAAAATTTTTGAGTTATCAGTTTCAGTATTGTCCTCTCCCCTGCTTGCTCTGTTTTCTACAATTAAAAGCTTTTCAGTCTATCTTGGACATCCTTTAACATTTTAGGTATTTTCCATCTTTTCATCTCTCTGACGTGTGTTCTGGGTACTCAGTTATGTCCAGCTGCCTATTCTTCACATATATTAGATTTTTTAAATGAAAACATTATATCATTAATTTTAGAATTTGTGCTTGATTCTTTTTCATCGTTGCCACTTCTCAATATTGTTTTATGAATGTCCAACATCACCTGAATATTTTATATATACTTGTGTGAATTTCTTTTTCAGATTGCTTAATTGTCTCTTTTTCCCAGTTTTAATGCTTCTATTAATCTGTTAATTAATCAACTAACTCTGTTAATCTGCTCCTGTTCATGACTGTGGAATTCTTCATCCGTGTCACTGTCTTGGTCGAATGCCATTTTGTGTGACTATATTCTCTCAGACTGGCGAGTCTCCTCCCAGGCAGGAACGATGTTTTTAGCCTACTGGGAATATGGCCCCGAGTCACTCTGTAGCAGCTCGGGGCTTTTGGCCTGCACAGATGCTGCGTCTCCCAAAACCACTCTGTTCCTGAGTGCCCCTGAAGCCGCCCTCTTCCAAAGGCGCAGGCCTTGGGCCACAGCCTTAGATGGCAGGGCAGAGACATTTGAGCCCATACGATGGCTACCTTCCCAGCTACTGCCAGACCTGAGCCTTCCCCACGGCATTGACCCCAGTCTCGACTGCCCAAATATGGTTCCATTTTACCGTGAGCTGTGAGCATGCAACCTATCCCTCTATTTCTGATCCACAGGCATTGTTCTCTCCTTTCTAAGTGCGGCCATGTCTAAGAATATCTATCACCATTGTGTGTGTGTGTGTGTGTGTGTAGAGAGAGAGAGAGAGAGAGAGAGAGAGAGAGGGAGAGAGGAAGAGAGAGAGAGTCCATATATAGCATATAGTTTATAATCATAAAAAAGTAACAGAAAGATGTTAAGATATATTAAATTAAGTGAGAGCCAAAATAAATAAATAAAAGCAATGTATTACAAGAACAATGAAAACTAACATTTATTAAGCAGTTATTGTGTTGAGCCATCCTCTAAGCACTTTATATAAATTAATTCACTCACTTCTCTCGATGATCTCATGAATTATGTACTAATATTTTCTCTATTTTACAAATGAGAAAATGGAGGTACAGAGTTGATGGGACTTGCTTGGGGACACACAATAAGAAAGTGGCAGAGTTTTTCTTCTTACCACCATATTATACCATCTAGTCACAAATGCGTGGAGCGTGGGAACCAATATGTACAAAGAGGTTCATTCTGGGTAGTGGGCATATACATTTGTTTTATTTTTTTTTTATTTTAGTTTTTCTTAATTTAAAAAATTTTCTACGATGAACCTATAAAAATTTTGTAATGACGAAAAAGTAGTAATAAAACTTATTTTTAACGTCTTTTTTTTTCAGTAATATTTTCAATGTTAGATAACATTAGCCATAATAAAGTCTGCCAAGGGCCAAATTACTTGCAAGATGGGCAGGAAGACTGACGGGGTTGGGGGCGGCTTTCTCACAGACCAGAAGGAAGGCACGGGCATGGAGACCCCTTTGCTCTCCTTCACTGAAAGTTTGGAGCATCCCCAACTGCAGGCTCGAACGTATGCGAGCCGTTTCCAGCTTGCACGTTTAGTTCAGTGCACCTTCTCCCATTTACGGCTAACCACCTCTCTGTGTATTTCAGCTCCAGAGTGCTGAGTTTCTATGGCAATGGATGCTATCTGAAATGTAGAAAAAGGCCACTCTATATCATTGGTAGACATTCCTCAGTCTTGTGAAGCATATATATGCTCATTAAAATCCACATAAAAAGACCAATGTCGCATGTCTACAGGCCGACATGAGGAAAAACGAGGAAGTTGCATGTGCTCAGAATATGTGTCATAAAAAGCCACAAGGGAGCACACTGGTTAAAGCACGGGCTGGGCACACGATGAGTGCAGAGGAGGGAAGATGGGGCCCTTGTGGAAAGACACCAAACGACGATCTGGCTGTGATCCTTCTGGAACTTTCAGAGCTGACAGGTCTGCCCATTTGTCCCAGGGGAGCCCCGGACCAGGAGAAGATGGAAAAAATTCTAGAAACTGGGCCATGAGTTAAGGATAAATCATCAAATAAGTCCCACTCCAGATTCACGGAGGTCACTAAATAACAGAGAATGTGTTATTTACAAGGCATATTTTATAAGCGTGAAACTACATGTTTAGAATGATAAATCACAAGTCATCTTTAAATGGTTTCACTCTGCACTTTGCAACGTCAACCAGCAGTCCTTCCCTTTTCCTTCACGGATGGTCCCTTTCTCCTGGCTCCCTACAAGGCTTTTTAACAAAAATTTCACATTGGAAGTTAAACCTCTGCTCTTCTAAAATAGGCAACATTGTGCATTGTTATCATAAATAAAAGTAACTCCAAAATAATCATGCTGGTGCCTCCCTGTTTTAAATCTTATTCATCAGAGAGAAAGCAAGCATGTATTTCCTAAGACTTGGCAAAGAAAAGCAGAATTTGTCCTTTTTTCCCTGAGAATTTTTTTAAACTGTGTCCCTTTATCAGAACATGTGGGAATTCAATGTCATGATCTTGATTTACATCAAACGGACACAAATGCATGGATTTTATGGCAGGAATTTGTGGATTGCACGGAGCAATGTGCCAGAAAGAAGCAATATTTCTGCTAAAAGGCAACAGATTTCAGCAATTCTCATTGACAACTACCTGTCGAGGAGGAAAAAGAGCAATAAAATAATAAGTTTAGAAATGTCACAAATTAATAAATCATAATATTAGTAATGGTAAGCACCCAGTGAAGTATAATTACGGGCTGCCAGCAAGACACACGAATTAAATACTTCAGTTCATCGTCTTTCAAAAGTTCTTATTATTGTTTTCAAAGGAGCCTTCCAATCTGTCAAGTTTATCTCAGACAACACAGAAGTTGATCTTTACGCTGCTATAAATGGTTTTCACAGTTGCCATAAAGTCAGAAACATAGTATGCTAGATACCGCAATAGCAAGGGTTCCAGTTAGGGTGTTCCGTGACTGATTTTAAATAAATGTCAGTTTCTATATCATTACTCTTTCCTTTGATATTTTTTCCCCTAAGAAAAAGAGAATACATGTGACAGTGCAATTATGTATATTTTCAAGTATCGAAATAAAAATATGGCTTAGCTGGATTTGACATATAGCACAAAAGTGAATTCAGAGTCAATTAAAAGAAACTTGAACGTTACTTATGAAAATGACTTGAACAGGAGTTGTCTGGAGGCGTCCGAGCCACAGCTTTCGTGTCTATAAGTGCTTGGCTTTGGCGCCGGAACTTTGCGATGTCATCACCTGCAGTGGTGAGCGGCGAGACTGTCCGGGACTCTGCAGAAGACATTTCATGTTCTAGAGCAGGACAGAGACAGTCAGTTCTGTCCAGAGTCAGAGGGTGTCAGCATTCTGAATGTCTCCAGATCCCAGGTCTTCTTTCTTTAGTGATAGTGTCGCAAGTGGCGGTCAATCAGCCAGAGGGTAAATGTTTGCAGTGATTAGGATTTTTGAAGCGCTCAGTCTTTACAAGGTGTTCTGATTTGTATAAATTCAAACAAGTTTGCTTTGGTCTGATGCTGACACAGGGACCCATGCTGGGCCTCTGGGAGCTGCCCATCACCCGGAGAAGACGCACCCCAGTGTCCTGGGCCCCAACATAGGACCGCAGGTGGCCGGCACTCCTTCCTTAAGTTCTGGTTGTAAATCTGCTTCTCACTGTCCAGAAGGGTGACAGACGGCAGAGTGCACACTCGTGTGAGCCCCGGGCCAGCATGCCAGGTCACACTCCGAACTCCGCCGAGTCCACGGGCTCCTTCGCGGTGCCCGGCTTGTCTCTGCTTCACACCAGCCAAGTCTGGCCGTGGCCAGTTGCTTTCCTTCGGTCCCTGCTCTGTATGAATCTTTTGCCCTCAGTGACATTTTGCAGAGTCAGATACCTGAGTGATCTTTAGCCCAGAGAACCTAAAAGGAAAGAAAGTACGTTCACATGTGTTGCTGCATTAGATTAAAAATGAGTGCAACATTATTTTATTCCTCTCTTCGGGAAGATCAGCGTCTCATCACATATTTAATGATGAGCTCCATCCTATGACTGTCCTTGGAAATGAAGCGGAAGACAAAGTGCTAGGCGGCTGCCGGCGGCCACTTGGTACAGCAGATGCCTGTGCTTCGGGAGGGAGTGTGTGGGCCGAAACCTTCACGGCTGAGGGTCAGGAAAATTGGGTTCCAGCCGTAACTCTTTCGCAGTAAACTTTCTGCATGATCCTGGGCCGATTTTCCCTGTGGATCAAGTGACAGGCTGGCATTCAATGACAGCGCCTTTTCTTCGGCTCATTCTTCTCCACGGTGCTGCTTCCTGGGTGAGGAGGGCAGCAGACGGGCGGCAGGGTCGGTCATGGACGAGTTCTGGAGAAGAGAGTTGAGTTAGTTGACAGTCGTGCGTCGACTGCAAGGAAGTGACGAGGAGACAAACGAGAGCCGGAGGGAGTGGGCTGGGGTGGCAGGAGGGCGGGAAAAGAAGCGGGGTGAAAACGATGGCCCTGGGCTGAGGGGACACGGAGTGCTTCGTGGACGCCCCGTGGCCCTGCACCGCCATCACGACAGCATCTGCACGGAGCGCCAACCTCGCTGTGGTGGCCGGATTTGGGCGCCGACCCCCGCGGGCCGGAGTGATGGATGGAGAGCCGTGGACAGCGTGGCGGGCAGACCACTGAACACCGGCAGCCACAGGGCACAGCCTCTGCCTTCCCTCTCCCCGGCGAGGGGAGCCCCCCGCACACGTTTCGTGCTGCTTCTTTGAAATGTCACCCTGTTTGGGTAAACGATTAGGCCATTTCCAATGTGCTGCAGAGAGGTCTGTAACCCGAGGTGGCCCGTGGCCGGCACCGCCCCTGCATTGTGCAGACCCAGTTCATCGAAGGGGAGGCTGAGACCCTCGCCGAGCCCAGCACTGTGCCGGTTGCAGTGAAGGTGGACAGGAAGGGGAGAATGGAGACCTTGGAGCAACAGGACATGAAATAAATAGCAGTGCAAAATAGTCGGTGGACAAGTGCCGACGTGCCTGGGAGCGAAGACAGCGAGAAGACTCAGGCAGGGCTCCGTGCCAGAGCTGCGATGGGAGCCAGGTGAAGAAACGAGGTCGGCTCCGGGTGGTCCTTGGGGATTAATCAGGACCTGGGCAGACTGAGGGGCAGGAGAACACGAAAAGCCGGTCGAGTAACTCTGAGGGTGAGTGAGCAAGGCCACAGGCCGCAGGGCGTTAGCTGGAAATCGGACGCCTGGACAGAGACCCAATTGTGAGGGGCTTCCATGACTAAGCCAAGGAATTTGGAAATTTTCCATTAGCTGTGGAAGGCTCTAAGAAATCATTCTTCAAAGAGGGGGCCATTTTCTATGTTTATTTATTTACTTGACAATCATACTGCTGTTCACTCCTTATCAGAAATTTGTGATCTGGAGAAACACTGCAGAGGTGCTGTTTAAGGGAAAAACAACAACAAACTAATCTGCTCCCATCTGAGGAAAGGATGAGTGAACAGAGAAACTAAATGTGTCCAGACTGAGGCCAGACATACACCAAGGAGCTGTGGCATCCTGTTAGGTCAGGACAGACACAGAGGGAAGCATTCTGAAAGGCGAGATGTCAGGGCTGGGGGACCAAAGGGTAGGAGAGAAAAGAGAGGAAGGAGGACACGGATTCTGAGGTCCGATCTCAGAAGAATAACTAGCAGCGGTTAGAAGAGGACCGGGAGCACCTGGCTGCCAGCATGTCCGCCTTCTCTTGTGGCCTGGCCTGGCCGTGCCCTTTAGGAGTGTAATGTGAGCCGTATGTAGCTGAGATTTTAAATTTTCTAGTAGCCAGATTTAAACACACAACAAATACAGAACTTTTATATTAATAATATTTTATTAATCCAATACATAGAAAATGTTATTATTTAACACATAGTCAATATAAACAATTATTGAGACTTTTCATACAAAATCTTCGAAATCCAGTGTGCCTGTCACAGTGACAGCTCGTCTCAGTTCAATGACTCGACATGAGGCAGGGGGCCCCGGCTAGGACATTGCGGCTCCAGACTTAGAGCTCAAGGTGTCGGAAGGTTAGCACCACCCAAAGGCACTAGCGTTCCCCTGTCTCTGGTGTTTCGGGTCGAATTACACAGACAGTGCTCGCGTGAATGCCACTGCCCTTCGCCCCTTGCTTCGTGCTTCCCCAAGAACGAGGGAGCGAGGAGGCACCGAGGACACTGTCCAGAAGGGCGCCTGGCTGTCGTTCGCTAGTGCATGGCTTGCTCGTCAAACCTTTTTTGAAAGAAGACAGGTCTTTGCAGAATCTCCTGAAGTATGAATCCTTTTGCCCACTCAGAGATATCAGCCGAAGTCTTTTGACCCACAGGTAGCCTGCAGCCTGCAGCTGGCAGCTGACTTCCGCTTGGACCAGACTTCAGCCCAGTATTTAGAACAAAAACACAAACGCAGCGGCGAACCTGAACATCTTTGTGCAAAGTGTGTTCTCTCTACACTCCACAGCCACTGCCGATGTCCAGCACCACCCCGCCCCGTTTCCATTACCTGCCTCCTCTGAGGGCATTTCTGCTCTAGAGGAATGTGATGTCCCAAATGTATGCGGGCGTAAGAGCCAGGCGAGTGGGGAGTGGAAACCCGGGCGCCAGCACTTCCGTTCACCTGCTGACTGGCTTTCATGGTGTCACTTTTGGCCTTCAGACCAGCAGCCTGGGTTGTCATGCTCACTCTTAAGACGTTGTTAGTGCCATTTAATATACTCTACCCTGACTCCTTCTGGAGCCGAGGGAGAGATTGCCCCTATTCTTGGTGCTGGAATAGCTGAGTGTCTCTATAGCAACCAGTCAGGAGTCTGAATCATTCTCTTTTCTATTTACATCTTGCAAAGGCAGCCAGGAAACTGACGGCCACATTCTTACCCCACTTCTGCTAATGATCAGACAGGACATTGAGGCAGTGCTTTCTGTTAAACTCACTCTTGGCTGTAGCTTATCTTTTCTACACTCACTTTTCTGTGGACATTTCCTCAGATAATTATTTAAACTTCATTTTTTGTTGTTGTTCTCCTTCTATTTAAGATGGAGATTCTATTTATCTAGCATCTATTTATCATCTATCTGTCTACTATCATCTATCTACCTATCATCTATCTTTCTATCTATCATCTATCTACCAGCCAATCATCTATCTCAATACATCCATCTACATTCTCCATAGCAGTTACTTCACCTGCTCTATTTATTCGTTTTACTGGCAGCTTTCGTATTCTTCACTTACCTGATGCTAAGCCACAACTGATTGGCCCAGAGTCAGCCGCCTGACTCAGGGTGGGGCCAGGGAGTCTTTTCCCAACAAGTTTGTGCACTTGGGACTCAGATCAGTGTCTCATCAATGGCTGAATTTGTAATAGCAACACTCAGTGATAATAATAGTAACAGAATGGTGTAAGTCATAGTGGCAGTAGAATAGCAACATAGACGCACCATATTCTCAGTAACAGCAACTCTGCAGCAGGAACAAGGGCACCGTAGCAACACCCAAGACCGCGTAGCGGCCATGTCCCTGCCAGGCGAAGACGCCATTCTTTGAGAAATAATGAATCCAAGGCACTGGGGGAGGGGGTGAAAAAAACAAGAGTGGGGAGGGGGTCCAGGTGATGGCCGAGTCCCAGGCTGGCTTGTTTCTGAAGCTTCAGCCCAGCGTCAGCCAGGTGAAGCTCGCCTGTCCAGTTCTGCTTGGACCCTGTGAGATAGCCGGTTCCTTTCCCAGAGATCTCATTCCTAACGGGGGCTATGAGTGGAGAGGGTCTCTGGCCCTTGTAACTCAAGAGTGACACCTAACACGCTATTTAAGGACAGCTTAGGAAACAAAGGGAGGACGAAGAGATTTACAAACACAGTTGTTTTGGAAAGTTTGCTAGTAGTAATACAGGGAAGACTGAAATCTGTCATTATTTTTGGACCAATGTGTGTTATGGATGAGCCACGCCAATTATAGAATTTGGTGGGTGTCGTCAACTCTGAAACGTTAAGAATGGTGCATAAGTGAGGTTTCACAGCTCATAAAGGATGTGCAGATTTATTATCTCATCTTGTGTTCTCAAAAATCTTGGTGACGAGGTAGGAAAAACAGGCATTAGTGCCCAGCTTTGCAAATGCGGAGGCTGAGAGACACTGGGACGAGCCAGAAAGGTGGCACCTCAGGACCCATCCAGAGCTCCTGGACGTGAGGCCCAGACGCCTCCTCTTCTGAGTAGCCGTGCCCAAGTCGGGTGCCTGGGCACCAGGGCATCGATGTTTGTGAGGAGAAAACCCGTTGGCCGTGACTGAGGACTCAGGTCAGGGTCGAGAAGTGTTGCCAGGACCTAGTTCCTATGCCTGGAAAACAACTGATGGACTCAAATTAACTCTCTTAGGCTCACAACGTCCTCCCTAGCAGCCGTGTCGGAGGTCCTGGCTCAAAGTGTCCAGGACACACTAGACACAAATGTACCACTGAAGCGCTTCAGGAAGAATGCAGCAATGAGGTTGCACCCTCCAGACAAAATGCAGAAGCCGAAATGGCGGGTGTCCTGAGGGGTAAAGGGCTGCTAATATGGCCACATTCCTGGAAAAAAACGGACTGCGAAAAAGCTCTTATAACTACAAGCTGGTGAACCTCAGTTCTGTCTGTGTGCAGCTGATTTAAAAAAATAATAAGAGCTAGGCTAATTGAGGAGACACGCAAACCCTAATCAGTCCTAAGAGGCAAAATGGTTCCTATAATGGAGCATCTCACATAACAAATCAAAATTGGGGGGCATACATAAATACGCAATCAAAGGCAAGGACATAGTTTCTTTCCATCTCTATGTAATTTACTTTGACCTTCAAATTAAATCTCTTCCCTTGGTCTTCTCTACAATAAATACATCTTACTTTGTACACAGTAGGTGATCAGTAAATATTTCCTTGAAAGTTTTTATGTTAAAGCTAATATTTTTAAATGATATATTGTAGGTTAGAGGGGATGTTTTGTCATAGCCTTAGTGACAAGTACACCAATTTGTGCAGAAGCAAAGGATAGAGGCAGAGAAAAATAGGCTCCTCTGTGATGAATCTACACAGAGAAGAATTTTTAGGGAACATCAGTAAGGCCATATTTTAAATATATTTTATGAATTACCTGGTCTAAGAGAACCTCTTTCTAGTTCAGATTCCGTCACCAACAGTCTGTGTAAACTCAGAGGAGAAATTTAACCCACCTGTGTCTGAATGTCATCATTTGGAAAGTTAGAAATAACAGGCCACGAGGTGAACCCACCCTCAATTCCGTGAGGACCCAGAATTTAAATGCAGCCCTGACGCCCCAGCGGTGGAAGCTTGAATCCCAGAGCACCTCACAGTGCCGTCCAGACCGCTCTCTCCCTGTGCCTGTGGAAGCCACTCTCAGGTACAGCCGCCCCCACCCACGCTGGTCCACTCGGGGCTGACATGCCGGGATCAGGGATTCAAGCCCGGGCCAGGGGGTGGCAACTGCCGGCATCTGAGTGTGTCTGAACATTTGTCACCACTGGTGGGACCAGAGAGGTGCTGGCCTATGGGAAGTACAGCCCCTCGGCACAGAAAGGTGCATGAGCCAGTCACCAAGACGCTTCCACTGCGGGTGTGGAGATAGCTGTGAGGACTCGTTCCCTGCACTGTGTGGACAGCACGGGCTGTACGTGGAAAACGAGGAGTGAGATTAGGAAACAAAGACCCTCCAAAACATCGGGCACAATCACCGCGAGTGGAGACCCTCCAAAGTGATTACAACGCGAGGGAGAGAGACTTTGCCACCACTTGGTCAGCTGTCGACATTTACCTTGGCTTTGCAGAATAACGCGTCAACTTAAGGGAGAAGATTCCTTTGTCCTCATAAGTGAGATATCTCTTGAGGCCCCCAGAAAACATCTGCAGTGCCACCGGTCTGTGTGAACTGGTGGGAATGTGGGCTCTGGTTAGGAACATCCGTGGAAGGAACTGAGGCCACATAGAATGCACGTTTTAAGTTAATATTTATTTGCATCCTTCGCATTAACTCTCAAGACCTAGAATTGTGTTCTTTGCATACAGTGGATGCTCAGTACTTTTAAATTATATAACGTTTCTTCTAACACTGTGATTGTGAATGTATTTGTGTTTTAATCTGATGGATAAAGCTATCGTGAGCAATCACGAGCTAGCAGGAATTTTTCTTGCAAGAATGAGTAGAAAAAAAATGACCTCTACCTTTGGTGTGGGCAAGTGGAAGGAAGATTCTTAGAAAAAGTCATCTAAATTGTGGTCTTGCAGTGGCATGAGTCATGGGCTCACACCACACGCTCTCAAGATGTCCGTCTCATGTGCTGCCACTTCAGGAGAAAAGGTTAGCAGTTCTCAGAATGATTAAATCTGGTGTAAACCATCAACAACATATTTTCTACTCTTCAAAAACGTGTGTGGAGTCTGTAGACCAAATGTCACGCGTGCGTGCTTTCTCTTCTTGATTACGCAATTAAATAGGGAGGTAGATCGTCAGAGGAGTATTGAAGGGTCGGGGGAGCAAGTATTATGATGGAAGGTCTTCAGTGTAAGAACTGACCGAAAAGCTAGGTCTCTTTCGTCTGAAAGAAGATGAAAACTGAGATGAAGCTACAATCAAAGTCTCTCAGTCTCATGGAAGCCATTGCTAAAATTATCATGGACCTGTCAACCCATCCTAGAATGTCTGACCTTTAGGGCTGTCTTTGAAGTGTCAACAGTGCAGGTTCAGGAGAGATGAAAGAAAATGCTTTCACGCAGTGAGCGGGGATCACGCAGAGCGTCATGGAGTTGCGGGCTGAGGACACGGCGTAAGCATTTCTGGGGGTGGCTGACCCGTGTAAGGAGTGTGCGGGGAGCGTGGGGTGCGTGCAGAACCTCTTGTTTCTAAGGTAACAGAAAGTAACCATGTTCTCTGATATCTTCTCACTTTCGCTTTGTAAATCCTAACACATGTGGAGAAAAAAATCACTCATTTTAAGATGCTCATAGTCGTTAATGAATCTTCATGCATAGAGTTAGTGTAAAAATACTAACAGTCACCAGTCAGTGCTCAGTGGACTATGATTTCCAAAATCCTCCTTCCAGCAGAAACCGGTGCTCTGTATTTGGGGTCAGTGGGATTTCCCTCTCAGGAGACATGGCCTCCTGCTGCCTACGACCTCCAGCCACGGCAGGTGGGATGCTGATTAGTCGAACCTCCTCCTTCGCCCTGGAGTTGGGGTGGTGGCAACGAAACCCATATTTCCACTTCATTTCCCTTTTAACTTGTAATCCAACTGCATGTAAATAGTGACTCTTAACCACTGTTTTCCCACACGTGGACTTTGTGTGCTGACTTGGGTGATTTCTGTGGAAGCCCCTTTCCTTTCTTCGTTGTCGTCCGTCTGAACAGAAAGACGTGACCACTGAGGCTCCACGCGGAGCCGGGTGCAGCTCCGAGCTCAGCCCTTCGACACTGCTCCCCACGCCCTGGACAGGTACCTACCGGTGGCGTGGCGCGCAGGCCTCCCGGGCCGTGGCACCGTCCGAGCCGAGAGGGGCCCCGCGCAGGGCTGGGCAGTGCGCTCTTGTCACTGCTGTGGCCTTTCTGACCGTTTCGTATGCGGATGGGTAGCTGGCCCTGGAGAAACAGGCTTTGGTCCCGGTTTTGTAGAGGAAGAGAGTGACATTCAGATCCGCAGGGCAGGCTTCTCTCTCGAGGGACAGAGCTAGGGCATGGCCGAGGCAAGCTGTCAGCGTCAGGCTGCTGACGGCGCACCCTCTTCCTCCGGCCGTCACTCCCCGTCACTGCCCGTCCGTCATGGTCACACGGTCCCTCTTGGCCCCTGTTACTGCCTGGGGGCAGGCGGGGGGCAGCTTCTCCAGCCTCCCAGGGGAGGCATGGCCACTAGCCACTTTTCAGTTAGACATGCAGTTCCACCCGCTGACCTCGGACTGGGCCTGGCCAGCGGGGCAGGGGACGGTGGCGGAGCGCTGGGGCGTGAGCGGGGACAGTGCCCACACGTACTCCCAGTCGGACGCCGGCGCCTGAGAAGCGGGGTGTTTGGCCCTCACTTGGACGGAGTGTCTGTGTTGAAGGGGGACCCTCTGTGCCAGGGCCCTTGCCCGTTGTCCTCTCGCCCCTGCCCCTGCCAGGGGTGAGCGGTGACCATGGCCCAGCCGTGATGTCACCATTCAGGCAGCCACGGCTCGTGGCCCTGCCATCAGGGCCGAACAATGCTGCCGTTTTCCTCTCGAGCCGGAAGGCCTCTTTTCAAAGCAAAATAAAATGTCCGCATCCCCATGGCCTTCGATTTTTGCTGAAATGTCTCTCTCCCCTGCAGTTCCTAGTGTGGGGGTTTGTTCCAGTTCCTGCAGGTGTTGTCAGGTGTGGCTTGGGCACCGCTTACAGATCGACCTGCTGCCCGTGCACAAAACGCCAGGTGCGGTCCCAGCCCGTGCTCTCAGGCTCCGTCTGTGTCCATCTGTGAGGCATCTCATAGCTGTCTACAGCCTTTGCTCACGTGGATGAAAGATGATTTCTTAAAGCAGTTTTCCAGCTAAAGGCGGAAGCTCAGAAGCCAGGAGGAAAGATGTGGGTGATGGGTGCAGCTGAGACGTGTTTACAGTTAAGGGTCCTTGCAGAGCGCACAAAAACGAAATCATTTTAGCTAAAAAGTGGAGGAGGGAGCTTGCTTTAACACTTCCTTGCTCAGCCGTACAGCATGCGTCATGGTGCAGGTGTGACATTGAAAAGCTTTGCACGGCTACTCCCCAAAGCTGTCTCTGCCGATTGGCCCCATTCCTGTTATGTGTTTGGGTGTCGGGGTGGGAGGGTGGGGGCGAGAAAGATGCCATCGCGTCATGGGCTTCTGACGTAGGCTAAGCGTAATGCTCTGCTGTCCGCATCGTGACCTTCTTAGCAGTTCCTGAGCAAGGGCCTCACACTTCCGTTTCGCCCTGGGTCCCGCCAGGCTCATCGCTGATTTCCACCAGCTCTAGTGCTCACCACCGAATTGCCAAAATCCCTTCCCATGACTATTGAGAGTCATTTTGTCTTCTACTTAAAATATGAAGGGGTGTGTGTGTATTACAGAAAAAAACCCACAGATGTATTTTAAATTAGAAACAAGAGTTTTGTGGGGTATTTTTTTTTTTTAGGAAAATAAACTTCCTGAATCCATTCATAGGTTATTTGTTCTATTTGTTCTGATATAATTTAATATCTGTCACCTTTATCTAGGACACGATGTCCTCGTATTATGCTTTATTTTATTCGATTAGCACATGCTATAGTGGGTGACCCCTATTGTTTAGATGTTTCATATTGGAATTGGGGATGCTTTGCTAATATTATTAATATCACATCTCTGACCCCTACGACCAGAAAGCAAAAGGCTCACTCTTCCGTAAACTATTAAATTGGTAAATTTACTTTAAAGGAGTCCTTTAAAAAATTGAAATCTTGAATCAAGCCATCGACAATGAAGTCTTTGTTTCAGGCAATTGCTTACTCTATTTGGCTTCTATTGTAAGGGATACCATGAGTCTCAGGACACATGTCAGCCACGGAGTGGCTGCGTTCGTGGAATCAGGAGAAGGGAAGGGCAGGAGCTAAGTGTCCCTAGCAGCTGCCTGTCTAGGGAGCTGGGCGACCTGAAATGGAGCGAGGGAATGGGAACTCGACGGCCTCCTCCCTGCTCGTCCAGCCGTCCCTGGGTCTGGCTTGCAGCTTCCTGTAACATGGGTCAGCAAACTCTTCCTGCGAAGGGCCAGACGCTAGAGAGTCTGGGCTTTGGGGCCCATAAGGCCTGTGCTCCACATACCTAGCTC
>CM053513.1:1262083-1282296 GCA_028627145.1 Eidolon dupreanum
GGAAAAAGAGCTAAAGGAAATGGAGACAAGCAACCTACTAGACGCACAGTTCAAAACACTGGTTATAAGGATGCTCAGTGAACTTAGGGAAAGTGTAGGTGAACTCAATGAGAACTTTCACAAAGAGACAGAACACATAAAATGGAGATGGGAAGCATAAAATGAACCAGTCAGAAATGAAGAATACAACGGAAATGAAGAATACCTTAGGAGGAATCAACAGTAGATTAGATGAAGTAGAGGATCGAATCAGTGTGTGGCAAAAAACACCCAATCAGAACAACAGCAAGAAAAAGAATTTAAAAAAAATCAGGATAGTTTAAGGGGCCTCTGGGACAACATCAAGTGTACCAACATTCGCACCACAGGGGTACCGGAAAGAGAAGAGAAAGAGCAAGGAATTGAACACCTATTTCAAGAAATAATGATGAAAAACTTCCCTAACCTGATGAAAGAAACAGACACACAAGCCCAGGAAGTGCAGAGAGTCCCAAAGGAGATGAACACACAGAGGCCCACACCAGGACTCATTGTCGTTACAATGCCAAAGGTTAAAGGTAAAGAGAGAATCTTAAAAGCAAGAGAAAGGCAGTTAGTTACCTACAGGGGAGCTCCCATAAGACTGTCAGCTGATTTCTCAACAGAAACTCTACAGGCCACAAGGGACTGGCACAAAATATTCAAAGTGATGAAAAGCAAGAACCTGCAACCAAGATGACTCCACCCAGCGAGGCTATGAATTAGAATGTGAAGACAGATAAAGAGTTTCCCAGATAAGAAAAAGCTAAAGAAGATCATCACCACCAAACCAGTATTTCAGGAAATGTTGGAAGGAGAAGAAAAAAGAAGAAAAGATAAAAAATATGAATAATAAAATGGCAATAACTAACTACATATCTACCAATAATTACTTTGAATATAAATGGATTAAATGCTCTAATCAAAAGACAGGGTGGCTGAATGGATAAGGAAACAAGACCCTACATATGCTGCCTATAAGAGACCCACTTCAGATCGAAAAACATATATACATAGACTGAAAATAAAGAGATTGAAAAAGATATTTCATGATTGCAGCATTATTTGCAATAGTCAAGATATGGAGGCAACTTGAGTGTCCATCAACAGGAGAATGGATAAAGAAGAAGTGGCACATATGTACAACGGAATACTGCTCGACCATAAACAATAATGAAATCTTGCCGTCTACAACAACATGGATGGATCTAGAGGTCATTGTGCTGAGTGGAGTATGTCAGACTGAGAAAGACAAATACCATATGATTCCACTTACATGTGGAATCTAAAAAACAAAATAAAACAGAAACAAATTCATAGATACATTTTGATGGTTGCCAGATGGGAGGGGGTTTTGGGGGCTGGGCTGGGGGAAAAGGGAAAGGGATCAAGAAGTAGAAATTGGTAGCTACAAAATAGTCAGGGGGATGTGAACTACAGCATCATGAATATAGTCAATAATATTGTAATTACTATGTACAGTGTCAGATGGCACTAGATTTATCAGGGTGATCACTTTGTAAGGTATATAAATGTCTAGTCACTGTGTTGCACACCTGAAACTAATATATCGTTTTTCAACAGCAATTAAAAAATAAAAATTATTAAATTAAAAAAATGGGATTAACAACATATGTGCTTTGTTCATGGCAACTGCTCCATAAAGCTTGATGAAAGAAGAGAGGGAGGGAAGAGGGAGAAGACAGGAAATAAGCCACGCCAAGCCACGACTGGCCCGCGCTGGGTCCCCCGCACCTAGCGCAGGGCATCTCGCAGGGCCGTGTGACATGCCGAGGACACTGTCCCCTCCCACCTGTTGTCGGGAGGACAGCTTGCAAAACCATCTTTACAGCACTCGAAGCGGAAGACCGGGCTCCGTGTTTCTTCCACGGTGCACACGGTGACAAGGAGGTCTGGCTGCGAGGTGGGAGTCGGCGCCCAACGCCCTCGTTACCTAGAGATGCACGGAGACGCGACAGCCAAGGACACGGAGGCGCTGCTCGGTGGGTGGCATTCGCCCAGCTCCACCACAAATGAACAACGGGCAGGTGATTAAACGAGAAGGCGTCCCATTTAGGGCACATAAAAGGAAGCGGCGCGCTGTTTACTCATCACATAATCATCCTGTAAAAGTCTTCGCGGCGGGGTGTTATTGTGAGAAATAGTTTCAGCTGAGCACCGGGCTTTTATGATAATAAGAGCGTGTCACAACGCTCAAGCCACACGATGAGCCCCGTCAAGCTGTGAGCTGCATGGAGGGTGCCAAAGGCAGGCGGGGACAGTGGAGAGGGCGTAGGGACAGAGCAGGCTGGGACCCGGAGCCCGCCCGCCCCCCGCTCCTGGCTGAGCTTCTAATGCACAGAAATAAAGCTGTCTGCTTGTGCGAGTTTTATTGCTTCTGTCCTGGATGATGATGATTATTATTATTATTTTATTATTTTCTTTTTAATTATGTGAAAACACAGGATTCCGTTCAGACTCGATTTCTCCGTACGATTTTTTGGCTAACTTAATTCATCAGCGGGAGAGACGACATAGTGCAATAGGCATTAAAGGTAGCCACACGTGGTTGTACTGGCCACAAAAATAACTTAATCTCCTTGTACCATGCTGGTAATAACTGCTCCAGATGGATCGTCCACTCCAATGAAATGCCTCTGGTGGTTACTGAGTGGCTGTTTCCCTTCTCGTGTGGGGCAGTGGCAGCCAGTGGACATGGTGTGCTGTCCTCTAAGGTATCCGGGTCTCCCTTAGGGACAGGACGAGCTGTTACGGGCACAGGCTGATGGCGGGAGCAAGCCTTGCCCTCCGTAGTGTGGCCATAAGCAACACCCGGGCACTGATGACTGCAGTCAAACCAGCTGCTTGACTAAAAACCATCATAGAAACCGCAGCACAACAAGCAAAATCCCAAATATTTACATTTGTAGAAGTCAGGTCTCTCAGACTCAATTAAGGGCCCTTCGCATGTGTGGCTGTCACCTCACTAAGCCCTGTGCTCCTAAACCTTTGTGTAAATAGAGCTGGGCCTGATGTCAGGTAATAAAGTGCCTTATTCCAACAGCTTTTATGTGCTCGTGAGTGGGAAACGTAATGCGCACACACAGACGCATCTGCTATGAAGTATGGGTTTGCGTGGTTCATCTAAATCTAGTTTTAATGTTAACCAAATGAAAAGAACATCCTTTTTACGAGAAGGTTTGTAATAGTGACCTACTGCTGCTTGAATTTGTTGTTTTCCTCTGTTAGACTGAATATAGACTGAGCTTAAACAGTCAGAAATAAACTGATTTTTTAGAAAATTAGCCCGTTTTAACTTTGCTCTGTATCGAGGAACTGGGTGGGCTCTGTAATGAAAGGCTCATCGTGGATAGCAAGCTTCCTTTTGTTTCTAAAGACTGCAGAGAAGGGAAAGGGTGAGTGGGGCTCGGATGCCCACCCACTGGTTCAGGGAACACTTGCGGCGTAGATGGAAGCGGTGCCCCCCGCCCGTCACCGCTTCCTCGCTCGGGGGCCTTAAAGGAGACACTTCAGGGGGCACACACGCGCGTGTGGACACACGAAGTCACAGAGCAGTGCGCCCCTGACCCCGGGCTGCGCTTTGAGGTGACTCCACGCGCAGTCACAGAGGAGGTGAGCGAGGACTCCCACGTCCGACAGTCTCCGTGACTCGGGGTCCCCCCTCGTAACCAGCCGCTGCGGACGGCGGCCGCCCCCCCGCTGGGGGTGACCATGCGGCCCGCGTCGTGGGGAAGAACCGGACGGGCCGCGGAGGACCGGTGGGTGCAGGGGAGGCAGGGCCCGAGCCGCCCGTCTGCGCGCGCTGCGGCGGGTGCGCGCGCGGCTCAGCGCCCCGCGTCTCCGATCAGAGGCGCTGGCGCCGGTGATGGTCACCAGGGCGGCGCGCGGCGCGGCGCGGGGCGCGGACGGCTGCAGGGGCTCCGCTCGCCCGGGGAAGGGAGGGTCCCAGCGCGCGGGCTGTCTGTCCCGCGGAGCTGCGGGACCGTCCCATCCCCTGGGGCGGAGCGGCTCGGGAAGCGCTGCCTTCGGCGTGAGCCTGCAGCCCGGACGCACCGGACAGCGGGCAGGCTCCGTGGGTCGGTCCCAGCCCTTCCGACCAGTGTCGCTTTGTAACCGAGGCTACGCGCACCCCCTCAGGCGGAGCACCCCGCCCCTGCACGCGGACAAACCTAGGTTTGACTGTGCGACAGAGGCGCGTGGCGGCCGCCCAGCCCTTGTCCCAGCGTGTTTAACCCAGCTGAACATCAGCGCGGAGCAGGAAGAATGTGGCTTCGGGCTGATTCTCCGGGAAGAAACCATCCTGTGGGCTTCACACGCCCAGAAGCGGCGACAGCTCTGCCCTCTCGTGTCCTGTCCACTCTTCTTCCTTTTTTCTTTCTAGCTAAAGAGATGTTGACAGAAATCACTGTCACCACCACTCGGCACCATGTGCAACCCCAGACCCCGCGACCAGGCCCGGCTTCCAGGGTCCGGCCGTCCCCCCGTCCCCACGTCCCCGCGTCCCCGCGTCCCCACGGGGCGGAAGCTCCGGCTGCCCTGCAGCGCTTGCCCCTCTGCCTCCGGCTTGCCGCGTTCAGTGATTTGTGATGAGGACAATGAATTGTCGCCCACGGGTCCAATGACACTGAGCAGCACCATTCCCTTCGACAGTCCCTGCTGACGCGGCGTCCGCCCTCCGGGCCCGCCAGCCTGGGTCATGCCTCTCACAGACAGGCGACGGGTAACCCTCGCTGGGGTCGTCTTGGTTCACGGTACACCGCAGAAAACCGAGCAGACCCGTATTGCAGCCCCACCTCCCCCACCGCAACGCGGCAGCCGCAGGGAGCTGGGGCCGCGCCCATCCGTCAGCGTGGGCGTTTGGCCCTCTGAGGCCCGGACTGAGTGCAGACGGCTCTTGGCAGGGGTGGGCTGCTATTGGCTGGGGAGAGGCTGGGTTAGCAGATGACATCTGTTCCCCACCCTTCAGCTCAGACAGAGCTGACATTTTGTGGGGGTGGAGCCGTAGACCCCAGTCCTGCGCTCTAGCCTCACCCCATCAAGCATCTGCTTCGTCAGCCTTGTCACCTCCCAGTCCTGACCTCGCCCTCTCTTTGCCTCTCGAATCCTGCCCAGGCCCAACCAGGTGGTCGAGGTTAGGGGTGTCGAATACAGACCTGTGTCTGGTGTGTTATTGTTCTGTTATCCAAATAGAGACCAGAAGCCCAGGGTCAGGGTGCCGCGTGGGTCTGTAAGGCCCCCTGGGGACAGCTGAGGACTGTGTGGTCTCTATAAGTGAGCCACCTAGTCCTGTCACAGGGCTCCACCCCATGACCTGGTCACCTCCCAGAGGCCTGCTGCTGACACCTCGCACTGGGGTTAGGTTTCAACATATGGATTTTGGGGGGCATAGACCCTCATTCCACCCCACACAGGCTCTGATCCGATATAAATACTCTCGGTATTAAGCATCTACCTATTTGTGGTCCCGGGTGTCCAGTGGGCCCTAAAGGAATGCACGTCAGGCTGTCATTTGGCTGGGCGGGGGCTGGGCAGGGGCTGGGGGCTGTCCCAGCCACGGTTTCCCCACCACAGGACCCGTGTGATCTCAAGTGTAAAACGCACGGCGTGGCGCCTGGCACAGGTGGGCACAGAGTAAACGCACTCCCCTCTCCCACCGCCATCCGCGCTTAGAGCAGTCAGGGCGCAAAGATGGCCTGTGTGTCATTTCAGTTAGGGGAATTCTGAAATGCAGAGCCCTGCGTCCGCCGCAGCCCACATCAGCCTGCGGCCGCCACGTGCATTTGCTCTAGGCATTTCCGAAGATGCAGGTTTACGACCATCTAGAGGGACAGTTATTAAAGCGATTACTAGTTATAAAGTAATTATACTGGAGACCAGATAGGGTATTCCATTAGGAAAGCTAGATGCTGAGCTCATGCCATGTATGTATAATATGCGTGATAAAACATGGAGAGGTGAGGAATTAGGGTTCTGGTATTTGCTTTTCTCGTAATATTAAAAATGTCTTTTACTTGGGCACTTCACAGCTGCGCTGCTCACGTACCCCTGGAAATGCCTCGCATCTGCTTTTACACTTTCAGACTGCTTCGACGTATGCTGTTTTACTCTGATCCTAACAACCATTGTGAGTTAAAGGGGCGTTTGAGATGAAGAAACTTAGAAACGTTAGCCGATTTGCAAGAACTGGCCAGCGGGTTGGAGGCAGAGCCGACCCCAAATCTGCACTAACTCGCCCAGCGCTAGTTTCTTGTCAAGCTCCCATGGACTCCTGATTTAGGAAACTAACACCATGAGGTGCATTTTACTCAGCCAGTGGCTAAATTCCACTGTGACTACTCTTCCAAACAGAATTTAGAATAGAATTGGTATTTATGGGTTTCATGCGGTGAATCACTGTGTGTCCATGTACACACATGTATGTATGCATTTTATCCCCTGCTTCTCGATAAAAGTATTTGAAATACATCATGATGAAAACGAGGACAATAGAGCTGCTAAGATGGATGGATGCAGGCTCTAACCTTGATTCTTGTTCAGAACAGACTGAACTGCTAGGGAGGGAAACTGGGCTAGCGGGTCTATAATTCAAGCACTAAGATAAATTCTGGTTTAAGCTGGAGACCTTCTGCTTGGAGCGCTTGTAGCCAGGGACCCCAAACCCTGACTGCCGACCACGATTGTGGTTGAACAGGCCGTCTGACGACGTTAGACCGTGGTCGAATTCCCAAGCCATCGTGTTTTGGACCCTACGATATGTGGGGTACTTGTCGAACGCCATGTTCAATCTTACGCAAACGTCCCGTCATTTGCTTTCAGCTCCCTCGGCCCCTACAAGGTAGGAATTACCACCAAGGCTTAGGGCACATCCCCTGCTGCTTGCTCCAAACCACCCGGCCTTCGTGCTCTGCTGGGTGTGTGAGTCAGCTTGGGCTGCGTAAGAAATGCCACGGACACTTATTCCGTCTGGGGGCAGAAGCACGGAGACCGGGGCGGGAGGGCCGGCGCCTCCTGCCTGCAGGTGCCCTCTTCTCCTGCACATGTCCTCATGTGGCCGTCCCTCTGTGCGTCTGTGTCCTCTCCTCTCCTCACAAGGACACCATTCCTATGGGATTAGGGGCCCACCCCAGTGACCTCACTCTGCGTTCACCACCTCTTTAAATACAGTCACATCCTGAGGTTCTGGGGTCGAGGGTTCGACAGATCAGTTTTGGGAGGGCGCAGTTCAGCCACGTAGCCCCTCGTCTGCCCTGCACCTTAAACAGAGCTTCTCTGTGTTTATCCGGGTTTGCACGGTGAGGTTGGGGTAACATTTTGCTTGGGAAAAGGGCTGACTCATCAGAGCCTCTGGGGGAGCGAGACGGCGTGCCCTCTGCTTCCCGGTCAGGCGGTGGCCTCCTCCTCCGACACGCAGGACGCCGGGGCGGCGGGGCAGGGGGTTCTCGTCTCCCCACGTGCAAGCCTGCCCCTGGCGCGGGCAAGGCCCCAGCCGGCAGGGTGTCCCCGGCCCTTGCTGTCACTGCTCACCAGTTTGGCAGGGACAAAGCCCGTTTCCACTCTTCATCTAGCTCGGCCAGAGGATGAGGCTTCCCCCCAATGTCGGCGCTGGCTTCCGGTGAGGCTGTTTCCTGCACTCTGGTATCATTTAGGCCATGTTTCTCTTCCATGAGGTTCTGCTTCTGGAAGGTTCTCCTGAGCCGCAATGGAAGCAGAGCTCAGTCACAGGAGTTGGGGGGATGCCCTAGAAGGGAGGGCGTAGAGGACTTGTGTCATTGCCCTTCTACAAACGGACTCTCCGGCTGGACCATCCTGACCACCTGCAAACAGGGCGTTGGCTCTCACGTGGCGGTGCCGACGTGGTGCCCTAAACTTGTCCACTTTGGCAGTTTAAGTTGCTCTAGTTGGGGCTGAATTAGCCGGTTGGTGCAGGGCATAAATCTGACCTTCAATAACTGCTTTCTGAGTTTCCTGAGTGACTGCAAGAGAAGTCGCGTTGACCTTTCACATCATAACCCTGTGAAGGGCAGTGTCCTCTGCAGCATACAGAGACGGTCTCTCCGCTAGAAATAGAAATGGGGGGGAGGGGAGCTGAAAAAGAGGAAAAGCAAGACAGTGCCCAGTCCTAGCTGCTTTGGGGACATTGCAAAAGCCAGCGGAATGACGACCTAGGGCCATGTGACGTGGTTTGTGCCGACCGGGCCGTGACCCGTCCCGGGCCCTCCCCTGCCTTGCATGCACATTGGCTGGGTGTGCGGCTGAGTGGGGGCAAGCAGCGAGGTGGGGAGGGGGCGGCGAGCCCCCTGGTCGCGGGAGTACCGCCGTGCCGCACACGGGACGCGGCCCCGACGCGGTCGGCCTCTGCAGAGCTTAGGGCAGCGCGCGTCTGAGCCTCCGGCCAGCCCGCAGCCTCCGTGGCTGCTCCGGGCACACGGAGCGACGCCCCGCGGCCCTCGCCGTCCCGCAGCAGGTGGGGACGCAGGCCTCACCCTCGCGTCCAATCCCACCGCCTCGCTTCTCACAGTCCTGCGGACGCCCTTCCGATCTCCTGCTAGCCTGCACGCTCGCTGCGGCAGAACCTGTCCCGAGCGGGAGTCCGGCTCCCCCGCGAGGTGAGGGCAGACCCCTGACCGGCACAGGCTCGTCTTAGGCACACGCCTTAAGAAAATCTCCCTCCACATCTGGAAGGCGTTGATTCGTCATGCACTTAACGCTCCTTAATAGAATTATTGTCTCTTCTCGTCTAATGGTCTCCTTTCTATACTTTTTAAGGAGCAGCTAATTGGATTTTCCTCATGAGCTTTACAGGCCGTGTGAAGAATAACTTACAGGGGACATGAGTGGAGGCGGAGACGCGAACTAGGTTCCTGCCATTTAGGACGCCGCCGACGGCGGTCCAGGGACAGAGGGGTGCCGTGTGTCGGGGGAAAGGGACGGAGTCCAAAGGGCTGTGTGACACGGAGAGGGTGGAAAGGAAGCGGGGTTCAGAACGAGCCTGCGCTTGAGGCTGGAGCCGGTGGGGCGATGGGGATGAATCTGGTTCTCATGAGGCCACACTTCCCACTTTTCCAGCGCGGTCTCTTCCTCCTAACTCCGCCGGTGGCTCATTCCTGAGGGGTGGGGGGCGGAGGTGGCAAGGTCACGGTAAGAGGCTACGGCTGGTGTTCCAGGCGGGTTCTGGGGATAGAGACTGAGACGGCGAGCGGACGCTGCGCCGACTCCCTCGGGGTTCCGAGCAGTCAGGCGGGGGTGCTGCTCGCAGAGCCATGTCTTGTGCAGCCGGGTTGTCCTCGCACCCCGAGCCCATCGTCCTCCTCCAGGAGCTCATAAAGCGCTGGACTGTTCCAGCGGCGGGAGGAGCCCAGGCCGTAGCTCGTGGGGCCGACGTGTCGGGCACCGCGGCGGCAGGCGTTTCGCCTGGCGGCTCCCCGCTCCCGCTCCACGGAAGCTAAGCAGCTAATGATTTACCACCGCGGCGTCTTCCGCTGCGAGAAGCCACACCAGCCGAGCAGAAATGACGGCGGGTCTGCGCAGCGAGCAAACAAATAAAAGCTAAATGGCGTGTTCACCTAAAGTAAGAAACAACTTTGCAATGTGCTTTTTATGCCTCACTGTGTTTTTTTTTAAGCACTATATGTTGTTCTTCAAAATGATGCCCGATTTAAGGCAGAAAGCGGGTACTACCCCTGTTCCCTCCTGCTTCATCTGTCTGGGACATTCCCAGGAATGTATGCGCATAAGCCCCATGGGCGGGCTGAGCCCCAGCCGGTTGCAATGCTGGCCTGGGCCAGCTGGTCTGGGTGCGGGCTCGTCCGCGTCCAGCAGGCTGGCCGGTGCCCTGCAGCTGGCCGCCGCCGGGAGGGACGCCTGGAGGGGCTGAGGGCCGCACGCCTGGGCCGCAGGACGTAGCCGGTGGCCATGCGGTTGCCATGGCCGCCGAGGGAGCTCGGGCTGGGCGGCGGCCGCCTCCGCAGTAAGGGAGAGCCCTCGCCTCCCACCCTGGCTGGCCGGGTGGTGCTGCCTGCAGGGCAGGGCAGTGCCCTTGCCCGAGCACGGCGCGGGGGGCGCTGGGCTGGGGGCCAGTGCGGGTCCCGGCATGGAGCAGGGTGGGACAGGCCAGCGGGGACGGACCCTGTGTGGGGCGTGGCCTGGCTCACGCGTGTCTTCTCTGGGCGCAGGCTGCCAGGCCACCCTCTTTCCTCTGCTCACCGCCGGCCCAGGCTCCCACTGCTCATCCCTTTGCATTTCTGTGTGAGTCTGGGGGCGCACCCCCCGCCCCTGTGTGCGGTCAGCCTCAGGCGTCCCAGATCATGTCCCCGATCACAGCAGGGTCTCTGCCTGGCTCTTTGGACGATACTGAAGGAGGTGGCAGAAACACCTGCTTGGTCGTTTGTACGCTCTGTGGCCGCCTGCCTCGCTGCGGGGTGGCACTCCCCAGCCCGGGGTCACCACCCCGCCGTCTCTGCTGGGAGCTGCAAGCCGTGTGAAAGCTCCATGCATCCACTACCATCCACTATCAGATGATGGAAGCAGTCCAGCCCCTGGTGAGCACGCGGCAGCACAAATGTCCACACGGGCACGAAATTATTGACCGTGAACTGAGGAAATGTATTTTCCTCTCCTTTTTCCTGTGATCGGAATTACTAATTAGGTCAACATGAAATTAAAATGATTCCGAGACCGAAGCACTTGGGGGAAGATCTCTTGAAGTCCGTTTTTCATCGCCGAACTGAGACTAAATTATGCTGTCAAAATACCGTATTATTTCAAATTAGCCAAATTAATTAATCTAACTCTGTTCTTGGCTGCATTAATCATCTGTTTTGGAATTTTGTGGGAGAAAGAGCGTGACATTTTCAGCTCGGTGCGTGTAGGTGGGCTTCCCCGACAGGTGGCTTGTCTTCCGCTCAAAGCCGGTGTTTTAAGATCTCAGCAGTAACAGGATTCCCTCAAATACGCCAATGTGAAGTGTCGCGCTTCTTATTTTGTTTGCAGTTGAAAATATCCACCCCGCTCTTAAGCGGCAAGGAGTGCATGCCGTGATTTTCCCGGGCACTCGGATGTGTGCGAGGACCGGCTTGCACGCGGCCCATTTTCACGACCGCGTGCGGTGAGGTCTCCGTGCTCTCGCTGGTGTGCGTGTGCGCCGCGGGCGCCCGAGGCTCCAGGCAGTGCCCGGGGCTGAGCGACGGTGCGTGACCCTCCCCCGTCCTCGCCCGCCGTGTCCAGCGGGCCCAGGACAGCGGGCTCGCCCGCCTCCTTCATAATTGCTCACACCACACTCATTCCTCATGGTCCATCAGCAAACGCCACCTGTGGAAAAATACCAATGACGGCTCATGCCGTGTGACGCTAGTGACATGCGCGGGCGCCGCGCCGCGCCTCAGTGGTGTGTCCCCTGTGGGTCTGAGCCAGGAGCCGGCGGGGTGGGGAGGGGGCAGAGGGTGGCCTGGGTGCCGAGCGGGTCCACTTCTCCGGACCTCTCCTCACTCACAGTGCGTGGTCGACACCCAGGACCTGCAGAGCCGTGTGTGGTTCTGGTCACCTAGGGCCCGAGAAGCATGAAGAAAAGGTGCGTTTTCTCCGCTGTCACTTTGCCCAGCCACCCTCACTCATGGGGTGCGGGCCGGTCCTCCCGTGAGCATTACTGCTGTGAGCCAGCGGGGACAGTCTGAATGCCTTTGACACGGTTCCTGGAAGGGTCCGGCGTCTATTATTGTCGGCCCTTTCTGCTCGGCTGTGTCCTGGCCGAGGCCGGCCGAGGAGTGGAAAAACACTGAGAGAAAGGCTGCGCTGGCCGTATTTCTGGCTTCACTGGACACAGGAAATGCAGCAACCTCAGGAAAAACATGTTGACACGTTTTTCTGGACCGCATCTCTCGCTCTCCCAGAGCTGGGGGAGACGATGTTTACCAAAAGGTTTGAGACTAGCCTCAAGTTACTGGCCCATATCAGGCCTCTCAAAATCGGTTCAGCCACCACTCAAGCAGCTCCTGTCATATTTCAGGAGCCAGAGGCAGTGGCCTGCACCCCAGCCCCCTGAGGCCACACGAAGGCATTTCTGGGAGGCAACGGGCCAGAACGGGGACTTGGCAAAGACTCGCTGAGAAGCCAAGTCGACAGCGTTCCCCACGGCGGCCAATGTTCGTCTGGGCAGCGACCGGGTTACGAAGTCTGTAAACACCACAAGGCGTTTGGGGATTTTGTTTGGCTCCTGTCAGGAGGGGCTCGGGCAGGAGCCTTCTCCTGGGCAGGTGGGACTGAGAGTGGCCGTGAGGGGAGCTGTTCGGTCACAGCCATGCCTCTCCTGCCCCCGGGTTTCGCGTGGTCAGCGATGAGTCCTGTCGCGTCTGGTGCAGAACTTCTACAAGTCCCTGCAGCCATACTATACTTCCTTGGTTATTTTCAGTATTTATTCTGACCTTGGCATATGAGTGACTTTCTGCACCATGGTATCTTATACTCATTTTTGTCATGTTTCAGGTATGTTTTTGATGAAAGTGTTGGCGACGAGGTGTGGGTCTGGCACGAAGTTTCTGCTCTGCAAGCATCCCACGGTCGGGCACAAAATGCATGCTTCCTGAAGACAGCAGGAACCACGTTATTTTGGGGCGAAACGTTGCTTTCTCGGCAATCATAACGTTAGCAATGTTTTGAAAACACACATTAACAATTTGAAAACCCATTAGGAGACCAGACTCCTCATACAGACAATCCAGCTCAGGCTGAGTTGAGATGGGTAGTACTACCAGAGACATAAAAAGAGACTAAATATATATATTTTTAAAAGTATTAGGATTATGGTGAATGTTGGTTACTTACAGCACAGTTGCACAAAATAGCATGACATTTACGAAGCGTCCATAAAGCTGGCCCCCTTTTCACTGTGAAGTGCTCACGTTATTAGGTGATGTTGCTTCACTCTATTTTAATAGCTATGTATTCAGTGGCTTTATAAATCTTATCCTTGGGTATCGCACGGATTATGTCAGCTGTGGGTGAAAGGTAATCTGATGATGCCTGAGTTATGAGAACGAGGGGCTAGCGTCCCCAGCGCATCAGGAGCTTTGTGTCTGAGTGCTCCTTCACTCTTCTTCAACGTGGCAATGCATCTGGAGGGTAGGATTTCACACACGCACACACACACATGCACACACACACACGCGCACCAACACACATGCCAGCACACACACCCACACATGCACACACATGCACGTGCACACACACCAACATGCACACACATACACACACCAGTGCACACACATGCACACATGCACACACACCAGCACACACAAACGTGTACGATTGTAGCTGTCCAGGATCTTAACCGCTCCCTCCGCTGGGGAATTCTGCCTGTGTGTTTTGCAGACACTAAGTCCCGAAGTCCAGCCACCCTGCCCCACTGACCCCCACACTGGGGACAGGCCAGGACTCATGAGCCCTTCTTGACACTCTGCATGTGGAAGTAGTGTCACCAGTTAAACTGGGCCCCACCCCAAGTTCACAGGCCAACAGCCTCAGAATGTCGCCTTATCCGAGGAAAGGTCCTTACAGAGGTCACTGACGGAGAATGAGGTCATGAGGGTGGCCTCACTCTGGTGTGGCCGCTACACTTACAGAAAGGGGGAAGTGGACATGACACGCACGGAGAGGACAGGCCGGGGAGAGACCCGGGAGGGGACAGCGTCTGCGAGCCCCGGGGAGTGGCCTGGGACCAGTCCTCCCTCAGCCCTTGGAAGACAGCGGCCCGGCCCGCGTGGCCCCCGGGCTCCTGGCCTGCAGGGGGACAGGGGGCGGGCGCTGTGTCGCCGCAGCCCAGCAGACTGGGTGGCCGCGGTGCACGCGGAGCGCGGGGGGCGGACGTGTTCACGTCACACCCCACGTCGCTGCTGGAGGCCGCGCGGCCAGGTGGTCGTCTGTGTGACAAGGGTGAGTGACAGCAGGCATTTTCAGACGAGTGGCTGCAGCCCCAACGCCGGCAGATGGGGGAGCGCTTCGGTTTACTCGGCCCGGTCGGTGTGAGCACACCGTGTCCTGGGACAGCCGTCCTGCGCAGGGTCGAGGACACAGGAGGACAAGTCCCAGGCGCCGTGCGCACACGCGGAGCTGAGGACGCGCGGGAGTGGAGGCTGTCGGAACAGACGGGGTCGAGGACACGCTAGGCAGGGTGATGGCGGGACACCGAGCGTTCGCGGCTCCCTCAGATGCCCCGAGCGTGAAGTCGGGGGAGGGAGGAGGAGAGAGGAGGCTGCAGCCTCGGTGCTAAGCACGGCGTGACCACGCGAAATGGCCGGGGCCGGAGTCCAGCAGCAGCTGCTGAGGCGTGAGGCGCGAGCGCAGCGGGGGCTTCGGCGCAGGAGGCCCGGGGGCTGCCCCACACCCACGCACCCGCTCCTGCTCTCAGGGCCTCGGCGACCTCCCCCTCCGCGGGGTCGCCCCCCGGCCGCTGCTGACTGTGCTTCCAGGGTTCCTGCGTCACGCGACAGACACTTGGCGACCCACGGCGCCCGAGGTCTGAGAGCTCCAAACCACACTGTTCTCGTCGCTCCCTGATTTTTCAGACCCCTGCGAACGGCGTCGTCTTTCATACCTCCGGAGCCACACATGGCTCTCACCGGCCGCTCAAGCCCAGGCCTTCCCCGGCAACCCCCTGCCCGTCCCCACAGGTCGGTCCGTGGCTGGCCCCGTGGGCCCAGCCGCCGGACCTCTGCCCACCCATCGTTATCGTCTTCGTATCGGCGCTCTCACAGGTCGTGCCATCGTAAGGGGTGTCTTTCCGTTCTCTTCCCGCTCCAGTCCAACTAATATATAAATTATAGACTAAGAGTGAAGAAAAACGACTTGAGTCATGGCCCTCGGTGGCTGCAAATCTTTTGCATGGCTCCCTGTTCTTGAAAAGGCAATGGCTGCTCCTTTGCTTAGCATTTCCAGGTCCTTCGAGGTCATACCTGGTCTCTCCGACGTCCCTTCGTCCCTTCGTGTGTTCCGCAGCCCAGCTGAACTGAATTGTTCACGGCGCAGTGTTTTCTCCTGCTCGAGGCTTCGTCACTCTCCCATCCTTTCCATCTCACTTCCCACCCGGCTGAGCTCCCCACCTGTCTGCAAACAGAGCCCGATGCTGACACCGCCTCCCCCAGGAAGCCCTGTCTGGTTCCTCACTCCTACCACGATGGGAGAGACGTCTCTCCCCTAGAACTGTCAACGCGCTGTATAAAATGACCTCTTCTGGCCCCCGACATTCATGGATTGTCTGCCGTTGGGTGTGGTTATTTCTATACAGTCCTGAAGGGCGTAAGGATTTTTTTTAAGGTAGGCGACCAAGTAGCCAGCTCAACTGGCGCACACAGAAGATGGTCACTTGATGTCACAGATGGTGCGGCGGGTCGCACACAGTCAACGTTCTTCAGCTATCATCAGATGCATTCGTAAAACCTGGAATATGGGGTGCTGCCACAGAAACACCTCTCTAACACTACATACTACACCTGGACCCGCAGTTCACCCGGGGAGCTGTGGCACGGCCAGCGGGCACACGTAAAGATGCCCGACGCCACCGCCATCGGCGAGACGGGAACTGCTGCCGGGCCGACGCCTCTGCTCACCTGCGACACGGACCGAAACCTGAAGGCCGACGATCACAAATTGCGAGGAGGATGTGGAGCAGCCTGACCCTCTCACACACTACGGAGGGCACGTAAATCGTACTGCCACTCTGCAAAACCGTCGGGCAGTTTCTCAAAAAGCTAAACGTAAATTTATGCCGAGACCCAGCAACTGTAACCCTAGCAATCTACCCAAGAGAAACCAACAGAAATACATGCTCACACCGAGGCTTGCATGGGAATGTTCACTGCGGCTTTCTTTATAATAGCCAAAAAGTGGAAACAAGTCAAGTGTACATCAACTAGTGAGTGGGTAAACACATAATGAAACATTATTCAGCAACAAAAAGTGAACTACGTATCTACAGTATCTACATAATGAAACATTATTCAGCAACAAAAAGTGAACTACGTATGCGTGCTCCAGCTTGGATGGCCCCCGAAATCATTATGCCGAGTGGAAGAAGCCAGGCACAAAAGACCACACAGTATCTGATTCCCTCTGTATGAACTATCCAAGGAAAGGCAAATCAGGAGAGACAGAAAATGGAAAACTCCTGATTGCCTGGGGCGGGGGTGGGTGTGGGGCGTGACTGCAAAGGCACTAGGAGATCCTTTTGTGATTCTAAAATTGGATTTCTGTAATGGTTTCACAACTCTGTAAATTTACTAGTAATCTTGAATGGTACACCTAAAATGGGTGAATTTTATGGTATGTAAATTAGATCTCCATAAAGCTGTTAAAAAATAATTGGATTTTCAGATTGTACAGTCTCTATACATTGGGAGAATAAAATAAAACCTAGCTTCTTAAACAATATTCTAACAGAAACATGCTCAAGTACCACAAAGGGATCAAATACAGAATCTGTCTAATTCCAGTTTATTATGTTTTAATGGGATAGCTATTTGGACTAATGCAACAAAACAGAAAGAACATCTTCTTTATATAAGCCATTAATACAGCAATAAATTTTTAAAGAACAATCACCCTTTATTTATTTTAAACAACAGTTTTGTAGCTACCTTAAATTTTTAGCAATTAAGTTAGAAAGAATTACTTTCACTAAGACTTTATTGGATCTGATTTATTAGTTTAGTCATGTAAATTGTCAGTACACAGCAGTTTTATACTAATTAATTATTCACCCCTGAGTCTATTAGCAAATATTTACCACTTATAGCCTAATTAAAATTGAACTCAGGCCGCTATTAAACAGAGGTCATTCCGAAGCTCTTCCCAGGAGAAATACAGGCCTGTTCATGGGAGAATTGCCAAGAAAGCCCCAGTCAGAGGGTAGCTGTTCAGAGGTCGATTAGAAATTTAGGGACACGGGTGACAGTCAACGCTCGCAGGCCTGTTCCCGTCCATTGTGACCAGTATCCGAGTCGCTGGAGCCAGGCGACGCCGTGAGCCTGCAGAGGGGACGAGGGGGCAGCAGCCGCCCTCGGCAGCGCGCTGTGTGGCCAGGGCTTCTCAGGCGCGTGCGTCGTGTCTCCCCTGCACCTGGTGAGCAGCAGGGGCAGGCCCTCTCCGGGGAGACGAAGCCGTGGGCTCACGGGAGTGTCCTGAGCACGTGCGGGGTCGGCCAGGCTGAGCTGCGGGGCGTGGAGGCTCAGGTGCATGCCATGCATTTCTGACTTAATGGTATCTTCGACTGAGGCTGGGTTCGTGGGGACGTAAGCCCGTCGCGAGTGGAGGAGCGTCTGTGCACGCCTGTCCCAACGACACTGTCCTCCGACGGCACGGCCCTTCAAAGCCTGTTTTAAAATCTGACCATGTCTCTAAACATTCTAAAGCGACCGGAGGCCTTTCAAAGTTTTAGCCCATAGACTATGTGCCATTCGATGGATGCCTCAAGCTTTTTGTAACTCTGATTCCTCTTCCCCCGATTTGATAGATGAAGATTTAAAAGTGCTCCACACATTTCGAAGGAAAATAACAGAGTAGATGCTGAATAAATTCAAGCGTGTTTTCCTTCTTTACACCTTCTTCCAGGAGACAGTTAAGCTCCTCCGTCAGAATCTAGAGGCTGTACCTTCTCTGACCGTCAGGTGAGAGAGGAGCTTACCCTCTGAGAGCCGAGGGGGCCCTAGGAGGAGCCAGCTCTGGCTGCGAGTATGGAGGGCACGTTTCCGAAACAATCTTAGAGCTGTTCACATTGAACTAGACTTTTTCAATTTTATATTTTAAAGAAAAATGGGTTTAAAGAAACCACGAGAACTAGGTGGACATTCTGGCAGCACCGAAATGCTTCTGGCGGTCAGGAAAGCGTCTTAGATTGTGGGGGGTGTCTTCCTCCCGGATGAGGGACGGTGCATGCTGGCCCTGGTGGCACTGGCCTGGGTGGTCCCATGGCTGGGCGCTGTCCCTGCTCCTGACAGACACATCCTCAGCGTCCCAGGCAGAGGTGCGTGCAGACGGCATGAGTCCACACTCCTCAGCTGCCAGAGAGGTGGACTGGCCAGCGTTGCTTCTCTGAGGACACGCTGCTCGGGCTCCCCGAGGAGACCCTGACCTTTGCCACAGCCTGGAGCAGGCTGTCGCAGCCCGCGATGGCCCTTTGCACAGGTGATCGGCACGGGCACGTTGGGGGATCTGTCCACCTACGAGATGGCCAAGGGGTGTGGGTCTAAATGCCCACCTCCATCCCCGCCCCTGCTGCTCCTCACTGTCCTGTCGGATGCCACGTCCTGGCTTCTCCAGGGACACCTGCTGTCCTCCCCCCCCGCAGTCCCTCGTCGCTTAGGACGTGGATCCTGTCTCTGACAGCTCTCCAGCACTGTGTCTGTTTCCGTTGGCAACATGGGGCAAGGCCAGGACTTATGTCCCAGGTCTGTGGGGATTGCCTGCTTGAAGGGGAGAAGCCACCTGGTCAAAGGGAGATGCTGCGTTAGATCTCATAAAAACTAGGCAGCAGACTTTGAGACGCTTTAGCATCTTCCTTCCCGTTCTTCCTTCCAGTTCAAGGTGACCTTGACAGAAATCGGTCCTAGCGAACGCTCACTGCTGCTGGAGATGCTGAGGGATGCTCAGCAGAGGAGAGCCAGGGGCTGAGGTCTTGGTGACGCTTGGGACGGATGTAACAGCTTCAGACTTCGAAGGGCCTGGCTCTGCCATGTCAGCTGACGAGAACGGCACGGTGGTCTTATCTAGTGATCATGTAAACCGGAAAGGGCCATGTTATAGCCAAATACACCACACTGGTGCTGACGTGCTGGCACGGTGCGTCATCGCTGACTGTGAAAAGTGCCCTGCGCGATCAAACCTCTTCGCTTTTACTGAAGAGGGATAATTTGCTTCAGATCAAAGTTGCACACTGAAATCGCTTGTGGGAATTGGCCTTTCTCGTCCTCGCACATCCCAGGCGGGTTCTTAGGAGGGCGAGTCACGGGCCTCCCACAGGGCCGCGGAGCCCGTCGCCGACGTCCGTTCCTCCAGGCCAACCAGCTCCGTCACCAGGAGCCCGGAAGCCCGTGCACTTTCGTGGAACCACCTCGGTGAGATGACATAGGTTGTACCAGGCATGGTAATGTTAGCTTTTAAATTTTTTAACTCCAAGCTTATATTTCCACTTTCGATATTCAGCAAGATCCTTGTTTGGATGTGACATCATCACCATATGAAACAACCAGGATTGAAAATTTGGTTTAAAATTTAGTTCCCACACCTCAGGGAAGGCTGAATATACGTGGCAGGTGACGAAATATTTTGATCTGCTATTTACTTCTTTCTGGAGAGAGGAAGTCCATTCCAGACTTTAGTATTCGCATGTATTTTTATATATTCTTAAGTAGGTCCATGCTTAAGATGCATCGTGGGTAGCAGAGTTAACTTTTAAAGAATCATTTGGAATTTATGTGTAGCTGATAGATATAAAACTGTAACAGAGAAATATCAAGATGAAAATAAAGGCCTTAGTTTAAATAAGTTATCGTGTGTAATTGGCCACCTCTAAAATAAGAACCCATAGCAATTAACAAGCCTGCAGCGTCATCTGCTTCTGCACCCTTATGCAAAGCCAGGCGATCCAGGCCCTTTTACCGGTGTGCGCATAAAGTATTTGGAGCATTTATCCTAAGATGGGAAATGGCCAGTCTGGCTCTAGGTAAAGATAAAAAAAGACCGCCTCTCTCTGCATCATTCCTTTCTATTTCTGGGACGATTTCTTCTCGTCGGGAGCTGTGAAGGGCCTGTGATTTTAGCCGACTTGCAAGCTGAAATGTCAGCCCGCCGCAGACGCTGGTGGCCGGCAGAAGATGTGAGATCCTGGGTCGGAGGTAAAGGCCACGTTATCACCCACGGAAATGGCAGTTGCCTAAACACTGTCTTTCTTCCCGGGCTGGTCCCTCAGAGTTCCAGGCCCCGCGGCGCTGCGGGGAGCCGGGTGCCGCCAGCAGGTGCCAGGCCGCGGGCTGGGCCACAGGGCGCGCCACCTCGCGGGGCCGCGGCTCAGGGAGGCCGTGCAGCGCTGCCTCCCGCGCGCCTCTTCCCCTTCGGGTCCGCGGTATCACAACGGAACCGGAAGCGAGAGGAACGGAACGGTTTTCCTGTCTCTCTCCCCGCCCCAGGCTCGC
>CM053513.1:1282796-1332905 GCA_028627145.1 Eidolon dupreanum
TCATTAATGGAATGTACGTATTGACTAGGGAAGCCTGAATTTTAACCCAGATTTATCCAATCCGAAGTGTGAGTATGTGTGTGTATTATGTGTATGTATGTCTTTTCATATAATATTTATTTCACAATGATGGTATCTATGATCTCTATGATAATATTAATCTTAATATATATGTGACCATGGAACTATACATGTTTATATGTATATGTGTGTGCATTTCGCACATATGTGTAACTGTATACATTTCTATGTATATTATATGATTTTATCTAGGAAAAGGTCATTGGTCGAGATTAACAGCCTCTAAATAAGAAGCCATCATTTCTGTACAAAAAAGTGATGATGAATAAAGTCATGTGATAAACTTCAAAAGTGGTCTAAGAATAGCTATGGAAACTGTACATATATATGTGTTTTTTGTTTTGTTTTGTTTTTCATTTCAGAAGCCGTTTGGTCATTAATGAACACGATTTTCCCCTGAAGGACTTGAGGAACACAGGGTGAGACAGAGAGCTGTTTCTCACTGGCTAATAGCCTGTCTTCCATGTTTTACCCCCTATCCAGTCTTTAAATTTCCTCTCTAGACAAAGCCACAACCAAAGATCACCTGCTATCGTCGCCATCAGAGTATCAGAAATATTGATCGATATTTTCATTCTGCCACTTAAAGGAGGTCTTAAGTCCTGAGTCATGGAATCAGAGACTGAAGGGATTTTAGAGAGACTGGACCTAACTCCCTAATTTAGAGACGAGGCAGACAAAGTCCATCACCGTGGAATGATTTACTAAGGTCTTGGACCGAGTTTGCAATCCCTCTAAGTTAGATTGCAATAGCTCAGATGCTGAGTTTATGCTTTTATGATATCGTTGTTTTGTTTATCTTTTGGGTCTGGTTCTTAGGTAGTTTGTGACTGGTATTTGTCTTCCTGGTTCAATTTTATTTCCTTCTTCTCTAAAAGAGAAAAATAAAGTTGAAGAAAAATATCCTCATTTCCTCTCATTATAAGGACACCAGTTATATTGGATTTGGGCCACCCTAGTGACCTCGTTTTAACTTAATTATCTCTTCGAAGACCTTGTCTCCAAATGCAGTCACATTCCGAGGTATTGGGATTTGGGGGTCACTACATTTACGTCTTATGCATAATACTGACAGCAAAGCAGTGAGGTACATAATATCACCCACATGTGACAGAAGCGTAAGTTCAGAGTGGTGACACATTCAACAGCACACAGCACTGTGGAGCCAACCTTGGAGATCACCTCTGTCCAGTTTGCGAGTCCTCGCTTCCTCCACTGGGTGGGACAGGGCACCAGGAGGCCAGCACATGCTTGGTCCCCGGCCGGGCAGAAGGCAGGTGAGGGCAGGCTGCAGGACTGGCCCCGAATTCTCCAGCCAGCCTTCTTCCACGAGAACCCGTGTGTCAAGGGACGCCTCCACGCTCCCTGCAACTTCAAGTTCAGACTTCGTGAAATGACATCTCTGGAAAGTTTGTGCTTATTTCTATTTTCTAAATATGTGTGTGCTCTTAAAAATTCATTCCCGAAGTGTGTTTGGGGAGGATGTGTGTTTTGCGGGTGTGTGGTTGTGTCTGTATGGGCCGACGGGCCGATTATTCATGGTGTTTTAAGGGGCTTCTGACGACCAGGCCCAACACTGTCAGCCTTTGGTGACTTTAGTTGGTGACTTCCGCGTAGAGAGATGACTCAGCATTTGGATCCAGAAGAGCAGTGTGACTCATATCAGCAGTTATGGGGGAGGGTGGTTCCGGTGCCCCCCATGCCATGCACCCCTGACCCTCTGCGTCCCAGTCTCTACCTTAAGGAGTGTGGGATGCAGTCTGTCTTTAAGATCTAATGTGTTGCATTTTCATTGAGATTAACATTTTATTCCCACTTAAGTAAAAAAAAAAAAAAATCAAGAATTGCTTTAAAAATCAAACAAAAAATGAAGACTAGAATGATGACATCATAAGAGTAGTATCTGGTTAATTTTAAACATTTGCTGATGAGTTAGAAGTTTTATTATCCCTTTTAACAGATGTCTCATAATGTTTCTAGAAAATAGGTTAAAGTAGATCACCACGGTTCAATGATTCTAGTTTTCCTTTCAGACTTTGTTTCCACTAAAACTTCAGTTTAGGTAGAACCTCTTCACGTGTCTTTAAAACATATTTTCCAAACAGGAATTTCCAAGTCCTTCTTTATTACAGAAAATTTGGAAAGTACAGAAAAGTGTACAGAACAAAGCAAAACCCACCCTATTCTCTATGCACAGCGAGGAGTGCCGGGCGCATAATTCACACTGAGAGATGAACCCTGGTTATTTCGCTTTGTCACTCAGCTGTCTGTCATTCTCTGCGAGTCCTTCACTCTGATGACTTTCCATCCCAGACTGGGTCACGTGGGCTACAGCTGAGAATAATAATTAGGCCAACGGTAATTTGCCCTATCACCCACTTTTTTAACACCCTTGGTTATTTTTTTTTAAAGTTAAAAATCATTTTATTAAAATGTTAAGGAAAAAAATTATGCATACTTAAAAACCGTTAAAAGTTCACATTAAAATGCTACAAACCCAATAATCTACACAATGATAAAATCTAAAGTGATAGGAATGCATAAAAATACGTTCAGTTGGTCCTCTTAACAAAACCATTATAAAAATGAGATCCGCAGGAACTGCTCGAGTTGGCCAAAGGCATATGACTGACGTTACTTTACGCGGATCAACTTTTTCACCCATGGATCAAAGGCCTGGCTGAGAAGAGAGAGCGTGGATGACGAGGGTGACACTCTAGAGTCTTGACGAGCACATCCCTCAGGACACTGTCGCCTGTGGCTTCCATAGCTTTCTAAGCATATCTGGCAGCCTTTGAGAGCTGGAAATCAAAGCTATTACAGACAGGGCAAAGGACCCTAAGTAGCAGTAGTAATATGTACGTCGTTATTATTACGACTATTTATGGAAAACGCATACTGAAGTTCAGTGGTTGTGCTAGGCGTCGACAATCAGTGTGTTGCTCAGCGCAGTGCATGACTTAGAGCAGAAGTGGCGTCGAAGGCGAGCTGTGGCAAAGTGGAGGTGCTGAGCCAAGTACAGACCCCGGACACCGGCTGGCAGTCCTGATTTTGTTACTGATCCTGAGACCTTGGTTTTAGAAGCTGCCAAGGTCACTTGCCATTGACATCCAGATGAGCAGCTAGCGGGGAATGGCAGGAAAATTTAGGTTCGCTAGATTTATTATCTTACTCCCTGGCACAGTCGTACAAATGCCATAATAGTTTTGCTCCCTCATTCTTCCTTAAATAGTTCCCATAATAGCCACCCCCCCCCATTTCACTGAGTGAATATTTCATCAGGTACATGAATACGATTCCTCAAGTTGCCAAGTTTTTAGCTTTCTCAAAGCTAAGAAGTCTTCCTGCTTCAGACTTGTGAGAAACTAACTTCAGGTAAATTTTAGACCTATAACTAATCTTGTTCTTTGTGTGTGAGGGGGGGGAGAGTGGAGAATTACTTGGATTAAATTAACTATCAGAAGAAAAAACCTTATGCCACTATTCCTGAGAACATTATCATCACTCGTCGTCCTCTTTTTTTGTCAAAAAAATAATACTACAGTCATTGGAAGGAACATGACGGGCTCCCGGGTGGCAGACACACTATGTCCTTCCCCACCTCGCTCCCCACTGATGTACTCTTCAGAGGCATGGCGCTGTGTTCTGTTTACTCCTGCACCTCAAAAGACTCTCATCACTGAATGAAGCAAGTAAAATTCAACCGAGTCAAATAATCACATCGGTCTTTCTTTCCAACGTTTGCTATAAATATTTTATATTACACATTTTTATGAGCTTATATCTAAAGTAGGAAATGGAAATAGCTTTCAGGTTTGAAAGAAGGACATGTTACAAATGTTCTTCAAAGTCACATTAATGTGCCAATCTTCTGTAGTTTCACCAGCATTTTTGAACTCGAGTTTAAAAGAAATTGCATTTGTCTGAGTTTTCTAAATTAGGTTATCTTGTCTATTTATGACCGTCAGTTCCTGTCATATAATATGATTACATAGGCTTTATCAGAAGTGACACATTGGTTGATTTATACGATGTGTCAGCCAGCAAGATACAAAGGCCGATAATTTCCTGTAATTACGTTTAAGAGAATTTTGAAAATGGATTTTCAATAAATAGTATGGGGCTTATATTTGAAGTAATCTTTAAATATCATTTCAAGATGTTACAGGGACCAAAATAAGCAAAGATGCAGAGCGTAAATGAGAGTTTCCTAACTGATTTTAAAAAGTAAGGGCAACACGTCGTTCCCCTCAGTGTCTCCCTACGACCCGACGTTGGCAGGTGCCACCCAGACCTGCTCCACAGAGCTGTCCCGTGTCCTCCATTGTTCGGTCAAACCACGTACATTGATCCTTGGGTCATCTGAGCCGTGGCTCTGAATTCACTTCTTTGCTCATTTCCCCCCCAAATCCTTACACCTGTCACAGCCGAAGGGAAAACATGTGATTGCCAAGAAGACACCCGACGATAGTTGCTTTTACCGATTCCCGTCTTTTGAAAATAAATTCCTCGCCCTGGGGACCGGGCCAGTCTGTCGCTAAGTCTCTGCGTCGCTGCAACTCCCTTGGGACAGCACGGCTGGCCCCACCCCGGGGCGACCGTCCCTCACTCAGGTACGGCTTCCCGCTGTGACACGGACCGACGCGGCCCCGGCCTGCTTTGCAGTCTGTTCCGTGGGATCTTTTGATCATTCTACCTCGCGGCCTGGTGACTTATTTCGTGTTGCAGCTTATTTCTCCCTGGGTCTGAGGCAGAGTCAGCGAGGGAGGAAACGGGGCTTCGGCGCAGGCCGGGGCTGAAACCTCAGCTCATCTGACTATGTTCTGAGGAATTTTGAACGAGCTACGTACCCTTTCTGAGGATCCCCTTCGACATCTTTAAAAGGGCGCCCATAGCACCTACTCGCAAGGCAGCGGCTGGCCAGCCAAGACCCGTCCTGTTCTGCTCACTGCCCAGGGCCGGGGTCATGCACGTGGCATCCAGCAGCCTCTGGTGCTCAAAAGTAACTTTTGAATAAAACACAGGCTTGGGTAAAGTTTTACTGTAGTTCAGGTTCCTCACCTGGCCACCATGCCTCCAGGTGACCCGGGTGACCATTTTACTCAGTTTTACTCACTGCTCAAATCCTTTCCCTGCCTTCCTGGTGGGTTTATTGCTGCTTCATCCCGGAGTTGATTCATCGCTACTCAACTTAGTTATATCCTGTGCATTCACCTTTTATTCCAATTACATGATAATTTCTTGGTGGTCAGTGTCCACAGGTTTTATTGCTCGAGCACACATGTTGGCAATACCACGATGCTTAGTTGCATTGTTTTTTTTTTTGGCTAAATGGAGCGATGTACAGACGTTTTCAGGAAAAAATATGTGTATTTCCCTTCCTGTCGATCACAAAGCTGCTGAAGAGGGAAAGAGAATCGTCGAGCTGCTGTCTTGGTGACGTCTGGTTCACAGTCTGAGCTTCCCGCGGGCAGGGCCGGGGATGTCTGCATCATCGCGTCTCTAGGGCCCAAAGCCTCAGGGGCTAGCACACCTTACGCCATAAGTGATGAGTGTAAGAAGGACTTCGTAGAAACTGAGGGTGGTTGTTTACCCTCTGGATACTTGTCTTCCCTGATATCAGAATAGCGATCCTCAGACGCCGTCCTGCCCTCAGGGGGCATCGTGTGGACAAGCTCTTTCCACGAAGTTGTGAGCCTGGCTCCTGGGAGTCCCGAGTTTACATCCGTCGGGTACTTCATGGACCTGCTATAATTCTCTCACTGTGTGGAAGTGAGTGGGCCACATGGGTAGTCTTTTCTAAGTCGGTTCCAATACTGGAAAATTCTTTGAAACTAAAGTTAATTTCTACTCATTTCTTGCCTCCTCGCTCACATGTCAGGAGTATTGACAGCTGTCACCAGGTAACTGATACACGCAACAAAGCGAGAACCTTTAAAGACAGCACTAAGCTAAACAACATCTTCATGAGGACAACGCGTTGGTACCAAAATTGAACGCTTCTCTTTCATGGGGCGCCATCTTGGGAGATGAGCTGATGACAATTGGGACTGTCCCAGGTGCAAGCATTCGAGAACGCCTGGAAGCTCTTGGCCTGGGGTAAAAATTAGCCAAAACCATTTCTTAAGAGAAGGATCATTTATTTTTTTAAAAAAAGATAATTTCTGCATTATATCAAGAAAGAACTGTTTTTAATTATCAACTAGTTTGTTTATCTTAACTCACTAAAATACCAGAGTTTCAATGTTGAACTTGATTCCATCAAAATATGTCATTCTGCTGACCTCTGACGCGCTCAGATTGCAGGAAAGCCCCACGGTGGAGCAGGGGACCCCTACTTGGGTGTCACCTGTGGAAAATCGGAACGATCCACGGTGGCACTCTTCCTACGGGGTGTCACGGTGTGCCTCTGCTCGGCCTGCACGGGGTGCGAGTGCAGGCATCCCGGACGCCTTCTGCACGACCTGGCTCACAGCGCGTGAATCGCATGCACAGGAAACGTTTATTTGACTTTGTTAGCATTCAAGATCCTTCTTAGCAGTTGTAGAAGAGTAGAGATCTAGTCATCCATAACATCCAAGACTCCATTTACCAAATTTCCATTCTTTACTCTAATGAAATTTGTCTGTAGGGCTTTTAAAGTTCATTTACAAAGTTAGAGATATATTCGGGGCTGCTGTCTTGGAGATGGATGGCGACATTATTACTTGTCTGTCACATCCGAGCAGGGCTTTGAATAATGCAGAGACAGCCAGAAGATTCCAAACGTGGCATTTCCTTCAGAGGAAACTGCAGCTTCAACCCCCGAATTCCCTTTGGAATCAATTACCTGACTTTGCTGGTCATACGAAACGCGTGACGTCTTTAGTTAGGAGAACAAGACGTCAGTTAATATTCTTCAAAATATTTCCTTAGAAAAAAGCAGGTGAAGCTTAAGAATATTGGCACTAAGAGGACAGAGAACGTGACACGTGTCCCAAATCGTGACTAGGCTATCATATGTATCACACAGATGGCAATCTCGGACCCCTCCTGACTGGCTGAGGCATGACGTGTCACGCTGGAGTTGGGGCAGGAGTCACAAGCTGTCGTAAGCAGGTGGGACTCCTTCTTAGCCTGTATTTAACGTATCGATATATATTTGGATGTGTTTTCATTTTCTCTCACCTTCCAATGAGTCCAGAGAGAGACTATAATAAGGGAACCAGCGTTAAAATAAATCCAAAATGGATTTTATGGATAGACATTCCAATTCCCTAAATATCCACATTTAGATGTGACTGAGCCTGTATTTCAGATAACGTCATTCCTCTATCTTAGCATGAACCAATATGGCAATCTGACCTACGCTTTCCAAATACCAACTGGAGTTAGGCTGTCCAATAATTAGTTCTTTCAACTAAAATATGTTCATAAATTTTAGCAGTTAATATGCATTTATTATGCACCATTCTCACTTTAATAGATACAATAGGAATGCAATGTTATTTTTTAAATAAAGCTTGGAGCCCCTGTGAAAACATGGGAATGGTACCCAAAATGTTATGTAGGACTAGGAAGCATATTTAGATTTCTGAGAATAGAGGGGTCTTTATGCGTTTGTTGCCACAGTGGAGGCCTCATACAGAAGTGGAGCGGGGGGTACGCCCAGAGGATGGGTTGACTTTAGGTAGATTGAAAGGATGATTGAGAATTCGGTAATAAATTAGTAACACTAAATTATGCATTCTCTCTTGAAGGGTTGACTCATCAACATCTGAATAAACATCTTTTTCATTTAATTGTCAGAAGAACAGAGTTGGTTTATTTCCTTTCAAAACATTTTCATCTGGATAATTTTCAAATAATGGGCGATTTGAGACTTCACTGGCGAGACAATAAATAAAAAGCGTACATTTATTTTTATAAATGTCAAAAGATAGCATTAAACAATACCTTGAAACTTTGTTTTTCAGTTGGGGAAAAAGTTGTTAAGATTTTGAAATATGTGGAAAAGGATGTGATTCCATAGTGTGGCTGACACGTCATGCGTGTTGATAGTTTTACGAGATTTCAGTTTATAGTGTCTATGTGATGACAGTGTCACTCATCCGGGGCACAGCAGGGGACTGGGTGATCCGCAACTGTTCTCGGCATTTAGCGTGTCCTCAGGGTGGAGAAATGGCTTCTCCAGGGAGCTTCTGTGAGCTGGACCACAAAGAATCCTGGCAAGAGACACAAGGCTATACTTCTCTCTAGCATTCCATGTTCTAGAAGATTCCTGCTACTCTGTCAGGGGCAGAGGGTGTGTCAGGTCAGAAGAATAATTGCAGATTTTTTGCGAAATTCTTAAATGTACAATATCTGTATTTGGCAAAAGAGACAAAACCACCCTGTTAACATGTGCCCCCAAGAAGTCTTAAACTGAGCAAGCTTTTGTTAGCGCTGCTGTAAAAACAGGCTAAGCATGTTGAAGTCTCCTTGAGCATAAAATGTCTTTTGTCCTTGGAAAATTGAGAGGACAGTCACTCATGACTGCTTTTTATTCATTTTTCTAATCAATTATTGAGTTGGTAACAAGAGTTCACTTGGCTATTTAAGGCAGACACTTTCAAAAATATTAGGGAAGCAGTTTAGCTCAATACTGAAGAAATCTGAAATTTAGACGTGGTTGCAATATGCTCTCACATAACAGGTGTGTGACCTTTAACTCGCTTAAACTCTCCGGCTCTCATTTTTCTCCTCTGAAAATGGGGCAATAATAGCACCTGCCTTCTAAGACTGTCTGGGAATCATGTGTCATATTGGCACCTCATGCTCAACAAAAGGTCTTTGTTTAACCAATTATTGTTTTGTTTTGTTGTTGTTTGTTTGTTTGCTTGCTTGCTTTTTTCCTAACAGCATTAGAAAGTATGCAGGTGGGTTTCTATTCAAATAGAACAAGAGCTCTTTCCATCCTTCGTCACTCTTTTCCTAGCAAACACGTCCAATGGGCAGCGAAGACGGCTGGCTGGGGAGGGACGTGCAGGCGACTTGTCCACCCCGCCCGCCCTCACTCACACGCCTCAGTGCATCCTGAGTCCCGATGATGGAATCTGACTGTGGCTTACCAGTAGTAACCTTAGAATCGAAGCGATCTCCTTTGATTTTATGAGTCTCTGCTAAGCTGGGGTTTCAGCACGTCATTACCCTGAACTTCTACTAGATTTGGGGGATACTTATACATATTGGGAAAAGACCTAATTTTGTTCTCCTTGCTCCTGGCTTCATCGACGTGTAAGTGTTCCGCTTCAACGCTGTTATAACGACAAGCTGTTTAAATCCACTCGAGGAGGCAAGGCGATTTCACGTTCACACATGTGATGAATGTGATCTTCACACTGGCATTGACGTGCTGGGGACCTACTGATTAGCATGTTCATGGAAAAGTAGACATTTTAAAGACATTAACTGGAAACCGTGTGTTTTCTGGTCAGGGTGCACAGCGAATCGTCTTCACATATCAATCATTCCTCGACTAGAACCACTGGAATCACGTGGTTAGTATTTCCCGGTAAGTTGAATTATAATTTCATTTAGGAAAATGAAATGCAATAATACGCCAATCGAAGCAGGGATCTTAAGATACAAGCTCATATCCTCTGTACGATTTCCTTTATTTGTTTGAGTCGGTATTTGCCTCCCTGCTCTTATCTTGGGTCATTCGGGCTGCGAATACAGAGAACCACGGACCGCGTGCCTTAAACAATGAGACCCGATTCCTCGCAGACGCCTGCAGGTTTGGTGTCTGATGGCGGTCTGCTCCCTGGCTCGCAGACACTGTCTTCCCCTGGTGACGTCACACGGCAGAGAGCAAAGAAAGGAGCAAGCGCTCAGGTCTCTTCTTATAAGGACACTAGTCCCACCACGGGGATCCCCCCTTGTGACGTCATCACCTCCCAGAGGCCCCGCCTCCTGACACCGCCACGCTCGGGGCTGGGACTTCACCTGTGAATTTTGGGGGAACGCAAACATTCAGCCTATAACAGCTTGTTATCCTCTTTACTTATATTCGCAATAATGTATAATTAGTACCTTAGTGTCCGATCGCTTTTACTCTGAATTCGTTAGGTCACGATACACTTTTCTATTTGCTAATTACGTCATATGTTTATGCTATGTAAATATATTTATGCTCCCTCCAAATTTATCACCAGATAGTCGTGGATAGAATTCCAGTCAACATTGAGCCCCAGTGTGCTTGCCTCATGGCAAAGAGCCATGAGATTTCCAAATTTTTAACTTTATAATTTGAAAATTTTAAACGTAATTTATTTCTTATGAAGTTTCTCATTTACATATACTATGTTGACTAAAGATATATTACATACCAATATTTTTCCTGTTAACCACTTTATAATTTTAAGACTCAATATATAATGAATATCATTTTCTGAATCATATTAAAAAGAACTTTCTCTAAATGGAGGTTGTACATATTTAAAATTTTTTGATAATGTAATTGATCATTATTTCAAAAGCCAAGTTTTTTACCTGTTCACTGTACAACATGATTTGAAATATTTTCTCTATTTGACCCAACTTTGGTGAAAAATCATCACTCTATTAGTCGTTTGTTGCCATTGTACTTACACAGGAAAGAAGAAAACTTGTTATGAAGCTAAAAACTAAGTATTTCCAGTGGAAACAGAGCATGGGAGGCAGAGAATAGACTCCTTGGAGTGACTGTCACAGGGTTTATTTGAGAAGTAGAGCGAGGTGACATTACTGAGTAAAATGTGAGAGTTCGTTTTACTTAACTTGCCAGCTACAAGCACATTCAGATCAACAGAATCTGAACTAAGTCTGTCCTTTCCTTTAAAAAAATAAATCAAAGGGATTACTTCATTTAAACCAGTGTTTTGCTAATGAGCCAGGCAAAAGTAATAAATAGAGACTTAAAGTAATTAAGACATAAAACAAGTTAAGAGCCACAAGAAAGCAAATATTTAAAATGGTGACTGAAGGTGAGAAGTGCATGGAAATGATTGTTCTTGTCTACTGCTGGTGTCATTGCAAAGTGGCATAATTTCTTTGAAAAGCCATTTGAATCATAAAAACGAGTATCTCCTTTGGCTTCGTAATCTTGTTTCTGGGAATTGATCCAAAGAAAATAATTCAAATGAAGGACAAAATTCATTATCATGCTTTCCAACTGTAAAAACTAAGATGGTGCACATGCGAAACCGGAAGCCAGGGTCACGTGGCCGGGCAGGTGCGGGCTGCCCCCTGGGGGCAGCACGGTGCAGCGGGGTCTCTAACGCAGTGCCCCGGGGAAGGTCACGCATTAGAGACGGAGAACAGGTGACTGTTTCCTCGTCTTCTTACAATCTCACAAAAGTAACAATAAAAAACAAAGAAGTATGTTTGCAAAAGTCCTGTACGGAAGACAGGAAAGCCAACAGCCAGTCAGAAATACTGATGAATATCTAGAACATGGAAAACATTTAGAACCATTGATAAATAAAGCAGAGCTAACCGTAGCCTGGAGCAGGCACAGGCAGTAGCACTAGAGGAGGGACAAGCCACTCCCTTCAGGAATGTTCTCGAGAGACCCTAATCGCGTTGCATGTAAGGACGGGGAGTGAGAACGAGAAGTGGGGCAGAGGTCAATGCAGAACCCTCGAGGGAGGAGCCGTGCAAGTCGTGACAGACAGACAGACACATACATGTGTGCACACATACACACATACGTACACACATACCTGCACACAATTACACACGCCCACATACCTGTGCACAGATACATGCACATCGATGCACATAAATGCATGCCCATACACATACATGAACACATGCACACAATACACACATGCACAATCACATGCACGTACATGCACGCATGCTTGCACACACGCACATGCACACACGCATACATGCACACCCATGCACAAGCACGAACACACAGACATGTACATGTGAACACATGCCCATACATGCACACATGCACATGCGCGCAAGCACATGCGCATGCATGCACACACATGCACAGCACATGTGAACACATGCATGTGCATGTGCACGCACATGGATTCAAACATGCATGTGTGCAGGCACACACATGCATGCACACACACAGCCTTTCTGGAGTGGCACTGTTTTCAAAGTTACGCGTGGCGCACGGCCATTGAACGTGGATGGGTCGGGGTTGCCACTTCGCATTGATGCTGCAGCCAAAGCTTTTTATTTCTATGAAGGAGAAAGACGAGAGGGCCCAAGCTTCCTGCCTGCTTCCCACACCTGCCTCCGACCCTGAAACCTTCCGGTGACCAAGCTCGCCCAGGCGAGCACAGGTTGTGGTCAGCCTTCCCAGTGAAGGGGAGAACGGTGTGGCAGTCACCCTCCATGGCTGTGGAAGGAACTCTGGGCAGCTGTTTGTAATTACTCGCGTCCTTCATTCATATGTGTGGGCAGGCGCCCGAGGGCCACCAGGAGAACGCTAGTCATGCACCCCCCTTCCTCGCAAATTGCAAGGATGAATAAATCTCGTCACCGATATGGAAATAATATAAGAAAAATTAAGGCAAGTGAAGAGATAAAATAATCCATATACTCTCCTAAGAAAGATTCATGAAGACAGTGCTTCTGCAAAATAAGAATAGACTACAATTAAAAGGGATTTAAAAAGTCCCAAACGAATCTTGCAGTGTGTGTGTGTGTGTGTGTGTGTGTGTGTGTGTGTGTGTGTGTGTTAATCTAAAAGCAAGGGGTGACATGGTTCCTGAGGAACTTGCTGCTGGTGGGCTTCTGCCCTGGTAGGTCGTGAGGCTTGTATCTGTCTCTCTCTCTATTTGTGAGGCCAATGGTTTGCCCTGTGACCTCAGTGTTCTGACTGTTCTAGAAAGAGTTGTTGATTTTTAGTTTGTTTAGCTTTTTTTTTCCTGTGTGGCTGAGAATAATGACTTCTAAGCTGCTTCCATACTGTTTCCATTCAGATTTTTGTTATTTTTAATAGACTGTATTTCAGAAATAGGAAAATAAAGTTCTATTGAAGGGATGGAAGAAATAGACAAAGAAATCTCAGATTTTGGACAAAGAAATAAAGAAATAGGAAATACACAAGCAAAAAGAATAGAAGGTCAGTCAATGAGTCAATATGAATTTAGCTCAAACGAGGCGAGAATCTTGGGAATGGATCTAAGAAAATAGAGTGGAATTTTCTAGAACTAAAGAAAGGCTGGGTTTTTAGGTTAAATGGTGCTGACTAGACAATGCAAAAGCACCGATGCATAGACACAGCTTCTTGACTTCTCAGCACACCACGGATAAAGGGCATCATCTTAAGCTCCCAGAAGAGACGGAGGGCGAATGTGCATTATTTGGTAAAGGAAACAGGCTGACGTGGGTGTCTAGTTCCATTAGCAGCGGTAAAGCGGTTCTAGCAGTCAGTGGGAACGTGTATCAACATTCTGAGGGTAAATCATTTTGAATCTAGAATTCCGGCATCACAATGGCCGTCCGTTCAGAGGGTCAGGAGCAATGAACTTCACAGGGGACTGTAAATAGAAATGCCTACAGCAACGGTGGAAATGGACTTGGTCAGGCTCAAAACTCTAACAATGCATGGGACCTGGAGGAGACTTAGAGAGGGTACGGGCCCCACCTAAAGGTGGAGGAGGCTGAGAAAACACAGTGAAACCAAATCAGACAAACCCGGTTTGCCCACATCCCACCAGCAGGTCGCTTCTGGTTTACACCACCTGTAGGTCGGCCCTAAAAGAATCAGCTCCAAAACGGACCAATCAGAATAGCTGAAAATGAAGAGTAAATGGCATTTGAGAAATCATGGGTCTAACCTAAGAATGAAAGAAAAAAAAAACTTAACTTAGGATCCAATTGTGCAGTAGGCTTAGAAAGCAATTAGGTCACATTATGACAGGAAATCAAAAAGTTCCCAAGAAATATTTTGAAATGGAACCCCTGAACTAGAGAGTATGAACTTACAGATAAAACAAAAGCATCTATACATCATTTTTTGTTAATAAAGAAGAAAGAGGGGGAGGGAGGGAAGGAAAGAAAGAAATTATCGTACCGGAAATTTCAGGTAGAATAAAATCCACACAAGAAAGTCAGATCCGAATATCAAAGGAAGATGTGGCGTGGCCTTGGGGTAATTATGAAACTAAAGACTTTCTGAGTTTGTGGCTTTCAGTATCCTGAGAGTATCACGGGTAGGGTGGCTAGCAAAATGGCGCCATCCCCAAGTGCTCGGTCTGAGAGAGGATGCGTCGGCACTTGGAGGTGCCAGGTGTCAGGGGTGGGGCAGGAGAACAAGGGCGCGGTAGGTAGAAAGTTGCGTTTTGATCGGGGCTGACGCGGTAAGATGTTGGCATGGGTGCAGGATGGAGGAGCAGGAAACCTCTCGAACATACCAGGCCCCAGTGGGAGACGTTTACCAAGGGCGGAGGCCCCCACCTGCATCTGTATTATACCAACGATGTGCGTCGACGTTTTCCCCGAAACGTGCAGGTGGAACTGTCCCAGGTAAGCGTGTCATCTGCCTCCGTAGGCTTCTGGAACCACGAAGTGTCCTCTTCTTTCCCTAACGTTCTTTCCATTCTGCAGTTACCTAAACTCATAATTAAAGTGACCTTGCAATTAAAAATGCGACAGTCTCTTCTAGTCTTTAAAGTAATTGACCGACGTTAATTATCACCTTTATGACAAGTGTGCCTGTTGTATCCTGAGGTTGCCAAGAAGCACCTTAAAACACAAAACTGTGTCCGCCGTCCCAATTTGGGAAGCACACCTCTGAGAGTGCACGGGATGACGACTGGCGAGCGCTATCACGATGAGATTGGAGTGGCGGGAAGTGGGCTGGGTCCCCGAAGGGCTCAGTGCCCCTGTCACCAAACTCCTCGTGGAGCACAGAGCTACCCAGCCCCTCCATGGGCAAGTCGCGTAACCCTTCACATGCATGCGTGAATGCTAAAGCATTTCGGAGCACAGGTTTCGATAAAATCCACGCAAGATTACGGAAGGAGCCCTGTGCTATGGCAGGTTTTCAAGAGGAGATTTTTTTTTTTACGACGGTCTCACAATAAAATAAGGAAATTCTTGCCCAGCGGGAAGGTCTAGTGAGAATCGTGGCAGAATTCTGTGTGCCCTAGTCACTCGATTTCAGAAATTTTAATAGCTTCCTACTTTGTCGATTAGTCTGAAAGTATGATTTTTTCGCGTCTTGAAATGAGAATGAAATTGTTGAGAAGTGAATGCAGAAAACGGCACGAGTGTGGTAAAGGTGTTTCTATCTGTTCTGGCAGACTCGCAGGAGCAGGATGACACTTGCTTATACTGAAGATGGCCTCAAACTCCCCAGTGCTCAGCCCTGACCGTGGCCCTGGGGTTCGTCCCCGAACGCCCCTCCCTCCTGTCTCTTTCCTTCATTTGCATTTAATGTGGCTGCCAAACCTCATCTCCCGTAACCTTAATGGCTAGCAATAAAAAAGCACGTAAATATTTGTGTTCGTAGGGGAACTTTGTAGAAAAATGAGTTGCAGAGTTCAGTCGACGCGCCGGTCCCCAGAAGCCGGGCCCTGTGTTCACGATGTGGAGTGAGCACATGCAGTATTTGAAAAGGAATGACATTTTGCTATGGTCCCTATGCTTAAGGTCATTTCAGACTAAGACTGCTAAAAATAAACTTAACCATATCTTTCATCTTTCTAATAAGTCATTTTAGACAAAAGCCTATTTACTGTGCGAACAGGAGCCTTCGACATTGCCATCTGGGATGGAAGGCCAAGTTCATCAGACCCTCCCGAGAAAGCCTGTGCATGGGTACATGAGCTCTCGTGTTAATATGAAATATCAGCACTCAGGAAAACCCCACTTTCTCTGGATTACCACTTGGAAAAGATTAATAGCAAAAATAACACCTCTTTAAAAACTTACATGAGAAATGTATCAAGGAATGAGGGACTCGGCACATTCAGCTGCAAATAAACGTGAGTTACTTATGACTCCAAAACTCCCGGAGAAATAATAAACTCATCAATAAATAAATAAATACCGGTATGACTCAAATCAAATATCCACAGAATTCCTGTAAGCATACATTTACTGAAAATTTCTTTATCTGTTACTTACTAAAGCAACTAAAAACACAAAAGTACCCAAAAGCCAGAGCCTGCTTTGCATGTCACATACCATCCCACGGAGTTGCTGGTGTGCTTATCTGTGGTTATCCTTGGGTCACCTGAAGGATCTGGCGAAACCACCTATCATCTCTCTCATCTCTGTTTCCCCAGTTCACACTTGTGAAGGGACCTCGGAATAAATGTCAGGAATAATTAATGGACCTTTCGTACAAATCAGTAATGTCAAAATGCTCTCTCTATCTATACACACCTGGAATCTTTCATTTATTTCTTTCCTCAGTTTTCAGTAAGGGCAGTTTTACGGTTTTTGCACTGAGATTTACTTTTATACAGTATTAAGTGTGCCTTGGGATTTCTAGCCCAAAACAATAAGAAAAAAAGATACAGAGTACGAAAATAATTCTATTTCTGAAACATCTTTTGTTTCATAAGCACTTTCCAACAAGGTCAAAAGATATATCTTCATTAGTAAATCACCCCAAATTTCTGAGTGTTTTATCTCTAAATCTGAGGGACTTGAGGCCCTTCATTCTAACCTAGTCGATTGTGCAACATTTCCCAAATCAGCATGTTTTATGAACTCAACTCAGATTTTACGAGACTTTATGTACTAAATACATTTTAACAGGTACTTAATGAAAGATGTGATGATTGATCGACAGGAAAAAGGAACAAGAAAATTGCAGTTTTGCATAATAAAATTTTATGTAACTATGTCAATGTTAGCTTTTACACTAAAAGAAAAGCTAAATTTAGGCCATCTATTACACACGAGCATTGATGAGTCACTTCCCCTCTATGAAAGCGACGGAAACCCTAACTTCCTATCTTAAGGTACAATCTGCACAAACCAGCAAATTTCAGATCGCAATTCTGAGAGTTTGAGTTCCTCAAAAAAAAAAAAAAAAAAAAATCTCAGTTTAAGTTTCTACTTTCAGTGGAATTTTAAATAATTCCAAAAATAAAAACAGCTAACACCAAGCATCATGTATTAGTAGAAAAGTTTCACTTTCAACAACAAAATGAGATCTCGGTGAAAATTTGCAGATACCGTGAAAAGAAAAGTGAAGGAGCATCAGCATCTTAACAAAATAAAGCGACCTGCCTTGAACTGAAGACACACGCAGACATGCTCGACACAGTAGCCCATTTTGTCTAAAAGTGAAAGCAAAAATCTTGTCATCCTGTTCGCTGCTTTGAAACTCCAGTGTCTTTTCACGTCGGCCTTCCTGACACGGCTCTGCCACCCCGGTCCCTTCTGGGGAAGGCGTCTGTCACGTTTTGGTGTCACGACTGGGCCTTGCTTCTGTTGCCTGACCTTCTGGGCTGTCATCCTGTTGGCTCTCAAGTGGAGCACACTGACGGTGGCCGTGTGACTCTACCAGACTTTTCTGGAAGACTTTCTAGAGAGTGACCTTGGAAATCGACCATAAGTGATTGTAGTTTTGTCTGGAGACCAATCTTAGCTAAATAGTGGCCACGACAACGTGATAAATGTCGCGGCCACGTGGGCCAAAGTGGGTTTGCTATTTTCAACTAATGAATAAGGATGCGTCCATGTCTCAAGCGCCTTTATAGTCTCCAAGAAAGGAAGGCACAGAGACGATGGTCTGTGTCCCCCTCAGAGGAGTTCGAAAATTAATTAGGCAGAAAAGATAAATCTTTTAAAATGAATTACGAATCTTTTCAAAAATGTTTTAAATTTGGTTTGTGGGCACCATTTAGAAAAGTTTCAAAATATCGTATGTGATTGATTCTGAGTCCAAAAGGATTGGACGGAAAAACGTAATGATCCTTACTTTGTCAAGCGAGACGTGGAGCATTTGCAAGCAGGACATCCACCAAGTGAAACAGAAGGGTCAGACAGACACTAGGACCTGAAATATTTATTTAGCCATTGGGTACGATCAGTCTAAGTTTGCAATCACTATATCCAGTCCTTAGAGCTGCTTTTAACTTGGGAATTTTTAAAGTCGAATAAAAATTGCCCGCCTTTGTGTGTGCTACATCTACATATACTGCATATATAGTATATGTTACATATATTTAATATATAGTATAACATAGTGAAATGTCTATTAGATTTGGGCATTAGCTTTTTCTCTTCGATAAAACTGTTGATACTTCTTAAACCCTGTGGACAACAGAAGAGTCTCTATTATATCACAATTCGAACCTTTTTTCTGGGCCTGGGTCACCTGCCTTGACATAGACATTCATTCAGCAGATATTACTGAGTGTCTACTGGTCTGATCTTCATTTCAGAACCTTCTAGAAAAAAAAATAGTGAAAGTCCAGTCACTCCGCCCCTGTGGGCTCGGGCAGAGCCCGAGCTTCTGCTGAGCCCGAGGCGCAAGCCGTGGGAAGGCCGGGAACCCCGCGATCCGCTTCCCTTTTGGAGGTCCGTCCGGGCGCTGACACAGAGCGGCGGGGCAGGGGTCAGGATGTGAGACCGCAGAGCACGGTCCACGTGGAAGGCGGTCGGGTCCTGGGCAAAGGACACGAGGGGGGTCTCGTTCCAAACACGCCGCGAAGGACAAGGCAGAGGCGCTTTGCAGCAGCTGGGATTCTGAGACAGCGAGAGAAGGAACCGGCGTGACAGCCTCTTAACCTTCCGGGGGACAGCAGACGGGCACGGGGCTCGGCTGCGCCGGGCCACAGGGGGCGCGGGCGGGCGGGACATTGGGGGTCAGGCTGTGGGATGCCGAGGTGACCGTCGTCTGCTGGAATCCAGCCGGGGAGCAGCAGAGCGTCGGGCGCACCAGCGCGGCCCCGGGAAAGGGGTCTGGGCCGGGGGTCAAATCTGCGAGCCCCCGGCGTGCGGGACAGAGGCGATGGGGGCAGCGGGGGCAGGTGACGGTGACCTCGGCGGCGCCGCTGACGGTGCAGCGGGGAGGGGGAGGGGCCGAGCCCGGCCCGAGAGCAGGGGGCGAGGGGCCGGACGCCGAGGCGGGCGACGGGCCCCGTGATGTCCCCGTGGCACCGACCAGGGCGCGACGGGGACACGGAGGACACAGAGGCGTGGGACAGGAGCGACAGTCCCCGGAGCCCTGTCCTCGGCCAGGCGGGGTGTGGGTGACAGCGGGGAGCCGGCCGGCTGGAGCGCGGAGCGCTTGTCTGTGACAGCAGACGGGAGTCACGGGGCCAGGACTGCGTGGCCGGGAAGCCGCGGGGCCTGGCTTCCTTCCAGGGGACGGGTGGCGTTGCGGCGTTGCTGTGACGAGGGCCAGGCGGCCTTCGGGGCGTCGCGCCTGTGACTGTCACTGTGACTGTCACTTCGCAGCGGCACGGCGCAGTGTGGTCCTGTTGCCCCGAGTGTCCCAGACAGAGGCCGAGCTGTTCGCACGTGGCCGTGGCCTTCCCCAGGGGTCGCGTCACAGCTCGGGAGGCTCACGGGGACGGGGCCGCAGGCGGCGGGGGTCGCCGGCTGCACTGACCCCCCGAATAAGAGAGAGCGTGGCCGAGACACACCGGGAAAGGCGGCGTGGAGGAGGGAGGCCGCGGGGCCCGGGGCTTGACCTAGCGCCTCACGGACAGCTGCGCGGATGCCATCTCTGCCCACAAAGGGTCCCCTGGGAGGGCGGTGTCCAGTCTCCCAGCCCTGAATTTCCCAGCGGATTCTGCCGCGGGCGGGTCCCCGGTGGCCCGCCTCCTCCTCGGCCCTCAGGAGCCCCCTCATCCGAGGTTTCCAGGGCGTCCCAGTGCCTGTACTTAGCCCCCGTCGGGGAGAGACGGGTCGGCCCTGTTCTCCTTACGCAGAAGAGGCCTGTGTGATCTGGCCCAGGACACCCTTCCCGTCCTCCGGCCTGTCGATGCGAACTCAGGCACGGTTTTTGAGTAAACGTCGTCCTTTCTCGTACCGGCATCGCTTAGACACAGCCACCGTGTCATACCGAGCTGCTCAGTGGTCCGCCCCTCCCTGGGAAGCAGGGTCTCTGAGGCCAGGCGCTGTGGTTTGTGCAGGCTCACCTTCCTGAAATAAAATCCGTTTTTACTCTGCCTCGTGTCATTCATAAAAATTAATTCCAGATGAGTTACGGATCTCAAGGAGAAAGGAAAACAATAAAACCTTTCAAGACGATGTGAGGATGCCTTCAACGACCTTCGGGTGAAGAAAGAGTTCTTACAAAGAGACCAAAAGCGTTGAGTATCAAGGAAAAATTAATCAAGTGGCCCGCGTGATAATCAAGAACTCTCATCAACAAAAACCATGAACAGAGTGAGGGGGCAAGCCACGGACGGAGCAGAGACCGCAGTTCATGTGGCGCTGGGGATGTACATCTGGAAAATAGAAAGTTCTACAGATCAATACAAAAGACAGATGATCCCACAGAAACACAGCCTGGGGGACCGAAGCGCCACTCCACGGAAGAGGCTACACCGACAGCTGACAGACATATGAAAAAGTGCCCATCGCATCGGTCACTGGAAAATGCCACTTAGAGTCAAACGACGGCCCGCCTCATGTCAGCCAGACAGACTGCAGACTGTCCACGAACGGCGGGCAGCAGGGGGACGAGGAGCACCCTGGCCCCCCGACGCTGCCGGCGGCAGCACCCTAAAATGGAACAGACACTTACTCCAAGGGCAACACAGCCAACGCATCTGAGGAGCAGGAGGAATAAATGAGAACCGTGGCACCCTGTAAAAACAGGACAGCTTCCTCACGGTGCCGCAGATGAGGTGAAGATGCATAAACTCAACCCAGGTACTAAAATCAGGCTGCTCTGGTGAGGGTGACCAGGGAGCGGGGAAGGACCCGGAGAGTAGTGGTTAATTTTTTCTCCTGATCTGGATGGTGGTGACAGAGACGAGTTTGCTTTTGTGAAAACCCTTCCCTTTGGACCCTTCGATTGTGCACATTCTTATAACTTGCCTGCTCTTCAGTACGCGCGCTGTTCTACAATAAAATTCATGAAATTGGTTTGCTTATGTTCAATGCTCAACGCTAATTAAAATTCTGGAATTATTTTCTAAATAAAGAAGTGACAGTACCAGGAGCAACCAACTGAGTCGGACGTGAACTCGGCCACCTCCGCTGGTAAACGGGAGCATCCTGCACACCTCCATCGCTCTGGAGGGATGGATGGGCTTGCGGTGTTTTGACACGCACCAGTCCGGATGTTTCTTCGCTGTACAGCTCTGTTTCTTAACGAGGCATCGTGTGACTTCCCTGTACTCCTTCCGTGGCCATTAGGAATGCTGACATCCGAAGACGGCTGCAGTGGTGAAGCCATAAATTCTACAGCTGTGAGCTATGATGGACCCTTGACCTTGTAGTATTTACCAGTCACCGCACACCTTACTCATTAATCTGCCAAGCACTCGGAGCTATCTCAACTCCGAGAACTGCTATATGAGCCAAAATCCTCTTCTCTATTAATCATATTTGATTAATATCATTTGAAATACCATTAAATAATTGTAATGCAGGTGTGTGGATTGAAGCTCCTTTAGAGCTTTCCTGACATAAACATTGACAAATTATCTGCAAGTTTAAGTTTGCACAACTGATTAATCTGCTATTTTGCAGTTGAAATTAATTATTACTTCATATTTACATGACTGCTTCAGATCTACCTACCGTTAATACACTGCCATTTGCCAGAAATCATTTTTAAAGGCAATATTATATATTTAACGAACAGCAAGGACAAAGATCAAGGGAACGTCAAATCAGAACTCTAATTTTACATGAATAGGACTCAGGTTGAGCGACCAGTTCTTTTTTTTTTTTTTTTAAATTACTAGGTCATTAAAATATTTCATTTATTCTGCCCTTAATAAGACAGTATCATTCCCATAATTAAGTGGACCAGTATGTACTTTCCCAAATTTTAACTGTAAATATTAGCCTGATCCAGGTATGCACATATATCCGGAAGCTCTCATCTCCTCCTACTGGAGTGAACATAGGAGTGGCTTCTAGATGGTCACACACACTTGGTAGGAAAACCCCAAGGGCCAGAAGGCCGGTCTGTGCCCTTGATGCAGGCAGGGTACACCTGGACCATTTCGGAAAGATAGCTCCTTCTCTTGCTCATGATGTTCACCAGCCATAGTTGCTTGAGAATATGAGCACATGATAAAAACTCCTGCAATTACAGCCAGCCAACAAGAACCTCCATTTCATTGGGAGCCTATTTGGTTCTGAGCATGATTTCAGGTTCTTTCCATCTTTGTTCTGTAAAGATGTTTATTATAATTCCCTTATTATACTTAACAAAACAGAGGCTCATGTAGTCTGAGGCCAGTATTGAAGGATCGTAACTACTAGACAAATATTCTTAAATAACAGTGATCGATACGGTAAAGTCTCTCAGAGCGAAAGTGGAGAGGGCACACTAAGAGGCAGGGAATTCCAGCAGCATGGGGGCAGTGATGAGGGTCAGATAGGCCGGGGTCCCCTGGACTTGTCTCTGTCCTCTCAGGCTTCCTTCCCAAGCTGCGATCACATCACTGTGATTCCAGTGTTCCATCCATGGGACGTCGTCGTTACACGAGGCAAAATCGTGTCCGCGGTTTATCTTTTTCTAGATATGTAGCTATTTTTGCCAGATCCATTTATTAATAGTCTAGCCTTTTCTCACTAAAAGGAAATACCATCCATATTATATATTAGCCCCTCATATTTTTCATTTATCTATTTACATATCTCTATGCTAATGAGATATTTAATTTACTTTAATGGCTGTATAGTTTTTTTCCTGATAGCTAGTTAGTAAGTCAAATCACTACCTTCTTAGTCTTCATATCCAAAATTGTTCTTGACTATTTTTGACATTTATTTTCTCATAAATTTTATAGTCCGGTAATTCAAAAAGAATTTGCTATAATAATTAAGATTATAAATTAAGATTATTGAAAGTTTGACATTTTATATATCAAAGACTTTTCACTCCAGAACACTGTACGTCTTACTATTTGTTCCCATAATATGTTATATCACTCAATAAGATATTATAGTTCTCTTAATATAAGTTGTTTCCTTCCATTATTTTATACCCGATACCTTATGCCTTTCTTAGTATTATGATAATTTTTTCTCATTTCTCCCTAAGTTCTCATTACTAAACTAGAGAAAAAAAACTAATGGCTTTTATATATTTATCTTATATCTATTCACCTTACTAAATTTTTCTCTTAATTCCAATTGTTTAGAAAGTCTTGGGTTTTGGATTTTCCAGTTACAAAAACATGTCATTAAAAAAAGGAGATTTTTTTATCTTTTAAAAATACTACACACTCATTCAACTCTTTATCTAATTACAATGACTAGATCCTTGAAGACGGTATTTAATTATAATGGTAAGAATAAAAATGCACGTGTAATTTCTGATTTTAATTAAAATGAATTTTGCGTTTTACCATTTAGAATAATAATTCCAGTTGTCTTGTAGACATAGTCATCTACTCGTCTTTAAACTCAAAGTTTTGAAGAATGGCTAAAGAGAAATTCCATTAAACATCTTTTTAACATTTTCTATTAATTTTCTCTTATTTTTACATAATGGATCTTAGCCAACCACTCAGCGACTCCTCTCTCTGCCTGCTCCATGCTCCAGGTATGCCCACACAGGTAACAAGGGTGGGGAGAGTAGCCACACCCGGGGCAAACCACTGAGGCATCCTGTCTGTCCACCATCCCGTCACTCTCGTCTCCAGCTCTGTCCCTCGCTCCCCGTTCTCATACCCGGCGGAGGACCCCCTGCCTGTCTCTGAAGAAAGGGAAGCAATCTGCAGAGGATGTGCACAGACTCCCGCACACCACACACACGCACACACACGACACACTAGCCTCTCTCCCTCTCAGCCGAGCTGCCTCCCTCTCACCTGTGTGTGACATCCTGCTCCTATAACCTGTTCAGGGACATAAGATCCAGGATGCTCCTTTCTCCTGATTAATTTATCTTCCCCATCAACATGCAAACATGATCCTATTTCTCTGATCATAAAAAAAAAAGAAAAAAAAAGCCCTCTCTTGATCCCGTTTTCCTGTCCCGCTGCCGCTTCGCTTCCTCCCCTCCTCATGGAGCCCTCCTCTGAGAACTTCTGGTCCTCCCTCCGCTCCACATCTCCCTGCGTTGGGCCGCGGACCCCAGCGGCCACCGAAACGGTCCTGGGCTTGGGGACGCCGCCTTGCACCTCCCCCTAACTTCTTCACACTGTCCTGGACATCTCATCCAGTGTCACGGCTTTAAGTGATGAGTATAGCTCAAGACTCCCGATCTGTTATTTCCAACCAGGCACCCTCCCCGCCAACCGTGTCATGTGGCCCATCTACTGGGTGACACTATGAAGATGTCTGATGGGCGTCCCTGATTGGATGTCTTTGAGTCCAGCTTTTGGCCTCTCCCAGCCTCGCCAGGCGTGTGAACTCATGGCCTTTTAAGCTCACTTTATGGTTATTTCTCTACCCAGGCTTCTCAAGCCACGATCCTCAGAGTCACATGATCCCTCCTTTCTTTCCCCTCCCATCACGAATCCAGCGCATCCACACATCCTTTTGATTCTACCTTAAAAACATAACCAGGGTCACATGATTTCTCGCCACTGGCTCTGCCGCACCACGAGCTCCTACCTGGGCCCCTGCGAACGTTTCCCTCCTGGCCCTCAGCTCCCCCAGTTCAGTCTCCCTGCAGCATCCAGTGATGTCACCTAAGGGGCTGGGGATCAGGAGGTGCGGGCGCCGCCTGAGAGCCCCGCAGAGGCTGAAGCGCATCCCCGCCATTGCCGCAATGCCCGGAGACCCACTCCCTGTCGCCTCCTGCCCACAGCTCGGTGGCCTCCTCTGGGCTTACTGTGATCGGGATGCTTACTGCCTCGTTCCGCAGGGTTCCACCCGGCTCTTCCCTCTGCCTGGAACGGCCTCCCCACCCCCCTCCTCAGCCCGACATGACGCTGTGTCACATTCCCAGCCGTGACGCGCCCAAGGGGGACCTTCGCTGACAGATCCAAATAGATCGCCCGGAACAGCCAAGCCTCCGAACCTCTCTGTCCGTCTGCGTTCTCTGTTAAATTTTTCTCCATCGCGCTTATCAGCATGTAACAGGTCAGGCACACGTGATCGATGTGTTTTGTTTGTTCTCATGGAGAACGTCGCTCTCTCGTTCAACAAAAACCCATCCCCTGAGTGAGAAAAACAATGCTGGGATACAATTCCTAATATTTTAAGGGTTTTTTCTTCTGTATTCGTAAATCAGATACGTCGACATTGTCCCTTTATTACTCCTTCTCACATTGCCTTGGTAAAATGAACTGGGGAGGCTTTTCATCTTTTTTCTAAGGCCTGGAATCATTTAGCTTTGAAAAGCCCTCTTTCTTTAAGGTTATATAAAATCCACGTTACATAAACCTCAGCTGGGAGGCCATCTGTTCACGGTGCCTTTTCAATGGCAGATCTGTAAGTCTTTTTCTAAACTCTCTCATGGTAACTGGTATATTTCAGTTTCCCCATCCTTTCTTCTTGGGTGAATTTTGGCACTCCAGATTTTGCTGGGAAATCATCCATTTCCTCTAAATTTTCAAATGTCTCGTCAGAAAGTTTCACATAGATATTTATGACTGCTTTAATCACTTCTATATCCACGGTTGGCCCTGGTGTCTCCTCTAATTTGCTGGTATTTTTGTCTTCTCTCTCTTTTTCCTCTAAACGAGCTCATGAGGCATTAATATAATTAAATCAATTTAAATATGCTTTGAGTTTATTTCTGCTACCTTTTTTATTTATTAAATTTAGCTTTGGTTATGCATGTGTATTTCCTGTTTGCTTTTTATTTAAATTATTTTCTATAATTTCAGGATGAGCACGGACTCCCTTTATTCCTTTGCTTTCTTTGAAAATAGTGATGGCATTTCGTATCATTTTTTTCTCTTCTGGGGACGGCTTTCACTTTGTCTCAGCGGTTTAGCGATGAAGAATGTTCTTCTTCATTACTTTTTACGTAGCTGTCATTTCAGATTTGATTTTCTCTTTGATCTAAGCGTGATCTGTCTAGGAATGCTCTTCTTAATTCCTAAGGGACTCGGATCATTGGCCCCTTTATATTATTAATGATTTCAGATCTTATTAGTTCATGTTTAAACAGGACGAATTCAATAAAATTTTATTTAAAAATATGTACTTAGGTATTCTTTTCACCCAAGAAAGTGATCGATTTTATAAATGTTCCATGAGCATGTGAATAAAAAAAAATTCTCTCTTCAAGGAATGTAAGGTTCAGTATAGACCAATACCAATTAAATCACGTCTACTCCTTTTATTATTTAATTTTAAATCACAGTTACATATTTTATTATTTACTTCTTTTATGGAATACTTTTATTTGTCTTTTAAATCTATCCAGGTCACAGAGGCAGATTAAAACATCCCACTGAAGTTATACTATTAACAGCCTAGTTTTTGCTTTCTCAGGCCTAAAATTTTCATTTGCGAGAATAAAAGAATGTTCCCCTTCTTCACTGCTTTGTGCTAAAGATGGTGACATTCTCCCCGATGGCCATTCTGGCCTTTATGTTTGTTTGCGTTTGTACGGTACCTATTGTTGCCACCCCTAGCTTTCCATTGCGAAGTGTTGGCTCCTGGGGATCAGCTCCCCGAGAGTCAGTCGGGGAGCAGGCTGACATATTAGTGATTGAGTGCCCTCACGTTCCCGTCACTCTCTTTAAATCTGAATGATGACCGGCATTTCTCATCTATTATCTCAAGATGTGATTCCAGGATCTTCTAAAGGGGTAACTTTGATCTCTAGACTTAGAATGTTTCAGCATCATCTCTACTTGCCTCCCTAGTTCTCAAAACTTGTAATATTATTATTTTTTCTTTATCCGAGATATATCTGGGAAATTTTGTGGAAGTCCATCGTTTCATCCTTTCCTTCTGGAATGCCTATTACTCTCATGGTCTTCTCTTGGGCTTACTTTTCTGGTCTCGATTTCCAACTCTCCAATTTTGAAGCTCTTTCTTAGACTTGGTTTTAAGTCTAGGACTAGACTACGTTCCTAATTTGGCATTCAGCGATAACCATCTGTTTCAGCTCATCTAGAGATACTTTGGATTTAGCTCTCGAGAATCTTTTTTGTGACACTCTTGGCTGTTCCCTGTTGGAGCTGTCATCTGCGGCTCTATTTCACTAGGGGGGAGCACTCTTTGTGTTTCTCAGACTGCGGGGACCCCTGAGACATACGGCATTTCCCTTTGCTTGTTCACTGCAACTCAGATCTGGTTGCGGGGATGCCTCCCAAATGTTAGCAGTGCTAAAAAATTAGTTGGAGAAAGGCAAACTGACCCTCCTTCCACAGGCCACTAGTGCAGGAGCAGGCGGTCCTAAGCCACTTCGGGGACACTTGGACGAGGCCTCCCTCCCACTCAGTGCCTGTACCGATATCACGACATCCGGGAACCCCGCGTCCTCTCCGGGGTGACGGGGCACGCTCAGGCAGGGCCCGTGCCGACGTCCTCCCCAGGGCACCCCGTGTCCGTGGCAGGACCCACTTCTTCACGCTCTGGCCATGGAAGCCTCCAGTGGTGCTGGTGTCCAGATCCGGGGTGGGGGCAGGGCGTGTGCCGACTCTTCTGCATGTCCCCACAGGGCCTGAGGCCTCACCGGCTGCCAGGCAGGGGCAGGCCGCTGAAGCCCGTGGGCAGCGGAGGGGAAGGTCACCGTCCTGGAGCCCTCCCTCGGGGTGTCTCCTGCGAAAGCCTTATGGGCACCATTTAAAATCATTACTTTTCTCTCCTCAATGGAAATGGGTTTTCGTTGCTTTCATGTACTTCCAGGATGTGAAAACACTAGTTTAAATTCATCTTCAAACCCCTCAGTACTTAAAAATCACCATCCGTTACGTGTTCACTCTCCAGCTATGTAGTTAAAATTATTAGATAAAAACTACTTAGATAAAATAAACAAATAAAAAATGCATTCTAAACTGAACGCCTCTTCTGAACGAATGTCCAGCCAGCACTAGTCATCGTCCCACTGGGGTCCCCGTCCCATGAGGGCTGGGTGTCGCTGTATGACGTCGCCCTGCAGACACACTGCTCAGCCAGGCGGGCCCCCACCGGTCAGGGCACAGTGCGATGCCGAGGACATCGGGGCCGGCCACGCGGGTGAGGAAACGCGGCAGGCGCCCATCGTCCTCCTGAGGCATCTCCACGTGCGCCCAGGGCGGCGAGCGGGTGCGAGGTGACGAGCAGCTCCAGGGCCCGGGTGCTGGGCCGCTGCTCGGAGCCGGGACACGGGCGGGTGGCGGGGCCCAGCGTGCGCCGGGCCTGGGGGCCCCGGACTCCCTCGGGGGACCGGCCGAGCTGGCGCGGCGTGTGGAAGCCGGGCCCTTCGTATTCCTTCATCATCTCGGCTCTTTTCGGAAAACAAGGTCCTCATGGCTGAAAACGCGCAGGAAGCAGCCGAGCCGCTGGCTCCAGCACAGAACCACGCACCGGCTGGTGCGCCACGTCCGCCAGGCCGGCGTCCCCGGGCGCGGGGGGCGGGTGGCCTGCTCGGCCCCTCCCCCGAGTGCCGCGCTGGAAGCCGGCGCATCCGACTTTGCGTTTGGTTTCCTCCTCCGAGACCCGCATTTCGCATTTCAGCGTTACGCACGGTCCCTTACGCACGGTCCCTTACGCGCGAGGTGGGCCCTCCGGGCCGGCAGGCGGCGTGGGCTGGCCACCTGGCCGCTGTCCGCAGCTCCGGCTTCGCCAGTCCCTGCATGTCCCCCGGCTGTGTCGTTCTGGCTGCGTCACGCTCCTCCAGGCCCGGCCCGCCAGCGGCAGCGGGACGGGAAGCGGGCGGGATGCACTAGGGCACTGAACCCCGATCCGGCTTGAGTCCTGTCTGTGTCGCCCGCTGCCTCGTGCCGCCCGGGGTTTAAGATGTGATTAAACGATTTGTTCTGAAAAATGTATAGAGACGTTCTCTTTAAAACGATTCCCTTTCGGTAGCGTGAACCACATGCTTTAATAGCTATAATTCCATAAGACTGAGCTTTATTTGGGAAAACGCACGTTGCTTACTGTTGACTAAATTCTGGCACCCGGACCAGCTGGGGAGAAACCCAGAGTGCCACCATCCGCAGAGCCAAGCCCCCCCATTTCTCTGTGGGACCCAGGGCCAGAGAATTATGGTCGCCAGACAGTTGGAAGAGGAACCAGAGAACTAAATAAATTAAAGGCAGAAAAACTCACTGAGAGCCAGCGCCTGTGGAGCCCGAGGCTCATGTCCCCAGCGCCTGGCAAAGCAGGTGACAGAGTGGGCTCAGGCCAGGTGGCGGGAGACACAGCTAAGGCACATTTCCATGCGCAGAAGCCCGGGCTGGCCGGCTGCCGTCACCGGTCCCCACGGCAGCCCTGCTCCGCGCACGCCTGAGACCCGGTCTCGCCTCTCCTGTGCGTCTCGGGAACGCGGTGATTTGGGAGGCCCGTGGGGGTCGTCAGCCGGGTGAGAGAGGCGCCCATGCGGAGAGGGGAGGGAATAAAGCATCTTAGGAGAATTTCCCTGTAACGAAGGGGAGTCGTGTCCGTCTGCAGGCGGCGGGCATGTGGGTTACTGCCTGTGATCTCGCTGTTCAAATGCACGCAGCTTTGCTTGCAAGAGCTTTTGCATAACTTATATCTTTGCTTAATGCAAATAATTTTTAAATTTAAGTGAATAGTATCACGTTTTACATCTCGTTCTGTTTCTTACTCTTTTTTTTTTTTTCCACTAAGCGCCGTGTTTTCCAGGCCACCGCGTCGCTATGCGTACACGTCATCTGTTGGTCCTCGTCTTCATGGCACACTCAGGTGTCCCTGCCGTCTCCCCATCTACCCTCTGGGGCGTGGATGGTCACCTCCGGCTCCTCACCCACGATGATGCTGGCCTGAGCACCCACGGGCATGTTTCCTTGGCGACCCACGGCAGAATTCTAGATAAACAACCAGGAGGGGGTTGCTGAGTCCTGGGGTTGGCACGTGCCGAGCGTAACCGGGAAGTGCCAGACCGCTCTCCGGAGTGGCAGTCCCAGCCTGCGGCCCCAACCCGGCCCGGCTCCCACGCCCGGACACTTGTCACCGCCAGGCCCTATCGGTTTAGCGCGTCTTGTGCATGATGTGGCATTGCGTTACCTCCATCAGCACTGCTCCGTGTCCTGAGGCTTTTGAACAGTTCTTCATCGTCTGTCAGCTTCCTTTTCTATAGATTGTCTCTTTATATTCTTCCTATAAAAAATGTATTTTTTTCCTACTAGAGGTTGCTGTTTTTTGTTCCTCTTTATTGCAGAAATTCCTCTCGAATACTAGAATCTAGATATTATTTTTTATGAGTTTTGTCATTAGTAATATGTTCTCTCATTATGGCATTTACCTATTAAATTTCTTCATTGTTCTTCATTTTGAGGTAAGAATATATATTGAAAATTTGCCTTTTCAATTTATTTATTTTATTTTTTATCTTTTCCTGACCTGAAGTCATACAGTAATCTGCTATAATTTTTTTAAGGCTTTGTATGCTTTTCTGGACAATTTCTTGAGATTTGTCTTCTAGTTCACTATTCTGTCTTCGGTTTTATCCAATATGATGATAAATTTTTTGGTTACGTTTTTAATTCAATTAGCATATTTTTATATCCAGAGATTCAATTTAGTTTTTTTTTTTAAATCTGCTTGACCATTGTAAAGTCTCTCATTCTGTGTTCCTATTTAATTACAGTAAATATACTTATTTTTTTCTTATGTCTAGTATGTCCACACCGAAGATTCTTCAGTCTCAATGGTCTTTCCCCCCCCCCACCCCCCCACCCCCGCCTACACCTGTTTGTACTTAGAACCCTCTTGCTCGTGCGGTGAGAGACCTTTGTAACTTTATCTGCAGACGGTCTCCGCCCGCTGGAGGAACAACGCCCAACCCGCAGCTCTGAAAGCCTTTTGGATGGTCACACCGGGGATTCGCAGCATCACCTCCCTTCTGCGTTTCCGCACTGGACCGTGACCCGCCCGAGGGCCACCGTCGTAGCTGGCTTCCTTTGTGCCTCCTTGGGCCGGAGCACCTGTTGACTCGCTAACTCGCAGGTTGGTCCATACCTGTTGAACACATTTCTAACGCGAAACCGCTGCACCTTTCACTTGAGATAGCGTGTTCCTTTTCGTTTCATTTTGAAGAGCAGATCGCCTGTTTTCTTGAGGGTTCTACACAGAGCAGCAGCAGCAGCAAGCCATCTCTTTTGGTGGCTGCCACCCCGATTCTAGATTCATGAATTTGTTCAGTGACTGCAGATAATCGAGTCTCTTAATTCCCGGGAGGGTGAACTAGAAAATTAGTCCTCGACTTGAAACTTCAATTACACGCGTAAAATCTACATAGCCTGCTAATTAATAAGTACTTTAGTCAGCTGAAGCCAGTCTTAAATTTAATAATTTTATTAGTATCCTAAAACTGCAGCAGCAAAGATTAATTGCGTTAATAATTAGAAAATTGAGCATTAACTTGTTTCAACAGAGTTGCCTTTATACTATGAGATTTCACTCCGTTTCAGCAGAGCAGTGTATGTGCAAATGGAAAAGAATTCGTCTGTGGCCCAACTTATAATTTTTGGAAAAAAAAAAAAAACGTTTTTGTGAAGATACTGAAATCACTCTTTCCCTGACCAGCCTCGGAGCAGAACGAGCTAACGTTACAGAAACATCGAGCCTTTCTTGTCAGAGCTTGTCCGTCAGCTGACATGCAGCATAAACAGCCACCAGAACGCAAGGGACGCCACGAGGGACACAGGAGCTGCGTCTTTCCGTCAGAAGTGGGGTGCGCATGGGCGTGTGCCCGTCCTCCGCGCCCCCCACCCCATTCTACCCCCGCGACCCCAGCGTCCACGCGGCCGTCCTCCCGCCCCGGAGCACAGACAGGCCCGGCCCGTCCTCCCCCGCTCGGCGTGGCCCTCGCGGGCTCTCCTGACCCGACGTGCTCGTCACTCTGCTTCGGCCTCGCCCGACGTGTGTGGTCCCCGTGCATCCGCATCTGAAGGCGTTTGCCTCACGGATGAGGGGGACTCGCGTTTGGGGTCAGCTGTCCGTCACCTGTGTGCGGTCACTTAGGATTCACGCGGAGGCGAGTCATCTGGTGGAGGCGGCGGAAACACAGGAGTTAAGGGACGTAGAAGAAGGGCCAAGGTCAACTTAGATTTCAGCCGGCGCTGCACGGGCAGAGGAAATAGGGCTTGGCGCCACGTGGCACCCGGACCATGTGTCTGTGAGGGGACCCATCATTCTGCGGGGTGGACGGAGCAGAGTCTGGAGGGCGGGGAGAGTTCAGGAAGTAATGGGGTGGGGTGGGGGGCGTCGGGGAAGCTGTGAGGATTTTCCCGCTGAGCTGGCGAGGCTTCCAGGAGCACCCGGGGCCAGACAAGCTGGGGGGTCACCGACAGCTGAACCCCAAGACCTCCCCAGGGAAGTGCTGCACCCTGGTGGTCGCAAGCACGCGGAACCCAAGTCTCATGTTTACATGTTCAATCTCAAATGTAGAAGCATCTTAGTCACACTTAATTAGCCCATTTGGAAAATATTGATCAAAATGTTCCATTTTCTAAAAAGTATTTTCAATTAGTATTCCAATCATTGTATTATTAATTAACATGTTCGTCATAAAATTAATCGGTCTCCATTAGGCTTGAAAGATGTCAGCTTGATTACTTTAAAAACAATGAAAATGAGTTGCAATTTTATATCAGTCTTGGAGCCATATATGGATTGATAAATGTTCTCAAGTCATCAGACTGTAAAATGCAACCAAACAGGTGATTATCATATACCATCAAATATGATTATAGGTGCTAATCTCCATAAATCCCCACGCGGTCCCATCACGTATTAGCAGTTAATCATATAGTTTAAACGGGTCCAATGCATATTTATGAACCGTCTCGTCCGCTCGGGGAAGAACACACAGAAGGCCGGCAATGCAGGGGAGCAGAATGGCAGCTCCGAACCCCAGAGCCGGACCAGGCGTTGGGGTCCCACCCGCCTGGCTCGTGAGGGGAGCCCAAGTGGCTCTGTCTTCTGCCACCTGCTCCGGGTCCTGCACAGCTGCCAGCCAAGCCGTTAGGAGTGGCTTCTCGGCTGGCCCCTCTGACCGGACAGCCCTGGTCCCGAGCGCCAGGCCATGGCCTGTCACCAGGAGCGTAAGTCCCTGAAAGCCCTCTGGAGTCCCTCTGTGGCTGTCTTGTGCAGCTCTGGAGCCGTGAGGTCCTGCATGAAAGCCGTTGAATCTCCTTCTCCACCTCGTTCCGGCGAGAGGCCATGGCCGAGTTATCGCTTCTACTTGTGCGAAGGAAGGTTTGCTACTTACTAGGAGAAGACGGGCCGCTCTGACAGGAAAGGAGGCCGAAGCTGAGACAGCGCATTCGAATGAGGGCGCGGCTCCGTCCTCGGAACCGGAGGGACAAGCCAGCTGGGGCGGAAGGGGCCTCCCTCGACCACGGAGGTCGGAAACCCCCGTCCCCACCACGAAGCCGGGTCAGGCCCGGGCTGTGGTCGGAGGTCAGCGAGGCCTCGCCCGTGGCCCTGCTTCCACTCCAGGTGACCGGGAGGCAGTGGCACGGGACGCCCGTCAGGGTCAGGGGCAAGGAGCTCATGACAGGCCATTTACAGAAAGAGAAGACAGGTGGAGAGGCCGCGAGACCCCGCGGTTCTCAGGATCCCCAGAAGCGGAGGCTCGGAGACCATCTCCCACGCAGCTGTCGGGGTCAAGGCAACTGTCCGGACCCCAGAGGCCCGGAGAAAGGACGGCGGACGAGCCAGCCCAGCGCCGAGCGTGGGACCGAGTGAGGGGCAGGCGGGCAGCGCCCCTCACGTCTGGCCGCTGATGCCCACGAGGCTTTGTTTTGGGAGGAAAGTGGCTGAGAGAAATACCCATTTCAGGCGCCTGTTACATTTAGTTATGATCACTCATCTCAATTACAGAATCGTGGTTTTTAGACAAAGGACTTAATTTGCTTTCGCTTCAGATGGCCGGCGGTGCGCTCAGGGCTGCCGCGGCTGTCATTTGTCGTCTGTGCTCAATCCGAGGAGACCCGAGCCACCGAAGTCACTTCTGTAGAGCAGCAACGACGATGCGAAATGGTGGCGGGCAGACGGGAGGGCGCCTGGCGCCAGGAGCCCCCCACGCGTTCCGCAAGGAAGGGAAGGAAGGGCCGGCCTCCGACGGCCAAGCGTGTGCAGCGTCTGCGTTCTGTTGTGCTCACTGAATTCCAGAAGCTTCCGTTGGAGAGGGTGTGTGGGCGGAACACGGAGAGGGGGAGAGGGGAGGACAGCGGGAAGGGAAAGGGGCGCTTGCAGAAAGGGCAGACCCCTAACGGCTGGGGAGGGGGCACTGAGCTCCCAGGGCAGAAGGCTCCTCCCGCCGTCCCCCACGGTCCTCGCCGATGGCTCAGGGAAGGCGGCACAGTCCCGGCGTCCGGGTGATTCCGATGTCCCCGCTCCTGGGGTTCCCATGGGAAGGATCCGAGAACACAGGGAAGAACCTTGTTTAATTGACCAGACGACAGCTGTGAGAGGTCCGCACGCTGCGCCCCCGTAGTGAACATCTCGGGGGGTCTGTCTGACCCGCAGCCCCTGCTCAGGGAACGGAGTCGGTGGGGCCGGGGGGAGGGGGTCCGCAGGCCTGGCCAGGCCGATGCGGTCAGGGACAGACCCGTCACGCACGCTGGGCTTGTGATGTGAAACTCAGAGGTCGCGCTGGTCTGTCGTAAAGGTCAGAACTGTGCCAGGCGACCAGCCTGGGAACCAGGGGGCAGCCAGGCCCTGTCACAAGGAGCAGCGTGTGGCACAGGAGAGGCAGAGAATGACAGAGGCGGGTGGGCGGGCAGAGAGGCAGACCCGGCGGCTCGGGTCTCTAACCGGTTCGGCTGCACCTAGCCTCTGCGTGCCCTCCTGTTCCGGTCACGCGAAACGACTTCGTCCTTTGTCACGTGCGCATTTGAGGACCCCACAAGAGCCCCGGAGAGTTGGCAGGAGAAACGCCAAGGGCCTCGGACCGCCTGGCTGTGACGAGCCGCTGGCGAAGGTCTGTCTGCAGCCTTTCGAACACGCACGCGCTTCCGGACACTTCCCAGACCCCCGGCCTCCAGGTGGGGACAGGTGACCATTTCTGACGTGCGCCAGGAATGAAAGTGGCATAGGTCACCTGTCGACAGAAGCAGAGAGGGGAGCCAGGCACGATGGGGACACAGGGGCCTCGCATTCCAGGCGGCCTGGCCCTCGAGGGACGGTGGGCCGAGGAGAGGCGGGCGGGGTGGCCCTGCTCTGGGGGTGCAGCCGGGGCGGCCTGGCCCTCGAGGGACGGTGGGGCGAGGAGAGGCGGGCGGGGGTGGCCCTGCTCTGGGGGTGCAGCCGGGGCGGCCTGGCCCAGGAAGAGCACAGGTCCCAACTTGCATTCTTTCCACCAAACTGAGAGGGGGCAAGCGCCCCCTGAGAAGCAGCATTTCGGGGACTCTACAGCCCACAGCTCCGTCCCCCGCTCCGCCTGCATCTGGAGGCCTCGCTTCCTGCCCCACGGACTCCCCAACCGCAGAGCAGATGGAGACGAGGGGTGCCCCCCGAAGCGGCCCCTGCCTCGCGGCCCTTGGGCCTGGGCCGTCGGTTGAAATCGTCCAGGCTTCAGGAGCTCCACCTGTGCAGAGACGGATGGTCCCCGTCTCACATGGTGAAGATCAAGCGATGGCATTGTGACACCACGGAGCCTGGAACGTCCCACCGATCTCGGCACCGCTGGTCCGCAGGGGGACCCCGGAGCCATGGCGGGCCGCGCGGGGGTCCGTGTGGCCCCGGAGCACCCACCGGGACTCGGGCGATGCTCGACGCGTCGCTGGCGCCCGCGAAGTCCCTGAAGGGACGAGCGTGAGCGAGAAGACTGGAGTGACCACGTCCCCAGTAGCTCGCCCCGGGCACTAGCAGTCAGCCCAGGATGGTTTCACGTTTTCTTTAGGCAGCAAAGGCAGAATGAGCTGATAAACAAAGGGCTTGTTTGTTTGCTTGTTTGTTTTGTTTGTTTGTTGACAGCGAGCTTGTGATCTTCCTACACGGCTTGATTGACGTCCCCTTCTCACCTCGGAGGGCGGGTGACAGAGCCGGCCTGTCCTGCTCCCTTCACCTGCCTCTGAAGGCATGAAGCTCTGGCGAATTACAGCGTGCGGGCGGGCCGAGAAAAATCGGCAGGAATCCTCCCGCACAGACTGAGGCCTCGGCCTGGGGACGAAGCACCAGATGTCCTCGCTCGGGCTCCGGTCCTGGTTCCGTTTGGCTCATTTGCAGCAAGAGAGGCGACCGGACTCGCCGCTGAAGTAAAGTGTCCCTTTTACATGGAGCCTTTTTTTTTCTCTCCTGACACTGGGAGAGTGACAGGGTGGGCCGGTGATCCGAGGGGCACGGAGCTCAGCGGGCGAGTTACAGAGTCAACGTGCGTGTCACATAGGTGTCGACACAGGGTGACACAGAAGCGACGGCCTTCACTCGACGTGAGCTCGTGTGCGGGAAACAATCCAGAACAACACAGCTCTTCAAGTCCAAAAGTCACTGAACAGGAAGCAGGAAACTGAGGCAAAACCAGGGCAAAGCGCCCGCCCCGGCCCCTCCTCACTGCGTCCAGACACAGACCTGCCGTGTTTGGACCCGATCCCGCCTGTTCTAGACAACTCCAGGGGGCTTCGGTTTTCTCTATTTCTCTCTTTTCTTACCGTTATTCATGGAAGATAGAATACGCCTGCGCATTACCCCGAAACCCGATTTCAGGGTTCACCCCGGTCTTCTCTCACCGTGTCCTGCCGTGTGACGCCGCCCCTCTCCCGGGACGCTTCCCCGTCTCCCCGCCATTCGCCGCGTGCGCCCCGCCGGCCGCCCTCCGCGTCGGCGCCTTTCGGAAGCGGACGCGGTCACCAGCGTTTCCTCTGGGCACCTCGGCGGCGAAGTCGGCCGATCGCCTCGATGTCACCACTCCCACCCACGCCGGGGCGCGGTGCCCAGCGTCACACACCGCGGCGTCCGCCCTGGTGTCGTCTTGTCCCGTCGTCCACTTTGGACCAGAGACCTGACTGTGACGGATTGGACCGCACGGACAGGGAAACGGACTTCCAAGGGACCAGCAGGACTGGACACCTGGTCCCCCGGCCCCGCTCCACGCCTGCGCTGGCCTGGAGGCGGACAGTGGCGGGAGCCGACCGCAGCGCGTGCGCCCGATCTGGTGCCCGCCCCCGGCAGCTGCAGGACGTTGTCCCTGGGGCGTCTGTCCCACGTGTCCGTCCCCCGGAGCCCCAAGTCACGTGAAGCCGGCTCTCTCTGGGGGACGCGTGGCCGTGGAGGCGTCAGGGGCGAGGCCCCGTGCCAGGCCCACCTCGACCCGCGTTCCCGCTTCCTCTGGCCGGTTCAGGCCTTTGGGAAAGTTACAGAACGTCCCTGGCCTTGGTTTCCTCTTTTATAAATGACACGAGAAGGAACAAACTAATGGCATCACTTCTTCGCTCAAAGAAAAAGCTCCGTACCCCCAGCTCCCCTCTGCGGACTCTCTAATGTGAAGGGCACGTTCACCCCGTCCCCCACTTTCCTGCTGCTAAGCCTGGGGGACAGCCCCTCCCCCTCCCTCCCCCAGCTCCCGTCCCTCTGGCCCTGAAGGGGCTCGTTGCTCCAGCGACTGCCCTCCAGAAATGCCCCTCAGCCTCCAACACAGGAGCCAGCACGCGGTGCTCTTCAAACAAAGCAAAACGAAAGAAAGCCGACCAACGCCAGACTCCCTGTCACCTGTGTCCCCCAGGGCCTGTCCCCTTGCTCTGCTCCCCTTCTCGGAAACTCGCCTTCAAATTCTGTCTGCTCCTGTTCCCTCCATTCCCTCCCTCCCTCACCTCCCCCCGCTACCCAAAGACAAATGCTGGAAAATCAGCTTCTCGAGACTGTCAGCATGCACAATTAATTTTTGTGTCTCTTTGTTTTGATTTTTTTTCCCGCTACAGCTGTGAATTTGTTTTGCTTTATGGGTTATGAAATAATTCATCCATCGTTTGTAGCTTTTAGAACTGCTGTTGAGAAGTCCGAAGCCGTTCAGGTTTTTAGTCCTCCACGTGTGACCTGTTTTTAGGGTCTTTTCTCTGGGAGTTTGGCACATCGTCCCTTGGCTAAAATCCCACAGCAGAGTTCTTCGGCGTAAGTATCTCTCATCTCCCGTGAGAGCTGTTGCTGGCCCCTCAGGGTCTAGAAAGTCTTCTGTTCTTGAGGATAGTTTCCTACCCTGTGTTTCTCGTTTTTCTTTCATCTAGTTTTCTTATTAACTGTGGGTCAGGCATCCCAAACTCATTCTCCAGTTTTTTCCTTTTTAATCTTTTTTCTCTTCCTGCCCCTTTCTCCAGGTTAGCTGTTCTTTTTGGTGAATTTCTTCAACATAACTTTCAAACAGTCTCCCGATTCATTATTTTACATCATGTATTTAATTTCTAAGTGTCTTTCGGTTTCTGAATATCTATACACATGCGCACGCCTATCACATGTTCATGCTTCATAGAGGCAAAACCTTCTTTAATCTCTGAGGATATTAATGGTTTATTTCCCTCTGTCTCTATGTTTGGAAATTCTCTTCTTGCCTAATCTCTGTTTCTTCCAAATGGCTTTCCTTTTCAGTTTGTTGTTGATTTTCTTTCTTTTTTCCTTTTTTGATAATTTGTTTTTGTTTGGGTCTCTATTATTTTCATGGTAGGGGCCTTTCTCACATGTCTGGTCATTTTCCTTGTCTGATCAGAGCTAAGTAAATAATTAGCTAAAGAAATTTCCTGCAGCCAGACTGAGATCCTGTCCTCTTGGGACGAGGGTGACTGCCATCCTTCTGCCCGAAGACCTTCAGAGTGAGCTGCTGTTTTTGCCTCTCAAATCCCCTACAGCTGTTTAACCATTTCGGATGGGAGAAAAGTGTAAGTCTGTGCTCAAACCGCCATCGCAACCTGGCCGTCTGGTCCCCTCACGTCCCACCCCGGGGCTCCTCCCTGCCGAATGTCCCAGTATCATCCTGAAGCACGTCCCCTCCCTCCTTACTGAACAACTGTCCTTTGGAGATGGCTCAGCTAGGACTGCCCGCTCATCACCATCCGAGAAACTCCCGCCAACTGTCTCACTCACCAAACCGGAATGCTTGGACTTGAGGTGGCCTCCCAGCCTTGCGGTCAGCCACTAACGGTGCACATCTGTGTCCCTGTAACGTAACCCTGCCCTTCCGGCCTCCCACCAGTCCCTGCCACCGTTGGGTGGTGACTTTCAGCATAGTGAGGGCGAGAACCTCATGTCCTGAGTCCCCCTGGGGTCATTCCACGTAAGGGACGGGACTGAGAGCCATGCTCGCTGGCTCAGAGCTAAGCCCCAAGACGAAATCTGGACACAATATTCTTAGCGGATTGCTATTGTGTTTCTGGCACTGCTGTCCGAAAGTAATGATAGTTTGTCAATGTATTTTTAGCAAAGCCTGCTGTTTTTTATTTCAGATTCCAATAAATTGTTTTATATGCCCTAGTAAACTGCTGCAGAGTTTTACCGGGGTTCAGCATCGTAATTTCTCCTTGAAAGTCAGGAGCGCGCCCAGTGTGTGGCACGTCTCACGAGTCCTCTGTGGCTTTCTGTCACATCTGGAGGTCTTTAACGTGAGCTCTCAGTCAGGAGGGCACATCGGCTGTTTAATCTCAAACATATACACGCCCGTCCTAACACTTTATCTGTTATAATTTGGAGATTCTTCTCTTTGGTGGAGAAGATTGAAAGCCTAGAAAATAAGCACGTTTGCTTCCTCTCTGTCACGTGTCTCCCTCACACATCTTTCCCAAAGCGACCTCGCCACAAACCTTGTAAAAATAAAGTGTTTTGTTCATTTAACATTTATGGCGGGCCTCCGGTTCTTGCCCTGAAGCGTTCCCACTAACCTTCTTCCAAGTCTACACCACCCCACAGTTAGGGGACACTTAGCAGAAACTCTGTGTGCTCACGCACTGGTCTTGGAAAATGTGTCGCCCTATCCGTTCTCCCTCATTCGGGATTTGTCATATTTTGGGTTTTATCTCATTTTGGATTTTTTAAAGCTTCTCATTGATCTCGTGAGGTTATTAGTCCCATTTTTAAAGACGAAGAATTGTTGTCTTAGAGAATAATCACATGGCGACAAAAACGACAATACTCCGAAGTGGCAAAGCAAGGATTCAAATCCGGGTGTGTGCATGTGTGTAGACGCTGTCGGGGAGATAAGGATGTGTTTATTCTGTCCTCGTTGTGGGCATGGGCCTGGAAGTGGGCTCCAATATGCTGTCGGGTTTGAGAACCACTACCCTGAAGCTTCTCAGGCCACCCAAAGGCAGCGGGTCCAATTTCAGAGAAGAGCCATGGTCACCCTGTGGCTCTGTGTGGCCTTGAGCTCAATTCATTGCCCATGGAAGGAAGGGTGGAAAACAGGGACCCCAGTTCTTGAAAGAACCGAGTGACAAAGTGGTAGTTGGCCTCTGACTAGCATCCTCTATGGCTGCAGACGTGACTTGGGCATCAGAAGTAAGTGTCCACTTGGACTCTAGATCAGCAGGAATGAGGGGGGCATGGAACATGACACTGGGGGTGACAGCTGGGTCTGAGAACGGGGTCCTGACTGTCATTTTGGAGGCCCAGAAGCAGAAATCTCAAAGCAGGAGGGAAATGAAACCAGTGTCAGCCGATCGAAGGCTGCAGCGCACACATTCGAAGGTCCTGCTGGGCGGAGCGTGGCACGTTTTCATCGTTTGCCTTCCTACTGTTGTCAAAAGCCACCGGAGCACACTAATGACAGTGGGCCACGAGTCCCTCCCAGACGGCAGCACCTTACCGGCGTGGCCAGTTCTCAGTGTCCAGAGAACGGGCCCGAGAGCAACAGCAGGAGGCCACGTGGGGCCGCTAATGTGGGCTTCGGAAGGGTCATCAGATGAAAATCAATGGGGAACTGAAATTTCGAAAAAAAAAAAAAAACCTTATAAAAGGAAAAACGATGAATTTTCTGTTGAAAATATTTTGATGAAGAAGCCAAACTGAGTAGGGAAATAGACTGTCCTTGGTGATCTGGGAGTCAGTGGAATAAAAGGACCTGCCTTGACTCTGTGTGTGTGTGTGTGCGTGTGAGTGTGTGTGTGTGTGTGAGAGTGTGTGTGTGTGTGTGTGTGAGTGTGTGTGTGAGTGTGTGAGTGTGTGCACGCATATCTGAGGCCACTGGAGCCAACAGGGCCTGCTGTGGGCTGTCGTCTCATCCACAGCCCCATAGCCAGGGTCCGGGTCACCCAGGGGGTCCGGGGCAGAGCAGGTGGCTGGAGCACACCCGTGGAAGGAGAGGGGCCAGTTCATGGAACAGAAGCCGGCCCAGCGCCAGCGTTAGGGGCATGTTTCAGAGATGTTGGCCAAGTCCAGTCAATCCCTTTAAAAAAAAAAAAAAAACCTTCAAAATTATTGCATATGAAGTGTGTGGTCATGTTCATCTCTGTAGGTACATTCTTTTTTCTTTTTTGAGGGAGAATTTGCCCCAGGATCTATAGCAAATTATTTGGATATTGAAAACCAGGCATCAACGGGTCTCCTGTGAAAAGAGCTGTCCTGAGATGCGAGGCAGAGCTGGGCTTGAAATAAGGAAATTTTTTAAAACTATATCACAGCACCATACTTCTTTTTAAAGACACCGTTTCTGAAGTCGCTCCTATTTAAATCCTGACTGATCTCACTCATCTGTTTAATGTCATAGAATGGATATAATATTTTATGCAGGAAAAGCCCACAAGATAAATTCTATTATCATTCTCTACAGTAACATAAGAGACCGTGAACTAACCCAAGCGGGGGGCAGTCACCCATTTCATGTGGCTCGTGAAGACGTTTGCTTCCGGGATGCCCCGCCTACCATTTCTGATCGCCACACAGAATATTTCCTTACACGATCATAAAAGCACTTCCCAAAACTCCACTGGGTTTATGACTTGCTTTCAGATATGTGACTGTTATATATATATTTTAAAAGAAAATTAGAAGATCTCTATGCACTGCCTACTCTGGAGTAAAAGAAATGGTATGTCTGGAATTTTTAAAACAGATGAAAATAATAGCAATTGGATAATTTTAACTAACTGAAGTTCAGTTATTTAGAAGATGAGTACTGTTTTATGAATAAAAAACGTGTGCTTTATTTTGGAAGTATATGTTATTTAAATTTTAGAAAGAAAAAAATGAAATATAGCAGTCAGCAATACCTCATACAAATGTGAAATAAATGCCAGAAATCTGCATAAATATATTGGAATTTTTGCATTCTTACACCAGAGATGCTACTGGAGATGACACTACCTGAGTTATAAAAACATTTTTGGCTTCTGGTCAAGACGAGGAGTTGGTACACGCTGTGCTCACCTAAACTACACAACAACCATCATTGCTAAACTACAGAACAACCATCATTGAGAATTGCCTGAAATCTAGCTGACCAGCAGTCCTACAAGTGGGGACACACAGAAGAGGCCACTTGAGAGTGGTAGGAGGAGGGGGGGCATGGTCCATTTACCATTCCAGTCCCTTTACTTTACCAATTCCAATACAGAATCTAAAGAAATCCAGCACTGCTGTGCTAGAGAAACTCAAGTTCTGTCTTGTTTATTTTTTAAATCTCTCTTATTTGCTTTCTCACTTATGTCAAACCTTGATGTTTTTTTCTGCCTCTATACAAATCAGTGAGAATTCACTAGCAATGTATGTGTAAAAATCTGTATTATATGTAGATACAGCAATATAATCTATATGTTATGCCGGGATGCACGTCTTTTGAAACCCCACACACCTGCTGGAAACACACAACTGCTTAGGCCAGGCTTAACAACTCACAAGCTGTCGTGTAGAAACACATCTCTGCCCTCTCTGTGTGCGCCACGGGATAGTGCCTAAAACCGAACGTCCAAGGGAGGAGAAGCAAACGATTAGCTTAACCTTCTGTAAGTTTCTGAGTTACTCTTGTTTCCCTCTCAATCCCAGCTGACTTAGGAAATAACTCAGGTTCAAGGGTGGCCCAGAGCCTGAGTGTAAAGACAGACTTTGGTGCTCAGGAGTGCTTCCAGCCCGAAGAGCAATTGCCACGGTGAGGGCAGGGCCATTGGGGCATCGAGTGAAGGGTCCCTCAAAAGCAGGGGCTGTGAGATACTTAGCACACCCGATGATGCCAAGAACTCCACGTGGAGCCACTCTCTCCAGGTCTGATATTAGATTGACAAGATTTTATGAATGATGTGTGTCTCAGATGAACTGAAATATTTAATTTGAAAACAGTCTCACCTCCCCGAGATTGCCACGTTAGCCACACACATCACAACGAACATCCAAAAAGACGTCCCTCAAATTAGTGACATTTCAATTTGGCTCCCTTCTTTTCCTTCCTCCCATCCTTCCTTTTTCTTTTTTCTTTTTCTTTTTTTCTTTTGAAGTGGTGCATAAGCGTTTATTAGGAACATTGAATTAGAACCAGATGGGAATTTCGGCTCAACACCCCTCCCGTTCCTGCTGTTCCCAGGAAGTGCTCCCAGGACCTGGGGTGTTCACAGGGAGGCCATCCACGTGTGGCGAGGATACGTGCTCTACGCTGATAACTCACCGGCAGAAAACTCCTATGACAGTCTGGCCTGATGAACTTGCAGCTAATTTTAAGCGACGCCGCCCAAAGTAATTCGGCTGCTTCCATCTTTTTCTTTCAACTCTCGTTTTGAATTTTCTCAAATTTGTAAAAGCGACGATGTTATCTTCTGGGCCTGTTCAACGAATCACTTCTCAAGTGGGATGTAAAAACCTTTTATTACACTAAATAGCTTTTGCAGGTTACTGGTTGATGAAAATATTGCAGAAACACCATGGACATTTCTATCTTAACTTTGTTTAGAGAATTTTTACAATTTGATTCATTCGGATTTTGTTTCTGAGATTTTAGTTAGCCCCCAAAACCCACCATTTTGTTCCTATTCCACTTCAATAACATTTTAATGATTCTAATATTTTACTTTCCACTTTTTATTAAAAGGGAGCAACTTATAATATTGAGATCTTTTTGCAATAATGATCTTCATTCCTATGCATATGTAGATTTGTCTTTTTCCTAGGTAATTAACATATTAATAATATAATTATATTATTATATATTATTATATAATAAAATCTATAATAATATATAACACATAATACGTAATATTTTATTACATATTTATATAAAAAATATGTAATGAACTATTAAAATAATATGCTACTTGGTGCATTTGTTGGCTTCTCTCTTGTTTTCGCTCTCTGTCACTCACGAAGTGATGACGACGTGCCATTTTCTGGGTGCTCGAGCTCGTGGGAGGACATGCCGCATGGTCCACAGGCAGCTGGCGAGTGAGAGAAAGCCATGCGGCACCTACAACCCTGCTGCCACCAACTCCCCGCCGACCAAACCGGGCTGGTGTTTTCTAGGTCACGTGTCTAGGGAACTGCAGAGCAGCTGTAAACGCCTGATCATACTGTAAGAATGTCCAAATCGAGTTCCAATGAAAACACGTGGCAGCGTGGACTGTGACCACAGAGCTGGACCCGCATCTGGGAGACGGGGTTTTGCGGACGCAGCGGTTCCTCTGGGTACACACTGTATGTGCCCCAGTCACTGTCCACGAATGAGGAGGTTATCTGCGTTACTCACTCAGCCTAGAAAGTCGTTTTCAGGGCTTTTAAGAAATGGGGCTGCAGAAATTGTTCCCCTGTGCTCCTGGCGGAGAGCGGTGAGTGCTCTGACCGTGAGAGGCGAAGCTACTGGCGGACCCTTCGCAACGTCCTGGGTCCAGACCCCCGGCAGTGACCCTAGAACAAAGATCTCTCACCTGAGATCCTGAGATCCCGAGGTCTTTCTGAGGTGACATTGCCTCTTAAGGGCACACCTGGAAGGCCCCTTTGCCAACACCCACGTTCGGCGCCTCAGTCGACCGGGAATCGCATCTCTGCAGGCACAGACAGAACCTCTGGTCGTTTAGCGAGGTGGCCGGACATGGACATTTGGCTTCGTTTTGTTTTGCAGGCTAATCGGTTCATGGACAGGCTGGAACTTTCCACTATCAATAGATGATACTCACACTGACCTCTTGAGAAAAATAATGAAGTAGGGTGTTTGCCTCCAGCTTAGCAAAAAAAAAAAAAAAAGGTGTGTTTGTTATGTTTGGACTGCATTCTTTGGCAAAAAGCTACACCGCAGTCACATTGATTATAAAGAAGCCAAAATGCCGGTGAGGCCAAACACCACACGGAGTGGAGTCATCCCCAAGAAGCCTCATCCATTTCTCCTTCCCCAGAGTCCCTCGCTGCCCAAGCCAGTCGTGCAGGAGGAAGTCACACCACCACGACACACACGCTCCGAGCACCAAGCTCCTCTCTCCCCCGTGTGTGTGTGGGGCGGGGGTGGGGGCTCCCCATCGCGGTGGGTTCAGTCCCAAAAAGCCATGTCCCATTAATGGTACTTCTGGCGACCACTCAGGAGAGAGCACGCGGCAAGGCCAGAGGACAGAATGTGGGACTCTCGAGAAAAACAGGAATGAATTTCTCCTTCGTTTCTCCTGCTGGATTTCTGTTAGGACTTTGAGCAAAGAAAGAATCTATAACTGTTTCAGCTCCTGACGTCCGAGCCTCTCAGCAAAGGCAAGGGCATGGGCTGAGGACTCATGTCTGCAGACCCCCCTGGACCTCTCCCAGCTCCGGTGCACCCCGACGCCCACCTGCCCCTCTCACTTTGCCCTCGACGTTTCATTTGATTGCAGACCTTGCTTTTTAGTTCCCTTAGAATTGTTTTAATGCAGAGAACTGAATTTCCTCCTTTGCGAGGGCACCATGGAACTCTAATGCTACAAAGCTGCACAAATAAACTTTGAAGGTCTTTGCTCGGCGGTCTCCACCACACGGCCCCGGCCTCGGCGCCCTGGGCAGCGTTTCGTTTGAGAGACACAGCGTGTCATAGAGATGAAAACACATCTCGGCTAAGCCAGAGGGAACCAGAAAGGTCTGCTGACAACGGTGTGTTTTCAGTATCTGCTTTATGGGAGATTATGGTTCCGTTTAAGCAAATAGACGTTAGCCTGGTGGTCTGGCCATGCCCTCGAGAGCCATTTCGACGCTGAAAGGACCAAACAAAGGATGAAAACAGTGGCTGTGAGGTGTTCTCACAGATTTCAGAAGCAAAGCGAAGGGGCTTGTGAGCTGTGAGACCTTCAGCTGTCAGCTATGCAGACGACAAACTGTTGCCGAGCAGATGCAAATTTGTTTGGCAAACCATGGGTTCAACTTTCAGTTTAAAACCAGATGCTAATAGATTTTCCACATTTGACACCCCCAGGATGTATGTAATATGTCTCCATGCCAGACCACATCTGCTATTTTAGTTCGCTTACGTAAGAGCTGGCCTTTTTGAGAGAATGTTTTGGTTCAACTACAGCCCAGCAAAGCCGGTTTCTTGATTTCCTTATTTCATTTATCCTAATGCTCTGGAAACCGGGATTTCCCCCATTCTGTGTCTGTCTTTGTCTCTGAAACTCAGCGTTTATTAATAAGCCTGTGCATGCAGGGTCTGATGCCTGTCACGCGCTCACGTCCTTGGCGATTATCCCACTTTCTCTATTTATATTGCTTTCTCGCAGCGTCGCTGGGAGTCACACGATCACATAAGCCTTGCTTCTAACTCCGGATGGTCCGAGGCGTTGAGTACAGAGAGCCCCAGACTTCCTCAAGCAGGAAGGAGAAAGGCCCTTTTAGTACAGGGCACCCCTGCCGCGGGTATGTTGATGGAAAAAAAAGTTCACTGGCCAAGACCTCGGGGAAGAAGCAGACAGATGTAAGTCGGCAGCGGGGTGTTGCACTGGAACTTGAACTGTGAGCTTCTTCAAGTACATTTACTTTGAGATGACTTTTAAACGTCAATGTGTTACGTTTGTATAAAATTAGCATTTTCCTTTATAGCATCGAGCTGCACGTTTTCACCGTAGCACCAGCCACCTCGAGCCTGACCCACTAAGCCGAGGGTCCTCAATCTATTTGGGGAAACAACTGGAGGAATGAGTCTATGCGAAACATTCCAGTAGGCACTGCGATGTCATAAAGGTGACTCAAACTCTTCTGGAAGATCGCCACTTGATTCTAGTAGATTCGAATAAACTGGATTGAGTTCACGCAGGCGAGCGCATGGTGGCAGGCAGCCCTTTCGGTAGACGCGTGGGGGAAGACGGGTCTCGTCGGTCTCGCACCTTAGGTAGGGAAGGAGTCTTGGGGGGCAGGAGACAAACCACATGTGTCTAGAAGGACGGGGGGCACTGGGGGGAGTTTGTGGTGAGGACACAGCTCTGTGGGGAAGGACACATGCAAAGCCACCAAGGCCGAAGGACAGGGGGCCCACCTATGAGAAGGTGACTGTGACCTCACAGATGGGACAAGGGACAGAAGAGGGCCGAGCGGCTGCGGAAGCAGCTCGGGGTCAGAGTGGGGGCTGTTGTAGGAAGCGAGGGGGTGACGCCTTAATCCTGCAGCAGGGAGCCGGGACTGCGACCCTTCTCCATGGGGGCGGCCGCTTGGGGCCGGAAGCCCTGCGAGCGCCTTCATGTCACTGGGGAGCCGCCGAGGCCTGTGTAGCCCTGGCCTTCGCTGAGATGTTATGTTTTGAGCCGCATCCAAATCTAATCTAACGATTAACCTGCCTTTGGGCAATGTCTATTCCTCTTAAATGCCCCTTTAACACAATGACTCGAATTTTAAAAAATTAACTTTCTTCCTGCCTCTGCTTAACAATAATAGGTCATTTGAAACATGGGTCCATCTTTTTCTCATGGAAGCCGGAAGAGACACTATCTTTTTTTATCCCGTGGGTGGTGAGACAAACTACAAGATTTCTCAGGATTATGTAGCAGATGCATGGGTAGAGGTCGGTTCTGGATCCTTCTAACATTTTCTGGAAGCGTTTCTGTCTTCCACGCGGCCGGTGCATCCCTTGCCGGGTGTCACGGAGAGGACCGACAGCCATCTGTCTGGTGTTTGCTTCCGAGACGGCGTGGCATTTATGACCGTCCGGGGGACTGGCCACTGGCCTGGGCCTGTCCTTCCAGGGGGAAGGACCCGAAAGCCGAGGCTCGCTGTGCTGTTTGCCGTCTGATGCCTGACTCCTCTCAGCACTGGACGATGGCCCACAGCATGGCCACCCCCTCCTCAGCCGGCTGGACGGTCCTTCCCGGCAACCGTCCCCATGGAAACGGGCCCATCCCTCGACAGCCTGGACCAGGCTGCAGCATGATAGCCGGCCGCCACCCCGCCGGTCAGCACTGCCTAGGATGAAGCTCTCCTGGCAGGTGCTTCAAGCCCATCTGTGCGGGGAAGGTGCCTCGCCCTCCGAAGTCAGAGGACAGAGGAGCGCAGCAAACGCGGGGCACTCCCCACCCCCCCGGGCCAACGCCAGCGCGGAACATCGCCGCACAAAACCGGGAAACGCGGTGGGAACGGTCTCATTCAGGGGTTTTCTTTCATCTACTCATTAAAGAAAGCAGTCGGTAAAAGCAATGAAAAGAATCCAGACTCAGAAAGCTGCGGAAGTGCCGGCCACCCGGCGCTGCCTGGCATCTGCAGAGCACGCTGGAAATAAAGCCCGGCCAAGGACCGCGTTGTCACCCGGGCAAGGCGGGCTCAGGTGGCGGCCAGGCAGAGGCACACACGCGCGCGCGCTCGCACTGCACACCCGTGCCGCACACTCACTGCAAACACACACGCACTCGCGCTGCACACTCGCGCCGCACACGCGCGCTGCGTGCTCACAGAGCGGGCAGGTCCGGGCGGCCCCGGCCTCTCTCCGGTCGGAGCGCGCGTCCGGTCCACCCCGGCGCTTTCTGCAGACCGTGTGTGGACGTCGTCCTCAGTCACTCAGGGACCGGGTGACGGTGCCATCACCTCCCAAGCCTGCCTGCCTGCCACGCGCCCAAACACAGCAACAGCACACCAGCGTCGGAGCAGAAAGAAATTCTTGCATTTCTTGGAAATCAGAGCCAACCGCTAATTGAATGAGTTAACAGTAGTAACCCAAAAGTTTCAAGCGCCAGCGCTGGCCCCCGGCGGTCCCCTCTGTCGTCTGCAGCACGTCTCATCAGGGGACGCGAGGCGGGCTGCCGGCAGCCTGTAGGGTGTGCCAGGGCCTGCACCCCGCCCCCCAGAAGGGGCCCGGCTCGCTAGCCCCACATGTCCACGCAGAACACAGCCAGCCCCACTTAAGTGAGGGAGCACCAAACGCAGCCACATGGTGGCTTCCTGAAACTGTCCCCCGTGGAAATTTGTCAGAGCAGCCGCGCGTCACGACTTACCTCAGTCACAACTACCAGCTTTTCCTTGAGACTCGCTAATAAACTCCTGCTCGTACGGGCATTTGGTGACAGGTGCTCCCTTTCTCCTCTCTCTAGCCGATGGCTTCCCACCTGCTAACACTTACAGCCGGGTCCTCGCCACGGAGAGAGCCCCGGACTCGTGCGAGAAGGCGCGCCCGCTCCGTGTCCGCACGTAGCTGGCTGTGTGGCCGTAAATAAGCAGTGTGACTTTCTGGCTGAAATTCGTTCGACCATGAAGCAAAAATAAAAAAATGTGGGATAAGATTATTTCCGATTTCACTCGCAGCTTCAACATGCGGGGTATTTAATTCTGCCTCCATGCCTAGTGCTTGACTATTTTTAAATTTTAACCATGCTCAGAGTTCCTCTCTGAGCCTTTCTCAACTTTCTCACATCCACCTGAGGTCAGCTGAGCCAAAACAGGGGTACAGCCCCCCTCTAGCGATCTGAAAAGGGTTAACTGAAAATGTTAACTGACTCTGCTCCCTCCCATTAGATATTCCCTGAGGACTGCCTCACTGTTCTCCCGAGC
>CM053513.1:1333405-1354597 GCA_028627145.1 Eidolon dupreanum
GATGGATGGCTGTCTAGGCTTGGGGGTGGGAGTGGGGAATGACTGCCCAAAACCCGAGGTAATCTGTGGGGTGATGAAATGTTCTAACAGTGAATTGTGGTGATGGTTGCACCACTCTATGAATTTATTAATAATCATTAAACTGCACGCTACAACAGGTGAATGTTATACAAGTTGTATCTCAATAAAACTTTAAAAAGTACAGTCATTTGATGTAGGAGCAAAGAGTCTTAGGAGCTAATGTGGGCATTCTTTTATTTTTAGCAAATTAATAGAAATAGTAATAATAACTATTAATAGAAATAGTAATAATAACAGCCCTGGGTTATCAAGAACTGGCTCGATTATTTGTGTTTATATGTCTTGATTTAGTATAAAATGTTGTGACAAACAGCCTGCCCCAAAAGTTAAATTCCCTTAAACGGAACAGGAATCCTCAGATCTGAGTTTACACAGAAGAAATAAACTCAGGAGAAATAACTAGCCTAGCCTGAGGCTGTACCTTTAACCCTGGATATCCATTCTACAAATTCAGCAATTTTACTGGAAAAACAAAATTCAAAGAGGAAGGCCCATCGCTACTGGCAGATCATAGGTCACAGTGTTACCTTTTCTACCAATGGAGAACGTTACTTCAAATCTCTCAAAGTATTATAAAAGCCTTGAAAGGATGAGTATGTATTTATGTTCCCACCAAACGGGTGATCCGTAACGTTCAATGGATTCTCCCAAGGCCCCGCAGGGCAGACACAGAATTATTCAAATGTTATTTACATCCGACATTTACAGTATTTGCAAAGAAGGGCTCCTCAAACGTGGCTGCGAGCGAACGCCGGCGTTCCACCGACCAACGTCCCCGACCCAAGTCTTCACAGACGTTCAGGGGAGGCAGCAGGGCCCGCGGGGCGCTGGGCGAGGAGCCAGGGGGCACGGGGCGAAACTCCGCCGGCGTCCCCCGTGAAACGGCGCTGAGCGCCCCGGGGACGCCGGGCCGACCTCGGCGCTCAAACGCACGGGGCGCCGCTCTCCCGGGGCAGCAGCGACACCTTCCGTGGACCGCTCGCCTCGGACCCCGCGGGGGCCGCAGCATCCCGAGCGTCCGCCCGCGGTCCCCGCCGCGACGCCCCGGACCGCGCAGGCCCCGCGGGGCGACGCCGGGCCCTGCGCCCCTCCCGGGTCCGGGCCTCGGGGCAGGGGCGGCGGGGCCAGGGGCGCCAGCGGGCGGCCGGCCGTCTGTCAGAGGTCACGGCGCTCGGGGGCACGGCCTCGCCGCCCCCCCGGACAGTTCCGGGCTCCTCATTTGCATTTCGGAACCGCCCCCAGGCCAGCCGGTACCGGCCCGCGCCGCCCCCCGCCGCCGCCGCCGCCGGGGCAGGGGACCAGGGGAGTGGCCGCCGTGCCCCCGCCCCCGCCGGGGCCCCCCCGTCGCTGCCGCCCCCCGCGCTCACCTGCCGGCCGGCTCCGGCCCGGGGGTGTCGGGCGAGGGCCCCGCGGCCCCGCCGGCGCAGAGCTCGGACACTCGGCGGCTTCGCCTCCGCGGCTGGGGCTGCTTTGGGGCCGCCGGCTCGGGCTCCATGGCGCGGAAGGGGCGGCGCGGTGGCCGGGTGCCCGGAGTCCCCCAGGGACGGGCACCGCGCCCGACGGCTTCGGCCGCGAGCGAAGTTTCTGTCACGAACGCGGAGTCGCCAGCGCCGCCGCCATCTTCCGGGGTTTGAAAATGGCGGCCGCGCTACGGCCAGCCAATCAGGACGCAGCGGGCGGGTGCTAGGAAACGCGAGCCCGCCCCTCTCCAGGCCTTTCGACTGATTAGACGAGGCCCACCCATATTCTTAAAGGCGTTCTTTACTTAAGGTCACCGGATTGTCAGTGTTCACATCCACAAAACGGTTTCGCAGCAGTACCTACGTTAGTGTTTAATTGAATAACTGAACACTATAGGCTAGCCAGGTCGACACATAAAAGTGTCACACCATGAAACTTCTCCAGACTTGAAATTCCAATTATTATTGATTTTTTCTTTTTTCTCTTAAGACTAAGTTTTTCGAAGAAAAAAAATTACTTTTTGAAAAATTTTTTGTAAAAAGTTTTTCTTAAAGTATATGACAAAAGATATTTTTTTTTTCTTATTTGCTTTTAATTCCTTGACAAATCTCAGTGAATCACAGCTTTACCTCAGGGTGTTCAGGTCACCACAGCTACCTTGAAATGAGTGAGCTGAAAACTGAAAAAACGTTGTGTTGCTTTAAGTGAAGCCAGCGGCTCGGCCCTCAAGTGGAATCACTTCCTGCCCTGTGATAAGGCTTACATGGCACACCAGTCAGTCATTACCAGGGGGCACTTTTAGATCAGCCTAGCAGGTGGCTCTGGGACTTGTATATTGTTGACAATCTTGCTTTGTTGTCGTAGCAAATTTTACTCATAGCATTTGGCCTCCATCTCCACCAAGCAATTCTTAATAAATTCTTACTACAAGAGAAGAAATTTCTAAAGGGCTATTTGTTTTTTTTTCGCTATCCACATTTGACGTGGATTTGCATAAGCCCTCACTTATTCAGCTGTAGTTTTGCCTCTTTCTGGAAAAGCTTAGTTGATTTGCAGTTGATCACCGCCTTTAATTGAAGTACTGGAACAGTTAGTTTTTGCCTTTGAGGCCTGGTGTGCTGCTCTTTCTGTAAAGATCGATTGATTTGCTTTCAGTTACGCTCTTGGAGTTCCCCGGGACCTCAGACCCAGGTAACTATTGCTAAGTTGATTAGAAGCATGACAGGTAAAGTGTGCGAACGTCTTTGTCCTCCCTTGAGTTTGGTCCTTTGGGGATGATAATGAATACAGTTACTTAAATCCTTCCGTTTGGGGACCACCTTTTAAGACCTACTTCTCCTTCAATCTCTTACATGGCAGTCGTAGTGATGTTTAGCATCTCAGAATTCTTGATTCTTAAACAAGCAACCTTTCAAATCCCCTTTCATCCTTGGTCTTCTCACCCCACTGGACTCTCTCTCCAACATTTTAAAGATGTTTAAATAGTTTTGCTCTTAAATATCATGCCTTCCTCCACGCGAGATCCTTGTGGCAATGGAAATGTTCTGTGCCTTGACTATCAATTAGGTATTCTGGGCGTGAAATTTACTATAGTTTTGCAAGATATTTCCACTGCGGAAAATGGGTAAGGGATATAGGAGGTATTCTGTATTAACGCTCTGTGACTTATCCATATGTTCAGTTGGCATTGTACAATCTTTTGTTATCTTATACTTTGATGGCTATTTTAACAGATAGTTTGGAAAGCAGGGAAAGGCTTAGAGAAGAATAAGGTGAAAACAGCCTTCTGTACCCTGGGGCATGGATATGTTGTAAACTCAGCTGCTTCTCAACCCAATAAGAGCAAGACTGGCCCTTGCTGGGCCAGTTCTCCTGCCCGAGTTCAAAAAGGACTGTGCCACTCCCATGTCTGAGCCACACGAAGACCTGCAATTTTGTTGTTGGTGGCAGTTATTTTTATCGTGAATGTCTGAGCATGTGCCACGTGGGCTGCGAGAGAAATCTACCTGTAAGTGGTTTTCATGATGTAGAAACAACAAATCCCCTCTTTTAAATTTTTACCTAAATCCCGAGACTTAGGTATGTTTTGATCTGATGACGGTGGTTAATGTACCGAGGTCATTTGAAGTCCGACGGGGGTGTGAGAAGGCTGTTCTGGCAGAATGTGTTGTTTTGATCTTTATGTGCCCGAGAGGTTGGAATATTGCTTGGTACTAAGTGAAGTGCTTTCTAAATCGAGTTCATAGCCTTTGTCTTGAGAGATGATCGCACAGAGAAGAAACAAGAGGGAAATATGCAAGTGGTGAGCATGAATTCCTCGTAAAGCAAAGAGGGCCGAGTTGTGCCTCGTGACTCGAGGAGGCAAAGGGCAAAGGTTTGGTGCCCTGAGTAGGTGCGGATTCCAAGTCACATTGCAGGGGTGCGACCAGCCGGGGCTTCTTCCCACTGGAGGTTTTCTTGCAGTTAAATGTCAGGCCTTGGGAACCTGCAGCCCCGGAGGAGGGCTGGGTTGCCTCAGCCTATCAGGCAGGCAAAGAGCCTGCAGGGCCCTTCTGAGGCAGAAAACAGGCTTCTCATCCTGATAAGACCCCCTGTGTGGATTTGTTCCGTGACCACTGGCAATCAAAACTCAGCCCTCAGCAAGGAGTAGATATTTGTGTCTGTTTAAATTGCAAAGTAAAGAAAAGGTCATCTGCCTTTTTTAAAACCTGAATGGTGATTTAAAAGGGGGGAGGAGAGTGGAGGCAGACGAGGGATGCTTGGGCCGGTCCTGGGCCTGGGTAGGGGGAGGTAAGCGAGTGTGGTCAGAGAAAGCGTTTTGCAAGTTTAAGCTTCTGGGGAGACAGTTTTAAGCGATGACGATTCAAGTAGTATGGAGCTGAATGACATCGGGGGGAAGGAAGCCAAGGAACCATCGAATAGTCATGTTTGAAAACTGTGGGAGTCTCTGAGGATGTTGGTTAAGGTCGCTGGTTAAGGTCGCTGGGCCAGGGGGTCCAGTCTCTGGCCAACGAGGAAAAGTGCCAGGAAGTGAGAGTGGACAGTGTGAGGGGCACTGTAATCACTGACCTCTGAGAAAGTGGATGTCGCTGAAAGAATTTATGGAACTAATTACCCTCAAGAGCTCAAGTAGACACTGGCGTGGAGAACCAGGCTTCCATAAGTTTCATAAATTCCCTCCTGAGGCCAAACTCAGCCTTAGAGTTGCAGGTGAGAAGCAAAGAGTCCACCCAGAATTATACGCCCACTCACGCCTTGTTTATAAGCAAATCTTTTAAAAATCCTGACTTCACAGTCTTTTTTCTTTTTTGGGGGGGGTGGGGTGGGGTGCTGTGTATGTTAGTCAAAGGTCATTTAAACTTGATTTTAGTAAATTTAAACATTTGGGGGTGTACAAGATTGTCGTTGAGAAATTCATGGTCACATGCAGGAGAGCCAGTGAGCTGAGAGAATCTTACTCTGAAAAAATTCGTGCTTTTCCTCCTAGGCAGCGAGCTTCCGGGGCCGACTGCAGGTGACCAGGGCACCAAGGCCACCGGCGTCTGGTGAAGGACGTCTGCACCCGTGCACATCGGGGAGTCATCTCTGCCGTTATTTATAATTCTCGTTCCCTGGACCGTGCATCGGGCCCTGTGATCTCATTTCATCCTCACGACGACAGCCGGGCAGGTCCTGTTGTCATCCTCGCCTGTGAGCTGAGTCACTGAGGCTTAGGGACCCGCACGTGCTCTATGGCTAAGTGAGGGGGGCGAGATACGAGCACAGGAGCCTGGTTCTCGCACGTGGGCCCTTACCTGCTGTGACCGGCCATGTCCCCAGAACCTGCTTAGCTCTCGAACGCCTCCGCGTCATTCTTCAGGAATCATGCATTTGGGTAATTCTGGGGTGGGGGAGGGGAAGGGGGGCGCATGATGGAGGCAGAGACGGGCGGTGCTGCTGCCAGCCTGGGAACTCCAGGGACCATCAGCTGTCGCCCGTTGGGAGGGAGAGGGGGGACGCGTCCTCCCTCAGAGGCTTCGGGAGGAGGCAGCGCTGCTGACACCTTGACTTTGGCCTCGGGAACTTCGAGGGAATAAATCTCTCCCGTTCGAAGCCACCAAGATGGTCGTAATTCCGATTTGTATGGGTAGTCATACCTTTCCTAGATCCAGAAAGGCCAGGTGGGCAGTTTAAACCCGCCGCTTCACCACACGTCGGGGAAGGAAGGGGCCAGGGCCGGGGCCAGGGTCCCACGCAGGGCGGCGTGGCTGGCCAGCTGACCCGCTTTCCTATCTGCAGATGGGATGGAGCGGGCAAGTCTGCTCGCCCTTGCACCCAGAGCGGCTTGTCAGCAGGAAGGAGGGTGCGGCAAACAGCCACGCCCGAGGCCTCGACTCTCGGGTCGGAGGTCACAGACCTTGTGCTAGAGAGGATCCGAAAGCTGGCAGGTGGACCCCATGTCCTCCGCGGGGGTTCGGGGGGGCGTGCCTGAGCGCCTGGGACCTCCCGTGCCCCCCGCCTTTCTGCCTGCAGCCTCGTCGCCATCGCCACCCCCGTGTCCTTGTTGCTCCCTGCGATGCTTAGAGCTGGGACGTGTCCCCACATGGACGTTGCTTCGCCTCGATGCGTAGGGAGGGCGACAGAAACGCTCACGCTTTCTGTACAGCTCCCATCCATTCTTTCTTTTTTTATTTATAAGGAAATGTTTTATTTTACCCCCCCGCCCCGCCTCGCCTCATTGAGAGATAATCAACATGCAACATTGTGTGAATGTCTGGGATACAACTTAACCATTTGATACACACATATGTTGCGAAATGATTTCCACAGTAGGGTAGTTGACACGTCCATGCCCTCAAATCGTTACCTTGTTTTATTCCACGGTCACGGCAGCTAAGACCTTCTCAGCCGCCTTCAGCATGCGACGCACGGTGTTAACGTTTGTCGCCCGCTGCCCACTCTCGATGCACGGTGTTAACGTTTGTCGCCCGCTGCCCACTCTCGACGCACGGTGTTAACGTTTGTCGCCTCGCTGCCCACTCTCGTTCCAGAGGCTTTCGGCGGCAGTCTCGGACTCGTCATTTTCTACAGCGACCGCCGTTCGTAGCGTTCACAGGAGGCGCACCCTACCTGGGGACCGGTTACTCTGTTGACTGACAGACAGTTCTTCCGGAAGCACCTGCGTCCGCAGGAACCCTTTCAACCAGGAGGCCATGAAACCCTAAAGTCGAAGCTTCTCCCCACCTGGACCCGCGGTGGGAAAACAGCACGGCACTGATCACGAACGTCTCTCCCCCGGGTCTCTATGTCGTCCGCCGATTACACGATGGGCATTTTCAGTGCGGCTCGTCCCCTTCTCGCAGACGTGGGCCTCGCGGTCCTGGCTCGCTTTTCACACGGACACACAGCCGACAAGGATATTCCCGGGTCTTGCGCAGGTTGGAACCCGCGTGTCCCGCAGGACAGAGGGTAAAAGTGGTCCCTTCCCGAGGAGGTGTCGTCACAGTGTGGCCCGCAGTGCCCCGCTGCAGACCCGGTGCCGAAGTCTGGAGAAAACGCGATGTCTGAACTCCGCCGTGGGCTTAACCGGGAGCCCCAGGGACCGGAGTGGGTGCGACCCAAGCGTGTGAAGTTTAAAAAACACTTAATGGCACTGATTTTTGTTATTAGACTGTCCCATTTTCAAATGAGTTATAATTTACTACGGGCGAAGTAGCTATCCGTGCATTAACACCATCAGCCTGAGTTTCAAATTCCATGATTTTCGTCTAATCGTTGGAATTAAGGTGACCCGGATGCTGCAGAGGTGCCCCCTGGGCCGGCTTTGCTCCCGAGTTGATGGCGGCTGGTTTTTAGGTGCCCCACTCACCCGTGGGGTTTGCCTCGCAGCCCTTGGTCTTCGGTTGTGCCCCCTGGTGGCCTCCACACGCCCGAGCTTTTGGTCCGGTAGGCCCTGCAGCCTTGCCTGGAGGTGTGAAGTAGTGTGTCTCATGGTGAGACGTACCAAACAGCAATGCTGCCACCTTCTGACGTGTGTCCCCTGGACCCGCAACAGACTAAATCACTGCCCTGAGACGTGGCCTTCGAGAGCCCCGTTCAAACAGTGGTACTGAGTTTCCTGTTTTCAACTCAAACTATTGTCACCATGGTGGCCGGTGACAGTTGAGTGGGCATGAGATTGAGATGCTCTTCAGTGTCTGTGAGGGATGGTCATCCAGCCCGGGCGACGGTCAGTGGGTTTTCGCCGAGTCCTCAAGTCTGCAGGTATCTGGCTGGCTCTCCTTTTGCACCCGGCTTCCAAGGCCCTCTGCCACGGGCCTGGGCCACACCAACACCAAAGCAGTGTCGTACCGGAGCGCCCTCTGCCACCGAGGCCGGTGATCCCTCAGATGTGTCAGGACTCCCAGTATTGTAACAAGGAGAGAAGCGTGATTCTTACTCGCATGTCTCTGACTTGTTGTGATCAAGTATTTGGAGAAAAGTTAAAAACATTTTTTTTTCTCCAGATAAAAGGAACGATTTGGTGAACCTCACTGTTACTTTCAGCAAATCCAACCTAGACCAACAGTGGACTGTCTGGCCCTTTGCTTAAGTGTGGAAGAAACCCTCCGATCCTTGAAGAAGCCCGCACACATGTCCAGGTTGCCAGGAGGCTCTATTTTTCAGTTAGTCTGTGTCCCTCATGTTTGCATTTTAAAATCATCCCTGTCGGATTCAGTCGTGAGTAAAGCTGTCTGATGCCCTAAGCGCTGTGAGCCTCAGGACCAGGTCTGCTGGAGAGTGGGCATTAGATCCTCTCCCGGAAACAGCGCGCCGCTATCCACATGCCCTCCCGCCATGCGCTTTGTCTTCCTCGGCCGTCCTGCCCACGGCTCTGCGACCACGTGTTCCGAAGCACGGCCCGGATTAGCCTGCTCCCCACACAAAGCTTCGCTGATTCCCCATTGTTTAAACTCCTGCACGTGGCACGCGGAGCAATGTCCCCACTGGTTTCGGCTTGGATTTCTAATCCCGGCCTCTCCTGTGCGTCAGGCATGCCCTTGAAACAGACTCTCCAGCACACATTTTTCTCTCTCCTCTGCCTTGGCTCCTTCTCACTGCCTTCTCTCTTCTGCCCTGCGACCATGGGATGTCATTCCCACTACAAACCCGGTTCACATGTCACCTGTTCCAGGTAGCCTCCGGGGACGCCTCTTCCGTGTGCCTCACGGAGCTACCAGAGCAAGGTGGACCATCCGTTTCCTTCCACCCCAGGATTCAGGGGGGGCTGGGGTACACCGTAAAATCTCTCACTGTGTTGAAAGCATTGCAGTAAATATGCAGTGATGAAAATTTTTTTCACGTTGCGTGTCCTACACAGTGCTTTGAACTTTTATTAGCCTTTTAGTAAGTATTTAAAATTTTTCTTTAATGTACATGTCTTGTTTCTCTCTTCGGACACTGGAGGGCGCTGGTGAAATGCTTAAGTAACTGTTCACTTGTTCATATGAGTTTCACTGTGCTGGAGGGCGTGTGTGTGGGTGTGCGTGTGTGTGTGTGTGTGTGTATGCACGTGTGTGCATTTGCACATCCAGGAATGCCATTTGCAGGTTTTCCTTTGTTTTTAAAAATTAACAATCTACTGAAATTAAGATAAAAAACTAATTATTTTTTAAACTTTTAAGTTCAGCTTGTGAATCTTACTAAGTCTAGCCAATTTCCATAATCATTTTTAAAAGGAATACACATGATTTTTTCATTCTCTTTGTAATATTCGATAAATGCTCCTAAATATTTTATATTGGCTCCATAAGTTTGGTATATTTTATTTTCTTTTAAGGACTTTGGCAAATTTTCTCAAGTACCTTGTTCAGATCCTTGCTTATTTTCCTTTTGGGTTTTTTTCTATGCCCCCCCAATTTTCAGTAGCTCTTTGTATATGCGATTAATAAGCCGTTTGTCTTTTCTATGACTGGCACACATCTTTCCATAGTTGTCATTTGTCGGTGGTGTGACTTTGCTGCTGCCGGCGTGTGGGTACCCCGTGTATGTCGCCATGCGGGAGTTCGTGTCACGTATTTGTGATGCGTCACCATGGGGGGTGAGGGGACCACGGTCCCTCTCTGGGAGTCTGGCCCTTGGGCTTCGCTGCCGGAGGCCAGTGGAGTGCCGGCTTGTGTCCACTGTCCTCGGCCTCTGATTTGCGTTAAAGGCTCTCGTCTCAGAATCCCTCACGGATGCTTTACGCTAATTGCTATGGCTTAGCATTGCCTCGCTGTGTGCTCCCTGGTGGCCTTTGCTTGTTTCCAGACTGGACTCCGTTTGTTCGCCTAGGTGCCGGCTCCCGAGAGCGGAGGCCTAGCCTCCCCCATGCGTGCCCCCTTGTGCCTGGCACTGTGATGAGGAGTTACTCCGGGTCCAGTGAGCGCCTGTTTAGGGCTTTGCGACCCTGTTCCTTCTTCCTTCGCAGGCTTGGAGGACAGGGGTGTCCCGCGGGAGGACGGGAAGCTTCCCCTTTTGTCTAGCCTAGACCCCAGGCTGTATCCCTGGGCGGGACCATGCCACGCAGACGGCTTTAGATCTAGCGACAGCTGACAGTCCTGCCAGCCTTTCCCAAGCGCTTTACTCCCCCTGTGACCCCCAAGAACCATGTCTATCTGGGAGAGACGGGAACGGGCTCACCCGAACACCCTCCGCCCCGCCTCCCCTTTCTGAGCTCAGGGGTTTGGAGGCAGCTGGCTGAAGAAGGAGGAACGGACGCAGCAGGGGGTCAGGAAGCCACTGGTTTTAATGGGGGCGGACAGGACAGTAGGTGGCAGGGGGGTGGCAGGGGGGTGGCGGGGGGGCGGCTGCTGTCTCCCGGCCCTGGCCGGGGTTGAGGAGGCGCCCGAGCGCCTTCTCTCAGGCCCGGGGCCCTTGGCGGGGAGCGTGGGGAAGGGGAACAGAGGCACGGAGCTCAGGGCGAGACCGTGGTGGCCTCGCAGGGTGACGGTGGGCCAAGGCCGCGGTCCGCGCACGTCCAGGGGCGGCGGGGGCTGGGCGGGGGCGGAGGCGGGGGGTCGAGCGGCGACGCGGGCCGTAGGACCGGGCACCCCCAGACGCGCTGGCCGGGCCGGCCCTCGCCGCTACTTCCGCCCGACCTGCGCCATCAGGTGAGCGTTGGCCGCGGCCTGGGCGCGCAGGTGCTTGGCCTTGGCGATGTTGAAGAGGATGTTCATGATGTTGGTGGGCACGTCCAGGGACAGCGTGAGCTTGGTGCGGCCCGCGGCCTGCCCGCCGGCCTGCTGCGGCCGCCCCCTGGCCTGCGCCGGGGGCGGCGGCCTGGACCGGGGGCCCGCGGGGAAGGTCCCCTTGTCCTTGTCCTTGTCCTCAGCCCGGCCCCTCTGCGCCGCCTCTCCGGAGGCCGGGCCTCGGCCGGGCAGGCGGGACGGGCCTCCCTCGCTCAGCAGGGCTGCCCCCTCCAGCTGGCTCCTCCTGGCCTCAGGCCGGGCCGTGTGGGTGCAGCAGCGGGGGATGGGCTCGGCTCTGGAGGACTTCTGGGCGAGGCCGGCCCCGGGGGCCGCCAGGAGCAGCAGCAGCAGCAGCAGGACGTGCGCCGGCAGGAGCATCTCTCCCTGCGGGGACAGCGGGCGGCGGGAAGGCGGTGAGGCGCCCCGGCTCAGGGGACATGGGTTAAAATCCCGCGGGGCCTGTCAGCGTTCTAATGCAGCCGTTCCCCAGGTGTGGCCTGGACCCCAGCAGTCCCCCGGAGCGTGTCAGAGCGCACGTGGCCCTGGGGATCCACTTTCCCCCCCTCCTGTTCCCCCCTCTGTCTCCATGTCTGTCTGTCTGTCTGTCTCCCGTTCACCTCTGAAAAGAAGCTCCCCACAAAGACAAGACATCCTTCGCTCCTCAGTGCAGTCTAAGCCCCAACTGAGCATGTCTCCCCTCTTCCGTTCTGTGGGTGCCAAGGAGGAAAGCTCCCCGTCTACACTGTTCTCATTTGGTCACCTGTTCTTTAGGCCGATCACAGAGGTGCCTTCACCCGGTACTTTAAAGATACACCCTCACTTCTGAGACCAGGAACCTGGGCCAGTGAAATTTGGAGCGGCTGTCGCTGGGAGAGGGGGAAGACGGGCCGGGGAGCCAGCAGGCGCCCCATTGCACAGCCCTGCCCGGGGGCCGGCCCCATTCCCCAGCGGCGGGGACGGCAGCAGCATTAGTCCCCGTTTTGCCCCGTTTGTCTGCAAACACCAGTAAGAAGTTGAATTAAAAAACGAGGGGTGTAAAAACATTTCATGAAACTGTGATGCAGAATCCGGGGAACATTCAAGCATCTCAAACGGCGTGGCGCTGCATGGGAGAGCGTTGTTTTCTGTTGCAGACGGTGGAAGTGTTTGTGTGACACACACACACACACACACACCTGGCAGCGGTTCACCCTCGCGCGAGCAGGGAGGGTTTGTCGCTGACAGGCTCGTCCGCGAAGACGCAGGAACAGCCTGCAGGAAGTCGACCCGCTGTAGATGACGCTGGGACCTGGCAGTGTTCGCATCACCGCTGTATTATTTAATTTGTTCTCAGAACCGGGGTGTGTGTGTGTGTGTGTGTGTGTGCGTGCGCGCGTGTGTGCGTGCGTGCGCGTGTGCGTGTTTGCTAGACCGCTATGTTTGAGGAGGAAACTGCTAACAGGATTTCTCAGAACACTTGGGTATCAAACAGAGACAGCAAGCATCTTCACGGTCCCTGCCTTCTCCGGTGGCACTAGTCACTGCGGACACCCTCTCCTCCCTCCAGTGCCGCCACCGCGGCGGGGGAAAGGATGCTGGGCTTCGAGGACCTGGGTTCGAAACCTCCCTCCCCCTCTCCACTGCCTTGGTGAATCACTTCACCCCTCGGTCCCCGCATCCTAGAAAGGAGATATCGCCTGCCTCACAGGTGCATCCAGAGAGTAAAGGGAGAAGACAGAGGTGAGGGGAGCTGGCACAGGAGAGGCAAGGAGAGCAGGCAGACCCCCTGCTGCTCCTGCAGGCGCTGGGGAATAGCCTATGGTTTTTGTCCCCTGTCCCCCGTCCCCTGTCCCCATCTCTGAGCTATTCCCAAGGGCCACTTTTTAGGGTCACAGCTGAATGCTGTTAAGAAAAAGAGATTTGTAACAAGAACCCATCCTGCTCCCGATCTGTTACCTTTTGCAAACCAGGTGTTTCTTCCCCAACAAAGAGAAGATCATTTTTCCTCCTGAGAAACTTCTGCATGGTCTCTCTGGGGCCGCCTCTCTCTGTTTAAAACACTGTGGTGGTCAACACTGCCTTTCAGCTCTCACCTCTCGCCCCTGGCCAGTCCCCAGCTCCTCCTGCCCAACTTAGGGCAGACCGCTTAACCCTTCATAAAGAAGTCCCCGGCCAAAATCTTACCCGAGAGTAGCCCTCCCTGCGGAGTGGAGATGCTCGGTGAGGCGGGCACAGCTTCAGGACCAAGAGGTCTGCCCCGGGAGCATCCCCCGCACGCCTGTCTCTCCTGGGTCTCCAGCTCCTCCCCTCGTATGTCCCCTGTCTGTGGAGACCGCTGCCCTCCTCCGTGTGTGTGGAAGTGACAGATCACAGGGCGGTCGTAATTCCAGACGTAGCGTCTACACTGGGATGCAATTTTGTTTAAAATACAACCAGAACCAGCTGTCCGCGTCACGGAGACGACAGGCTCTCTGTGTCCCTGACCCCTCCTACCTGCCTCCCTCCCAGCCCTCCCCACCCTCCACCCCTCCTGCCCTGGCAACTTCATTGATAAAAAGAAAAAAAAAAAAAAAAACACCGTTAAACCGAGAGGCAGTTTCTCTGAAGAGTTTTATTACTGACCTTGGTTCTTACTGATTCCATCCTTCCTACATCCCTGTCACCCTACCCCGCCTTTTGGAAATCTAGAGCCAGGACTGGCTTGGAAGGTAGAGAAGGCAACGTGACATTCACCTGTTGTCTTTTTAATTCCTGGGGATTCTGACATGCAGTATTTTCTAACAAAGCTCGGTACAGTTGTCCTATCAGAGGGCTCGCAAAGGGGCAGGGACAAGGTGCCTAGCTAGAGCTTTTGATGGGAAAGCGCTTGAATTTTGCACATCCATCCACCGACCCACCCATCCACCTACCCACTCATCCATCCGCCCACCCTCCCGCCCACCTACCCATCCGTCCATCCATCTATTCATCCATCCGTCCATCCATCTATTCATCCATCCGCCCACCCACCTGCCCATCCATCTACTCACCCACCCACCCATCCACCCGCCCATCCACCTGACCATCCACCTACCCATCCACCCATCCACCCATCCACCCATGCATCCATCCATCCACCCATCCATCCATCCATCCATCCATCCATCCATCCATCCATCCATCCAATATTTTGGTGTGCCTGCCGAGTGCCAGGCATTGCAGGGCCCTGAGAAATCCGAGGAGTCAGTCACCACCTCTGCCCTTACGAGCTGTTTGCAGTTTAGAAAGAAGTGTAGAAACAGAGCCGACTTCCAGTGTGGCAGATGCCACAGCAGGGAAGGGAGCGTCCCTGTCCTGGAGACTCAGAGCAGGCACCTCTGCCAGGGGAGGAGAGCGGGGGCTTCCCGACGGGGAGGAGGTTTGGTGGAGAGAGGTGACGACCAGGGGGCTGGTGGCCGGAAGCCGGGAGGGAGATGCGCGTGGCGGGGCCGGGAGGCCAGTTCGCACTGGCAGGTGCTCTGAGCTCGGGTGGGGGTTGGATTTTACTCCCCACACAGTTTAGCCAGGTGACCCCTCCTTTCACAGATGAGGACGCCGAGGCCATGAGGGAAGTGGCTCGCCGGGACCACACAGGAACTGGGCGACAGGGTGAGGATCCAAGTCCCACATGGGCACCGAGCTTTTCAGAGCCGCCTGGAACCTCGGGCCACGCAAGACCCACGCCCTCCCCAGGCCCCCGCCCGGGCCAGACCCCCGTCCTGGACGGGCACTCCATGCCCTTGACGTCCCTCCAGGTGACGGGTAAGTGGACTTCTGGATTACGAAAGTCCTGAATGCTCACGGTGTTTTGAGGGACACATGGGAGTCTCCATAGAGGGGGGCTCAGTGCCCCGCGTTCTCGCCTTCTTCATGGAGAGGGGGGGCCGGTCCTCATCCTGCTCCGTCTTCCAGAGCCGTCTGCGGGCTTCTCTTGAGATAGGTGGACGCACGAACCTAGGAGGCCTGATCCGAATTCATTCATTCATTCATTCATTCATTCTAGTTTTGGGGAGAAGTTTTTTTTCATTTCAGATGATTAGGCAGTGACGGAGTTCGCGTGGCTGAGGGGTGGATAGCTGTCGACCTGAGGTGACCCCTTTGCTGCCTGTCTGAGCCCTGGGGCACCAGGAGGCAGTCCTGAGGAGACACCCGTTCTGGGGTCCCTGCGGCTGGCGTCCTCGGCCTGGGCTGCTGACGGCCGAGCCGGGGCCAGAGGCCGCGGGGGCCGTTCTGAGCCCTGTGGGGTGTTCAGTGGCATTCCTCCACCTATTAGATGCCACTCCCTCCTCTGCCCAGCTGTGACACCAAAAAATGTCCTCAGACATGTCCCCTGGGGGCAACATTGCCTCCAACTGAGAACCACGGCCCTTGAGTGCGGTATTTAGAAAGTCCTGAATGGCTTCTTTTCTTGTAAACATTGGCTTCTTTTCTTGCCAACCTGCCTGTCTCCTCTCAGCTGGCTGGAAGACTTAGCCCCCCATCCCGGCCAAGGCACCACAGGACTGAGGGTCTCGGCGTCGGTGGCTGGCGGCTGTCCTCTGGGCCCACCACCCCCTCCTCCAGATAGGTGGGCTCATGGATGCCCACTGGCCCATTCCGGGTTGCCTTGGGATTGGCCGATGCTTCCAGAAGCTTCGGCACAGAGCAGGCAGGCCCCCCTCCCCCCCCCGTCCTCGCAGACCCGGGTGGCAGGGAAGGTGCCGTCACAAACGCACCTGCATGAAAACCTGAGGAAGCGGCCCGTTTGCTTTGCAGCTTGACCCTGTTCCAGCTGCCTCTGGTGGAGGGTGGGGAGTCCTGGGCAGAGCGAGGACGACCAGGGAGCAGACAACTCTGGGGTGTCCCTTCCCCTAAGCACGCCTTCCCTCCCCGCCCTCGCTGAGGCATGCGTGTGGCCTTCTGCCCTGACTCCGGCCTCCGTGGGTTCCGCCTACAAGGGCATTCAGCTCTGTGGACAGTGTGTGGAGGCTGGGGTGGGAAGGAAGAAGCTGATGGGCTTCAGACACGAACGGAAATGGCTCACATTTATAAAACTCATGTCTCCACGGTGCTCAGAGCACTTTCAGATCACGTTTTCTCTGCGTTTGAGCCAGACTGTGAAAGAAAAAGATAGGAAAAAGGAATTAGGCAACTGTAAGGACGCTTGGTTTATAGGAAGGAGGTTTTGCCTCATGTCAGGAAGGGGAGCCGGGACTCCGGCCTCTGTTGCTAGTTTGGCTCTTGGTTGGGACTGCCACTCACGTTCTCTGCCCCTGTTTCCGCTTTGTGAAAGGCAGATCGGCGGACCTTCCCTGTGTTTCTAGCGAGGTCGATGTGAAGATAGTATTCGTAAGAACTCGGTAAAGTTTCACATGGATGCACAATATCATCGTCACTCTCATTTTTCAATTCTCCTCTGGTTTTCCCTTGCTGATTTTAGTTTACGTGACTCCTCAGTTGCTGGAGGGTGTGTATTAGTCTCCCCCTGTGTTTGTGGGTTTGTAAGTCTGTCCATTTTGACTTCGTGTATTTAAAGTGCTGGATACAAAGAAATGGTTCCTTTCGTCATTTTACCGGAGACCCTTGAATGCCAAATAATACTTTTCGTCTTAACAGCGTGATTTGCCTGATATGCTATTCAGGTTTTCTGTTGGCTAACATTTACTTGGTGTGTTTTCCCAGTCTTTTCTCTGTCAGAATTCATTTGTAAATGGTATATACTTAAGTTTAAAACATCGAACCTAACCACCTCTGTTTGAACAAGGCCTTTAACGCATTTACGCTAATCATACTGGTGTGTTTGGGTTATTTCCTGCTCTATTACGTGGTGCTCTCTATTTGCCACTCCCCCCCTTTTTTTTCCTATTTATTCCTGCTTTTCCTCTTCTGTATCCTGCTGGATTGGCTGATTCTTCATTCTCACGTTCTCCTCTATTAGTTTATAACATAAGCATTTAAAGCTACACTCTTCCCGCTAAGCACTGCTTTAGCTGCATCCTGTGAAAATGAGCAGTGTCCACTTGTAACCTGGAGAAACTGTTCTGGTCTGTTGGGTGGGGAAGACCCTTCATTCGACTCACGTTTTCCCCAACACGCAGGGCCCATTCGATGCCCCACACCTGGTCCTGCTGCGATAATAGCATTGCCGTGACACAGCAGTCCCTTCGGGCCCTTTCTGATAGGGGCTCTCCAGCCCTTCCTCACAGACCTCTCAGAAATGCTTGACACTGGACTTAGCATCCACCTTGAAACCAGCAGCCATGGGAACGGGCGGAGGAAGTTCCGGCCCGTCTCCACGTCCAGGTGCACCGGTGACTTATCAGACACTTTATGGTCCTCTCTAAATGGGCTTTTGGCAGCTGATTGATTCATAGAGCAAAGATCCTCGGGGCCACGGGCAAGATGCAGCTGCGTCCATCAGGGCCACAGAAATCAAAACAGGAAACAGAATCGAAAGCTTTCTGTCCCTCTCCAGAGAAGAGGGCGACACGTGCCTTCTCGGCTGGCCTTGCGTGGCGGCTCCACTGCCACTTTCCCAAACTCGGGCCCGGTCGGTGTGGAGAGAAAACGACCAATACCAGCAGATGCACTTAGAGGACGAACGTTCTCTCTAGAGACAAAGAAATGGAAACTCTTGAAAACTTGTGCACAAGGCGGCAGACTGGGCGGCGTGCTCTGATGGAGGTCCAGGTGTCTGGGCTCTCCCACGGTTCTCCGTGGAGACGCGGTCAGGCTTCACGGTGGCCAAGGCGACCCCGGTTCTTCCAGGTGCCATAAACTCGCCTTTGCCCCTCCGTCTCTCCTCGCTACCTCCCTACCGTTAAGTGTGTTTCGGAGCCTCTGTGTTCATATCCGCAGGTTAACCAGGCACGACGCTCAGTCAGTTCAAATTAAACCAGCACATCCTATCTGCTGTTGAGTTTTCCTAAGCTTCCCCTGGCAAGCCTAGGCTTGGGAGCTGGCTGTGGTCCATTCCTATATGTGCCTATTTGTCTGCGAGCGGCTTGAGACTTTCCCACCGTGGAATCCCGAGGGACCGGTGCCATGAACGCAGTGGCCGGGCATTACCGGGGACTCGACAGGTGAAGTCGAGTCCCTTTGGTCAAGGTGGTCATGGTCTGTGAAGCTGCCGGGAACGGAATTGCAAATGCCGTATCATTCCCTAGGAACTCTTGTGTGCCCCTGGCCACGTTTTCAGAAACGTTTTCTGTTTGTTCAAAGGCACCTGCTTCATACGTATGACTGATCCGTTAACACTGAATCATGGCCGACAGTTCTACAACACGTATGAAGCTCATCTAATGCATGTTTTCTCCGTAAGTTTTATCACCGCCTTCTGAACTTGGGGACAATAGACAGCACTCGAGCACTGTGCTCAGGGGCCACTTCAAATAATGAAATCACCAACGGAAAGCACAAAGACGCAAAAGAACCCCTAACGGCAATAAGTGACTGCAAACAGAACCCTAGTTACACTTGGAGGTGAAACCAGAAGGCAGCGCGTCGCCTTGCTCAACCGTCTCAGGGAACGTGTGTGTTGGGCGACTCAGATTTCTCCACTCCGCACGTGTGCACGTCCACGCATGGCCGTGCAAGCGTCACAAGTATTAACTTTGGAGTTACAGACAAGTCGTGAGAAGCAAGCGTTTTGTATCGTTCGTGAGATGGTCAGTCGAGTGCGACACAGGACAAGGCAGAAGGGTCTCGGGGACAGATGGCTCGTGACACGCGGTGCTAGAGGCGGGAGGCACGCCAGCACGCGCGGCCACTCGGGGCCACTTGGGGACGCCCCGGGGTCATCGGCACGCAGACATGCAAGTGGGCGGGGAGGGGGAGCCTCGGTCACAGTTTTACTGGGGTTTGGTATAATAGTAAAGAAATTAAGTGACATTAAAATATATGATTGGCATGGTAGAACTTTCTTCTCCATGATTCGGGAGGCCGTGCTAACTAGTCAACACTCCGGGGGCTGTACTGTGGGAGTTCCTTGTCACAGCCTTTCTAAGAGAAGTTCGCTCTGATGCTGCAGCTCTGTGACATCCTGTACGGCGGTCACTAGCCACACATGGCTATCAAGCACTTGAAATGTGAACAACCTAAACTCAGATGATTCTGGGTGTAAGACATACAGCACACTGGATTTCAAAGACTTAGTGCAAACAAAATGTAAATATCTCATTAGTAATTTTTAAAAATCCCTATAGGTTGAAACGATAATATTTTGGATATGTCAGGTTAAGTAAAATACATTTTTTGGATTAATTTCACTCTTTTTTTTTTTTTTTTTTTTTTTTGCTTTTAAAGAATTTGGCTACTGAACAAGGTAGAATCGCATATAACGTTATCACATTATATTTCTATTGGATGTTTCTCTTCTAGATAGATAACATCATATCGGGGGAGGTCAAAACGGTGCCATGCAAGGATCTGGTACACTGGAATCAGATGAGTCTGTGTTTACAGCCTAGCTCCGCCACATTTAATGTGGACGGACTTTGGCCAGAGTTTTCGACTCTCTGGGTCTGAAATTCTTCATCAGCAGCACACCATGTCGGGCCGTTGTTAGAATCAGGTGAGAGACTGTGTGTTATCACCCAGCACAGGATGGAGCCTCAGAAAAGTACCCGTGAGATGTAAATTTCTCCCTTTCTTCCTGGCAACCGAAATAAAAGTTCCATTACCTTAAGCCAATAATGTCACGGTGTGGGAGAACCTATCTCCTCGTACCTTTGCCAACCCTAAATATTAACATTATGAGTGTTTTTTGTTTTCATTTGCCCTTTTTGTTGCATTTATGAGGCTAAACACCTTTTTGACACCGTTGGGGGTAGTATAAAAGTTTTCTGAAATGATTTCATCGAGAATCTCTTAAAAAGTTTACGGATCCTTTTATTCAATAATTGCTCCAAATATTTTTAGAAAGAAGTCATAGAAAAGGACTAAGATACATGTTTAAGAATCGGGGATAGGCCCAGGAAGCTTCGTGTTTAAGACCAGGTTAAAATAGTTAAATGAAGCCTCTCAACTGGGAGTGCTGTTCCTACCAGCCAGGAGACCCTGGGAAAGGCCGCTGGGGTGGGAGCTGCTGATGCTCTCTGGATCTGGGGCTCTTTCCCACGTTGTCTCTGTTTCGTATTGGGCTCCACTGACCTTTCTCTTTTCTCTCCCTTCCTTCCAATCCCCGCTCCCTCCCACCCACCACCTGCTTGTAACCTGTAAACTTTTTGCAGGGGAGACCCTTTGACTCTATGACTCTCCCAAACGTTGGTGGTTTTTTTTTTTTTTAAATGCCAGGAGTGCTTTCCGCTCTCTCTTATGCTTAAGTCTTTGGGAACCAAAGCCAAGAAGACTTCCAATTTACCTGCCTCCCTTGAGTAACTGACGAGAGGCTAGCCTAACTGATTAAATGAGAGATGGGGAAAGAGAAATGTGCCCTCGCGAGGAAAAAAAAAAAACAAAAACACTTTGCTACATCAAAATAATATCCCCCTATCTATCTTATGTGGATATGTGAGAGCGAAACTTTTGCTCAGGAAACCTTTGCTCTCGTTGCCTTAGAAACCCCATTTGTTTGCAGAATAATTAATTTCTTTATTGTTGTAATCGTGGTAAAGAACACCTACTGTAATCCATATGAGGCATATTGATTGCTCGAATAATAGGGTGGAAATAATATGGAGGAAATTCTTTATGATAGAAGCAGAATCTTTTTATAAAATATCCTAATTTTTACCCTCTAAAAAGAGCATGTGTGGTGGCATTCGCGGACAGGACTCTTGACCGTGTGCTTACTGCAGACTGCAACCTAAATCTAAGGATTATGGGCCTATTTCCGCAACGAGTGAAGCAGCACAGTGGGATCTCAGTTTCCCATCTGAAAGCTGGACCCAAGGGTCCACGGCAGAGATCAAACAGATGTTTACCTTTGCAAAGTCGTCCTCAACAGGTCAATAGATATGATACTTCTTAAAGTTTTTCTACTACAAATGCTCACATTTTGGCATTCACGTTAAGAGAGGAGACAAAAGCTCTAGCTAATAGGATACTAAAAAATGTAAGGCCCGTTTTATTTGAGAATGCTGTTGAGGGCACGTAGGTATTGAGAACATGGTTGGTTTTTTGTGTTATATATTTAAAATGATGTGATGAGCTCAAGTTTGACTCGAGAAGGCTGAGTAGGACAAAGAACCTGAAAATAAGCCACGAGAGCCAGATAAACTGGTGAAATTTCATCTGAGGAAGAGAAGACAGAAGAGAAAAATGTCAGCTCACGCTGGAAGGGCTTCGTGTGGAGGAGGGAGCAGATTTTTGTGAAAATGAGATTCTAGTTGATAAAATAGGCTTAATGAATAAGATTACGAAGGGACAGAATTCTCCTAGTCTCGAAGCTATTAGATTTCCCCTTATTTGACCAAAAAGAAAAGTGTCCTGTTATCGGAAGTGAGCAGTGATGAAATGATCATTGATGGGATGCGGGGACTTTGGG
>CM053513.1:1355097-1392648 GCA_028627145.1 Eidolon dupreanum
GCGTGTGTGTGTTGGGAGGGGCCGGGGATGCAGGTCTTTCTCTTCGGGTGTTGAGAACCGATGCCCCAGCCAGCCTCAGCTTCCCCGGGAGCAGAGGACGCCCCAGCACCCCCACTGCTGTTTGGCTCTGGGCGAAATGCCTGTGAGGAACCAGTCAGGCCGGTCTTGGAGAGTCCCCGGCTCCGCCGACTTGCTGGAGCCTGCCTGTCCCTCGCTCCTGAGCCAGTGTCTGGTGTTGGCGCCGCCCTGACCTTGCTGGGGAGACCCCGCCCCTGCAGACAAGCAGTGCCTGTCCACGTGAGGCCACCCACCATCACGCCTTTCTTAAGGAGCGAGCAGCAGACAGTGGGCTCCCACCCTCGCTGTGCCCGTCCCTTAAACACAGCTCATGTGCCCCCCGAGGCAACCCCGCCTGCAGCTGCACCAGGGGCGGTGCAGCCGGTCCTGGCTTCCCCAGCGGCCTGGGGCCTGGGGCAGGTGACTTCACCTCCCCAGCTGCAGCGGCCTGCACTGCGAAGCAGGCGGCACCAGGGCCTGTGAGCTGCAGGGAGGCGCTGGCCCGGGGCCCAGCGTCGGGTAGCCACACGGGGAAAGGGGGCGTTACTGCTGCTCACTGGCCCCTTCGCCCACGGCCGTTCCCCCGGTGCCCCCGGGGGCCCGGCATCCTCCCCCAGGCCCCGGCGGCTGCTCTACGTCCTCAGGACGTCTCCAGCCTTAAGCCCCTGCTCCGGCTGACAGAGCCGGCCTCCTCATCACGGCCCCCTCATGCCCGCCTCGGGCAGGTGCTAATTCGGCAGAAGAATCTCGTTCTGCAGGGAGAGGTCGCACCTGGAGGACAAGGACGCTGGCGAGCCCTGTCCAGCCACAGGTGCGATTCACAGGTGTGACTTCCGAGCTCCCGGAGGCAACCACTCTCGTGAGATGGTGCTCGAAGAGACGCCTCGCGTGTCCACGACCTGGGGGTCGCGAGCGATGCTCTGCCCTCAGACCGTCAGCCGGCCCGGGCCTCTGGGCCGTCGCACCCCCTGCCCGCCGGGCCTCGCGGGGTGCTGGGCCCGAGCAGGCGTCCCCCCGTTTTCGGTCAGCGACACACCTGGGAGCGTGCCGGGCGCGGGGCTTGCTCTCAGCTCACACGCCCGCCGGCCCCAGCGACGCGCACCCCGTGACCCAGCACGTTCCGCGAGGAGCGCCGAGCTGGGTGTTTTTCTAGGTCACTGGAGTCTTAACCTCCACCGGCTCGGGGGGGAATCTTTCCAAGGTGGGCGTTCTGCGTCACTTCCCATGACTCTACACAGACCGGGGGGTGGGCTGGAACCCCAGTGGGCGGAGACGCCCAGGGTGGCAGTCAGGCCTGTGGGGACCTCCGCAGCCCACGACCCGGCTCGCCGCGGGTCCCCCCGCGGACCCCCCCCCCGCCCCAACCGCCCCCCGGGGTGTGACCGCACTGCTGAGCGCTCAGCGTCTTCCTGCCGAGCACTAAGCCACGGGGCCGCTCTCAGGCCTCTTCTTGGACGGCCTGCTGCTGGACAGGCGTCGACCTGTACAAGGTAAGCACGCGCGTGCAGCTTTTACCCACCGGGACACTGTCCCCGGCCGCTGCTGGAAGCCGCTTCCTCACACGCCCAGCCCCCGGCCCCCCGCCCCTCCTCCAGCTCCGGTCCTCCTCTCCCTGTGACAACGGGCTCCTCCTGCACCCGCTTCCCGGAGCGCTCGCTCTCTACGCAGCGTTCCTGCGTCCGCCAGCCCAGAGAGCCGAAGTCCCACGGACAGGATTCTCCGTCCCCCTCGTTAGGGGCCCTGGCCCCCCTTTCTGGGCCCCCACAGCCGGCCTGCTGTCCCTCGTCCCTGATCTGGGGCGGACGGCCGAGCTCCGGGGAACCAGAGCGGACCTCCGTCCTGCTTCCTTCGGGGGAGGTCGCCCTTCCCTGCTCGACAGCCTCGCCAGTGGTTCGGGGGAAAGAGGTCCCCCGGTCACAGCACAGGACGCAACGTGGCCCCTGGCCTCCCTGCCACCCTCGGTCACGGTCAGGGGTTCTGCAGCCCTTCGCATCCGCATTCGAATCCGCTGCCCCAGCCTTAACGTTTACTGGGTTATCCACCCGGGGTGACATCACCTCCCTGCCGAACCTGAGTGAGCCACACCCGTGCGTCTGCTGCCCCACTTACCTGACACGGATACTAACACGCCGAGCTGCTCCCCCGAGGGCGTGGGTTCTCCCTTCCTGGTGCGAACGCAGACATGCGGACACGAGGCCACAGGGTCCTCCACTCGAGGGGCACCCTCGGAGTCGGGACTGAACCTCCAGACTGTTGCTTTGCACTGGGACACGGTGTCCACGCGGCTGATGGCACCCGTGTCGTGAGCACCCCGCCCGGTCCTCCCTGCCACGCAGCGCTCCTCGTGGGTGCCACCCGGGTTCATCCGGCTCGTCCATCCCAGACGATCCGGGCCCGTTCCCAGCTCGGCCTCCGCCCCGCCACGCAACCTTGGCCAAGCGTCCCCAACGCCTGTCACATGCTGGGCACTGCACTGCGCCTGGAAACAAGACGCCCCCCCCGCCCCCCTCAAGGGCTTGAGGCTGACGAGACAGCCCCTTGGCACCTGGGAACACCCTCGGTCCCCTCCTAAGGCCGCCCAGTCCTGGCTCAGAGCCAGGAGACGCCCCTCGCCCAGCAGGTGCATGGTCCTGGGCAAATGCTTAGGTTCATGGGCTCCAGTGTCCTCGACTGTGAAGCGAGGGCCTTGGGCTGGATGGTGGCTCTCAGAATTTCTTTAGCAGCAGAAGCCGCGTTTCCGATGAAATCTTACTCACTCCTGTGGCGAGTAATAGTTGATATTTATTGGGCTCTTCCTGTGTTCCAAGTACCCTTCTGAGCCTTCTCTGGAGATGCATGGGGGGCGAGCGAAGTCGGGGGGAGGGGTGCCAACCTCCCTCCTCCCCTCACCCCCACCCCCGCCGACCAGGAAAGCCCCTTATCACTGCGTGGTGGTGGCTGTCAGGCTGCGGCAGGCGTGACTTAGGGACCTCACTGTGAGCACACACGAGAAGCCTCAGAGGACACGGAGGGCGCTGGCCTCAGCGGGTGAGCGGCTAAGGTCCTCGGCCCAGGCGGGGCACCCTGGGGGTGACTCATGACCCTGCTGGACCAAGAAGGCAGGCCCCGGAAACGCTCACGACAACCAGCTTCCTTTGCACTTGGTGGACTTCGCTCTGCCGCTGAGGCCTCCCTCATGTGGGCGCACCCCGCCTGCCACCCAGCGGGGAAGGAGGCGCCTCAGTCCCAGCCGCCCGAGGGTGATTGATCCGGGTATTTATCAGATTTCAGTCAGAGGACTCGGGGCCGATCCAGGACAGCCGTCTCCTCCCTGAACTGACGGTCCCTCCAGCCCGGCCGTGGAGGAACCCCGGTGATGCACGGAACTGACTGATTTGGAGCTGGGTCGCTCCCCGAATCTGGACCGGCCTCTGGTGGGAAGGTTTTAAAGGAAGGCCCACGGGCCCAGGGCCCCACGGAAAGGTCCCGCACTGGCTGAGAGGACCCTCTCTCTCCTAGCAGCGAGGTGTCTGGGGAGTGTCGCGTCGCCCCGTGGTCCCTATGAGTTGGAACACAGAGGGCATCGGAGGGCGCTGGGCTGCGGGGGTCACCTCCGAGGGACTGCTAGAGTCCGTGGATGATTCGCTGACACGTGCCTGCCACAGAGGAACTGCTCGATGAGAAGGAAGTTTATCCGTAAATGTTACATCGTAACGGTGTACAGCCACCTGAGGGTTCTGTCTCCCCAAAACCCATATGCGGACCCCTGGCCCCCATGGCGATGCTGTTGCTGAGAGTGCAGCCTTCAGGAGTGAGTGCCCAGAGGCTCCACAAAGACCGAGCTCTCCGCCACGTGAGGGTACAGCAAGGCGTCTGTGACCTGGAAGGGGGCCCACCCAGCCACGCCGGCCCCCCAGCCTCCGGCTTCCAGCTCCCAGACTGCGGGGACTAGATGTCTGTGTGAGGCCACACGGCCTGCGGCGTTTCGCTGAGGAACCTGGGTGCACTGTGCTCATGCTCACACGGGAAAAGGGGTGTAGACGAGCAAACGCCGGGGCCGGGGGCTGCTCAGGGGGTGGCTCTCAGCCACGCCCAGTCTGGCAGGGCACAGGGGGGGCAGCAATGGCGAAGGCTGGGGGACCCTACCCTGTCCTTACTCTAACCTGGCAGGAGAGGTGCCTTCACAGAGGTACCAAGCGAACCCTTTTTAACAACAGGTGTCGCAGCTCCACATCCAAGGAGGAGGCAGCCTCTGAGCTCACCTGCTATCCAAAGGCAGGCGCTGGAGCAGGTGAGTGCACCCGACGTGCGGCTGTCGGGGTCTGGGCTAAGCCTGTCCCCTGGGAGGCCAGCACCGTGTCCGCCAAGATCCCAGCATCCTCAGCGCCTCCCACCTCCAGCCCAGGGATTCTACACCCGGTTCGGACCGCTGGTTGCCAGCACCCTACAGCCATCGTCCTCTGACTGCTCCACAGTCCGTCTGGGCCGACTGTGCCCCCCGGTGCCTTTTTAGGTCAAATCTGTTCTCATAATAGCACCAAGCCTTATGTGCCCTTTTTCACTGTTTTGAGGTCAAAAGCAACAGTGTGTAAAATTACTATCCCCTTAGCGTCAACTCAGGCTCCCACCCCAGTTAGTAGTTGTTATATCCTTCACTGCCACGGTCTCGATTTAAAAAAGTAAAAAATCAAGTTTCACTTAAGAAAGTCCTTGCAGAAGGAGTAAAATTATTGTTTTATTACATTCGACCCTCGCACACCCATCGTTATCGCTCTGCGGGATATCGAGGTAGACGGTTCTCACAGGAAGGGCATGAGCCTCGGGGTGAGCTTTTTCCTGGCATGCCGTTTTTGTTGGAAAGAACTCCTGATCCGCAAGCTATGGTTGCTCAGATCGGTATCTGGTAGGCATTTTCTCTAAAATGGATAAAGTGAGCCTATCGCTTCGAGGAATACAACTGACAGTATTTGTTGCCAGTGATAAAATCCAAGCCTCCAAGCGACAATTAGAATTCTCGAAATTTCGCATCCCCACCATGAGCTTGAGCTTTTCCAAAACTGAAAGACTTGACTAGTGGGATTAGTGGTGATATTAATGAATGTGATTTTTTTTAAATTCTATGTGCATCGGGAAGCCCGCAGACCTCAGCGAACCGATATTTCCCAAGTGACCACTGATGCATGGTGTCACAAAATCACCCGTGGGCAAAAGACACAGTCGAAGCACAACAATGACCAATGCGTTTTAAGTCATGGCCTTGGATTCCACACTACGACCAACCTTTAAGAACTTGCCGCTCGTCGCATTTTGATACGGTATCAAAGAAGACCCAGAATTACCAAGGACTCATTTATAAGTCCTCTTTCAAAGGCACGCCTGCGTGAAGCTGGATGACCATGTTCTTTGAATCAGATTGGTGTCTTCCACGGATGAGTGCTGAAGCAGACCTGGATCTTTAAGCCAGGCGTGGGAGAGACTTGCAAAATTCATTTTTTTTTTTCCCTGTTCTTTTTCGTTTTAGAAACGTAAATATTTTTCACAAAACTACGTTATTTATGTTACCACGTAATGGGGTTTTTAAGGTCTATTTTTTTTTAAGTTGCAAATCACATATAAACACATATTTAAATATTTAAATTGCTTTCCAGTTTTAATGTCAAACCCGCTAAATGTGGCTAGCCCTAGCGAAAGCTCGTGGGAGTCCTCAGTACCGTGTAAGTTTTTAAATGGTCCTAAGACCACAAATTCATTCTGTAGGGACACGAGGCCCGTGAAGCAGGACCCATTCGCTGTCACACTTTGCTGAGTTGTGACGCGTTAGCCCTCCCCAGTGCTGGCCTTTGAGAGGCCTGAGTAACGCCGTTTAAAACCCTCGCCGATTCTCTGTCCCTGTGACTCTTCGAAAACCTCTGTTCCTTCTCGGAAAGCCCTCCTGGGAACCCTGACCTTCGGGATAGGAAATGGAAGACAAAGACAGGAAGTGCCTTCCAGGCAAGCATGGCTTCTGCTCGTCATCCTGCCGAAAACCTTGGCGGAGGAGCTGGTCAGTGTTCGTAGCAAAGGGTGTGAAGATGGAGAGGAGGCCGAGGACAGGGATTCCCCGAGGCGGCCCTGCCCGCCCTGCTGGTGGTGTCCTGGCCGCTGAGCGGTGCTGGGCGGAGGGCCGCGGCCTGCCACGCAGAGGTGCTGGCGTCAGCTCAGTTAGCCGAGCGGCCTCATTCCGGTTCCAACGGGACGTGGGCTTCAGACGACCGCAGGGCGGGGGGTCTGAGCAGGGAGGGGGAGCCCTGCCCGTCGCAGGCGCCAGCCAGGAGAGTCAGGGCGGAGCGCCCGCCAGCCGGCCGGCCGCCCTGCAGACCCCGGGGGAGCCAGGAGCCCGCACCCCGCCTCCCCGTGCCTCCCATGCCCGACCGGCTGACAGAGGGCAGGCAGCCGAGCTCCGGGAGGCCTCTCCCCGTCCGGCACGGACGGCACGGCACCGTGACACGGGCCCTGGGCCAGAGCCCCACGCAGGCCGAGGTGCGGGCCGCGGCCGGAGAGACCGCCCGGGACTTCCCCGAGCTCCTGGGCCCACAGGGTGGCCAGGAGGGAGCAGGGCGGGGACGGCGAGGACGAGGTCCGGGGCCTTCCGTGTGCCCACAGGGACCACGGCGGCCTGGCCACCGCGGCCGAGCTGCGACCTGCGAGGACCACGTCCCGCCACCACGCTGCTGCTTCTCGGGCATCTCCCTCGGTCTCCTCACCCACAAGGACACAGGCCGAGCCCAGCACACCCGAGTGCTTCTGGCCCTCGGGTGCCACCTCGGCAGGGACAAGGCGCAGAGGATGAGTGAGAGTCGCGGTGATGAGCCGTCTGCCGGGAGGGTGCGGTGCGACCCCACACCGCCCTCGCAGGACTGGGCGTGGGACCAGGGCCGCCCTCGGACTCGGCTGCTGCCGGGTGGGGCGGGCAGGAGGACCTGGCCCTGGCCGGGGAGCGGTGGCCAGGCCCTTCCACACGGCCGCCTGCTCCCTTCCGCCCGCCCCAGGCCGCTGGGACTCGCCTTTGAAGGCGGGAGAAAAGCCGGTGGTGGCCGCAGGCCTGTGTCCACCTTCCAGGGGGAGACCTGAATGGCCGGGGGCGGGGCAGGGAGCCGCAGCGGGTAAATAAAATGCTGTGCTTCCGAGATGGGTCTCTGTTCCTGGCTCCAGCCGAAATGCTCCTTGTGAAACCCAGGGTTTAGAGTCTCCGTTTTGGGGCCTTTCAGAAAATGCGGTGAAATCTTGCACAGCGAAAAGGGACAGTGTCTAGGAAAGATCAGTCTTGAATGTTTATTTCAAGTAAAAGGGATAAATCAGTGGCAGAGACGGGTTAAAAATCCACGTTGCCTCCTCAACAGCTGAGGTGGCCGTCGCTGGGATGACGGCCTGGTCACCGTGATGTCCCCCAGCGCTCCGCCCGGGGTTCTGGGGCTGCGGTGTGGCCTGAGCTTGGAAGGAAGTGAGGGGCAGACACTGCTCGCCCCGCCCGCTCCCTCCTGCAGCCCCCGGGCCGGCGTGCGGGTGGGGGCGGGGTGACGCTTCTCCCCACGCCCCCCCCGAGCAGCAGAGGCCTCGGACCAGCCGGCCCGTGTTGCTGCCACCACATCTCCCGTGACTCTGGGTGTCCAGGTAGGCACACACCCTCGGTGGTAACTGCGGTTCTTCTGTCCTCAGGGACATCCGAGGTGACATGGCCGTGGTGGCCCACGGGGCTGGATATCCGCCCACCCCTCCCCTTGGTTTCACATTCCTGAGCAGGTTTTAAAGCCCGGCTTCCACGGCCCTTTCTCATTTAAGCAAGGCCATCAGCCTGCTCAGCGAGCCACCATGCTCAGCCCCTCTCCCGACCTCTGCTGGGTTAGGGACAGAGGACAGCACAGGCAGGCTGGGGTGAGGGCAGCTGGGCGGGCACGCCCTCCGATTCTGGGGGAGTCCCCTGCCCTGGCAGCCACGCGACCTCCTCTCCGGGCACCAGCCATGCATCAGCCTGGGCTCGGCTCGGGGGGCCCGGGGCACACCTCCGGCCAGCTGCAGCCGCCCCTGACCCATCTCTCTCCTCCCTCCGGGCTTCCAGAACCTCCTTTGAAGCCCTTCTCACCCTCGTTCCCTTTTTCTTTCTCTCGCTGAATGATTGGACTCAGCTATCTCCCTTCATCCCCCAAAAAGGCACTCCCCAACGGCCTCCTGGAACGTTCCGTGACCCTTGGGGAAGGAATTTATAAATATCACCGCGGTGTCCCTGTGCCTCCACCAGCTTCTCATAAATCAGCGCTGGGCTCCCGGGCCTCCCGCACTATATACAGCCTGTCCCCTGCCTCCTGTTTCCAATTTTAAATCAAGGCTCCTCTCCGACGCCAGGGACTGCTCGGAGGCTCAGGGGCCAGCCAGCCTGAAATGACTCCGTCGTTCCTCTAGGCAGATGGAAAATTAAAGCTCACTGTGTGGGGCGGAGCCTGCCCCATGCGAATGGCAGCAGGAAACTAACAAAAACACCTCTGCAGAAGCCTGGGGGTGACCTGCCTGCCACCCTCCCCACCATTCTGCTTTGTGGGGGGGAGGGTGTTGCTGTAGCAACTGGTTCTCAGCTAGGAGCCCGCACCCGCTCAGAGAGGGGACGGGACCTGGTCTTGGAGCAGCAGAGTCGATAGAAGACCTGCACTGCCCACCTACCGGTGCCGGGGACGACGGGACCTTCCCCGGGTGGGGGGGGGGGCAGGAGGTGGCCTTGAGGGATAGACTTGAATAGACCCGTGGAGGACGGCAGCGTATCCGCACTCGCAGGAGACGGTGCTGATGGGGACAGAGAGGGAAGGACTCTCTAACCACCCCGTGGGGGCTGCTCTTTCTCCCCAGCGGGCCTCAGAGCTGCCGGGGAGCCAGGCACTGAGCCCCGAGGGGGCGGGGCGCCCGCAGGGGCATGCGTGTGGGCCCAGGCCACCCCGCAGACCTGGGGTGACTGGGCAGCAATGGAGAGCACCCCCACCCCGGAACCTGACCCCATGCAACCCTGCCAGGCGCGGGCAAAGCTCGCCGCCCTTGTCACCAGCTGAGCCGGGCTCATCTGTCGCCATCGCCCGCCCTGAGGACCCTGGTTTGTGCTCCCACGATGGAAGTGCGGCTCTCGTGAAGTGAGGGCACACGCGTGTGCAGGGGCCAGACTGTGTGACGTGCCTGCCGTGCACCGCAGTAGCTACTGCACCCTCAGAAGACGTGGGTGTGGCAGCCACTTTTAGGAGCTCGTTTTAGAGGACATTGAAGCCTCAAGAACGTCACACGCCTGTGAGAGGTGACGAGGCGGAAGCCAGTGAGGGTTTGTCCTTTTCCAGCAGGGACGAAACCACAAGAATGGTCTGCAACATCCACAGAGATTTCGATGGGAAGCAAGAAGCATTTCACAATCACACAGGATTTTTGAGGTGCTTACAGAGGACGCCGGACTGGAGAAAATACAGCCCGTGTGGGGACGCTGCCCACGTGCGGGAAAAGTCTTTATGAAGCCCTGTCACCGTGCTTTGCACAAGGGTGCCTGAGGGGACACCTGAGTCACGTGTGAAAGTGCTTGTAGGGTGTCCCAGAGCCAGGCTATCCAAGCAAATCCCCGGTCCGCCGTCCTCGACCTAATTTTCAAAGTAAAGTTTCGGTTCTTGACTCCGGAGTCTCGCTGGGCGCACATAAGTCCCAGGTTCTGCACAGTCACCACTTCGAGAAAAATGACGCCGTGCTTCCACAGCAGACGCTCCGGGATGGAGCAAGACTCCGTAACCCAACACCCGTGGGGGCTCAGCTCTGTGGCCAGAGGGAACAAAACCAGGCCAAGCGGTTTGGCAACAAGCGAGCCCTCTGTGCAAAGGGCCGCCGGAGACTCTGAGGAAACGCTCAAACCGGGTTCTTTGACCCAGAATCTGGTCCCAGCAACGTTCTCTTCTCTGGCTGGAAGGGGGGCGGGAGGTAGGGCAGAGGACAGGGGACAGGGGACATGTCTGCACGGTGACAGCTCCTCCTGCGGCCGTGCAGACGAGGCTCCAGGGATGGCGTCCGGAGCCTGCGTGACCCGATGTCCCTTCGGGCGCGTCTCTCCCCGTCCATTCGTCACCCGTCTCATACGTATACAGGCACCAGGCTGTTGACTACAGGTGAAAACTCTGCCTTCAGGTGGCCGATGTTTGGTAAACGGCACGAAGGGGGGTCTCGAATGTCCCCAGGGCCCGCGGTGTGACCGGGACTGTGTGAGCTGCGGTGTCACGTGTATTCCCGTAGACGGGGACCTCGGCTTCCCTCAGGCCTCGGTAGGACCTGAATCCTCCGCCTGCCGTTCTGCATCCGATGGCTGCAAAGGTTTTCCCCAGCTCTGCACACCTCACGCCTCACGTCCCTCCCGCGGTCCCATCCTCTGGCGACCCAGCGCCACAAGGCGCAGTCACATGCCAGCAAGACCACAGGCCGTGTCCCTGCGTGTCCCCCCGCCAGTGGGGGGCAGAGGCCTCTCTGAAGCCGTTCCTGTGCCAGGACGTCTGTGGCTGATGGCCCTGTGCACGGAGGGACTGCTTGCGTCAGAGAGGGAGGGACAGGGACACACACCTGTCCCGACGGTGCTTCCTGAAACCGTACAAAGACGTGTGGCCACGTGTCCCCTTCACAGGCCCTCCCCCGGCCTGGGACGCGGTCCCACAGAGACGGCCCTGGTGCAGGAGAAGCGTGAGCGTCCTTGTCATCGTGGGGAAGACGCGTCTGGGTGAAGTTCCGAGCCCCCCGAATGTCCTTGCTCCCCGCGTTCGTCTGCAGAGCACAAAGAGGAGGCGTCTCAGCGGCCGGCAGCCCCAGCGCCGGAGGTCAGCTCGGTTCTGTCACCAGCGGACCGACATCGGGCCCTGAACGCGTGACAGGTGCCGCGACGCCACACCCTCTCCGCTGTTTCTCGACGCGACACCCTCCCCCCCGCCCCCGCGTCTCTGGGCTGCGGCGTCCTCCGGGCGCGGGGACGTCCTTCTGCCAGGCCTTTCCACGCCGTCCAGGGTCTGTTCCTAAGTCTCGCATTCTTCAAGTCTCTTCGTAAATCTGCTCTTTGTTCCCTTCCCATTCCTCACCTGTCTTCCCTCCTCTCCTCTTCTCCTTTCTCCTCCTCCCCTCTCTCCCTCTCTCTCTCGCCTTCACTGTCACCTCTGTCCCTTCGTCTCCCTCACTTTTTACTCTGACCTTCCTCTCTGGCACCGCTGTCCCTGGGCCTTCATTTCTTTCGCTCTTGACTCTCTCCCCAGCTGTCCCTGATCCTCCCTTTTCTTTCCAAATACAGTCTAACCTCCACTCCATCCTAACATTTTTTTTTTTTTTGTCTTATTTATTCACGAGTTGTTTAAGGATTTGACCCCGGGACACGCAAGGCCTTATTGCAGTATTTTCCTTCCTGTGGCGTGAGCGTTTGAGCAGCCTTTCCTTCCAAAGCCAGAAACAGCGGGAGCTGGTCCAGGGCCTCTCGCTTTGTTTTGCTGGCACTGCCCAAGATGGGAGGGTTTCTGGGTACGTCCTTGACCTCAGACACAACAGCGAAGCCAAGAAGAGAAGCATGTGTCAGCCGTCTGGGAATCCCTCTGAGCTCTTGGTTTCTTTCCTCTCGTCCCGTCTGTTTTGGTCTGATCTTCTACAGAAACCTGTACCCGTGTGTTTATCATTCATTCAACTCGTCTACCGAAATGCCCTCCACGAGCTATGAAGAGCAAAACAAAGTCCTTGTTCGCTAAATACTTCATTCTCCAGGGCCTACGAACACGAAGCTATAAACAGTCAGAGGACATGTCGGTGATAAGAGGGACGATGCTGACCGTAAAGGCTTATTTGTCAAAACGTGCTAATTGTCTAATGAATGGGGAGCTTGGCGAGGGGACATTGATACGGGACATCACCTGTAAAATCCTTAATCGTTTAGCAGGAAACAATATGGGATACTACTTGCAGAGTTCTTAATCTTTTTAGTAAAACTAGTTAAGTTTTCTTCCCTCCTTTCTTTGGGAAAAAGGCCCTCTCTCTCCAATCCTGATAATTGCCCCCAACTGGTGATTCAGATCCTTTGGCTATTGATAAGGGTCATCAGCCCATTGTTAGCAGAAATGGTGTTAGGCCAGGCAGGGCCCTGAGAGTCTGAGAGGGGAGGGGACTTGAGGCCAAAGGTCTTTTTTTCTCTTTATATTAACCAAGCCTGTTTTCCTTTACTCATTTAATCAATAATAGAAATTAATAGATATATGATTTAAATAATAAGTTTGTATCTTCTTCTCCTTGCCTAGGGACCGAGGTGGCACTTCAGCAGGAAACCCAAGACCCCGCCCTGACTGAGGCAGGAAGGGAAAGAGCTCCATGAAACCCCCGTAGGCAGGGACCACGACCCTTCTCAGCAGGAAGCAGATACGGAAGAAGAGACCTCCTGTTCCTCAATATCCACACTAATAATAAGGGGGTTCACGGCTCTTAGAAAAGAGTTAGGCAGGAAAGTTAGGGGATTCAGGTCTGCCTGCAAAGACACTGAGGTCATCCTATCTTAGAAGGGGTGCCCCCTAATCCGCCCACAATTAAGCAAGCCAGAAGGCATTTTTTTTTTAACTCACACAAAGAAACTTGTAAGCAGAGAATCAGGTACCAGTTTAAGCCAGTCACTCACACCTGCACAATGAAGACCCTAACGACCTTCAACTCACCTGAACATCACTATAGCATCATTATAATAGGATGCAGATGCCCGGAAGTTCATTAATATCATTATAACAGACTGAATTCTGGGAACAAACATGCACAGAAGGCAAAAGGATGAATCACTGAGTCCTGTCGATCTTAGTGTCGATGAAGGAAGCCTCTAAGAAAAGTCGCCGCCCACAGCAAATAGGGATAAGAACCCCAGGCCTTTGGAGCCACGCTGCCCTTGCTCGGGCCCACTTCCACGTCTGGACGTGGACTTTCCCTTCTGATAAAAACTTTTCGACTGTATTTCGTTGTCTTGCTCAATTCTTCGTTCAAGACATCAAGAACCAGGACCAGGTGCCGGGAGAGGACCCCCCCCTCCCCGCTCTCCAACAACAGCATCACATGGATTCTTGAGCATCGATCGATACGACAGATCCCGGGATCCTGAGAAACATCTTTAGAAAAGCTGCTCCCGGTCAAGGTCAAGAGGTCACAGTCCCCAGAGGGGAGATGGGCTCAGAGAAGGCCACACTGTGGAAAGGAAGGGCTCTTCCTAGAGCCTGGGGACTTGCTGTTGGCCAGGGAAGGGCAGGGGATCCTTGGGGACCCAGCAGAGGAGGAGGGACATTGCAGCCTTTATTCCCCTGGGAGCCAGCTCAGCCATGGAATGGCAGTCGTGGAAAGGCAAGGGAAGGACTTTAAAGGAAGGCATACTGGAGGGAAGCCAGTCACCCCCAGGCCTCTCGGGCCCTCCCTGACTCGGCCTCCAGGGCCCACTCCCTGTCTCCCTTCCTGAATTCTGGGGAATTCAGGTCGTAAAACCAACTGATATCCTTGCTCTCAGGAACTTCGATTGTTCTCAGAAACTTAGATGACTACCCTCCGCTCTGGAGAACGAGGGAGTGCGTGTGTGTGTGTGTGTGTGTGTGTGTGTCTGTGTGTCTGTGTGTCTGTGTGTCTGTGTGTGTCTCTCTGTTTGTCAGATGTCTGGGAATTTTTCTTCTCACTCGGGCAAAGCTTTAAACCCTATATCTGTATTATTCTGGCCAGAGATGAAATTACATGTGTGGGTCAGTCCTCCTACATTAGGAGAGCAACAGGGCAGAGCATACGATGTTGAAATCTTCCTGAAAAATCAAGTCACACCCCAATCCTAGGCTTCCAGAAACACCTGGAGAACAGCAATTCATGCTGCGTTCTGCCCACAGGCACGAAATACTTCAGGCGCCTTTTAATTCCACTGTCCTCTTATTTGCCTTTCAGTGAAAGAATCACAGGTTAAAAATGAATCATTTGGAAGGGACCCAAGAGATTAAAAGGTGCGGTTTTTTCAGGATAATAAAAACACAGCTGGAGCATGCCACTGGCTTCTGTCCCAGGCCGGCTCTGTGTGGTGGGGACCGTGAGCCCCACACTAATGGCGAGTCTCCCCGAGGTGAACCGAGGCGAACCGAGGCGCCCAAGCCCAGTTTTTGAAACCACATTTCATGACACACAATCCACGACTCCCTCTCTCTCTCTTTTTTTAAATTAATTAATTTTTTTAAATTACAGTTGACACACAATATTATATTAGTTTCAGGTGTAATCCACTGCTCTCTTTATTTAAAAAAAAAAAGATTTTGATCATAAAAGCTAGATTTTTTAACTTATATAATTCAAAAGAAGATAAGGGGAAAAAAATAAAGAGCTGTCAACATGTGGCGTACAGCCTTCCAGAATGTTTCTCATATGTATTTTTTATTAATAAAACTGGGATCGCAGTACATATATGCATGTTATAATTTATATTTTTTATACAATAATATAGCACCAGCATTTTCTCATAGTCCAAGATACATATGTGAAAATAGACCATTTTCTGGGCCATAACATAAATCTCTACATACTGAAAGATGTTCAAATCTTACAGAACGTTTTATTTGGCTACATGGAAGCAAATAGCAAACAGAAATTAATAATGAAAAGATAATAGGAAAATCTGAAACCCCTTGGCAAATACATAGTATGCTTCTAAATCATTCGTGGGTCAAAGAGGAAGTCTCAAAATAAACTTTAAAGGAACACATTGAACTGAATGAGAATGAAAACACGACATGTTGAAATTTGTGGGGCGAAGGCACGGCAGGGCTGAAAGAAAGATTTATAGGACCAAATGGCTATGTTAGAAGAGAGAGAAACCTCAGACCAATAAGCTCAAGGACCTGGTAAAAGGAGCACAAAATAAATCCCCCAAAAGCAGAAATAAAATTATAAAGATAAAAGCCAAAATCAATTGAATTAGAAACAGAAAAATAGGGAAAATCAATGAAACAAAGAACTAATTTTTATAAGGTCAATAATCTTGAGAAAATGCATGTGACTCTACAATGATCTCAAAATAAAACATTAAATTTTTAAAAATTCAAAATAAAATTGGGATCGTACTTTTCATATATCCTATATTTTATGATATATCATGAGCAATTTTCTCATCATCTAAAATATTCTTATTTATTACATTTATTGACTGCTTTGTATTTCATTGATGGATATGCCATAATTATTTAAATGTTCTCTTTTTCCTAGGGATGTGGAGTATTTCAAATATTTTGTTATTACTGCTTTAAAATGCTGAGAAGAACTTCCTGGTGCCCATTTTTTTAAAAACAGCTTTACTAAGATACAAATGACAGACCATATGATTCACCCATTTAAAGTATACAATTTAAGGGTTTTTAGTATATTTGCAGTACGGTGCAACTGTCACCACAATCTAATTTTAGCACGTTTTTTTCCTCCTAACGTGAAGCCCAAATCCATTAGCTGTCAAGCTCCATTCTCCACTTGCCGCCCCCAGCCCTATGCAACCACTAACCAACTTTCCATCTCCATAAATTTGCCGGTAGAGACAAATTCTGGACATCTACAAATGGAACCACACAATATGAGGCCTTTTGTGACTGGCTTCTTTCACTCAGCATCATGCTTTTGAGAGTCAGCCGTGTTGCAGCATATGTCACGGCTTCATTCTTTTTCATGGCTGTGTAATATTCCATTGTGTGAATCTATCACATTTTATTTGTCCATTCCACAGTTGATGGATACTGGCTTTTCGCTTTGGGGCTATTATAAACAAGGCTGCTGTTCACGTGTCCATGCAATGTGTGTGTGTGTGTGGATGGATGTCTTTATTTTGAGGGGCGGGAGCCTAGGAGTGGAATTGTTGACCCATAGGGTAAGTCTATGTCTAAGTTTTTAACCAGGTGCCCGTTCCTGATTATTTCTTCAGGGTGCCTTTCTAGCAGTGAAAATAATTAGCCCATGTATCTTAAATTTTTGATGCAGATTACCAAATTATACTCCTAGAAATTGTGCCAACTCCTGCTCCCACCAGCGGTGCTGGGCGCCTCCACCGTACAAATCTGGGCCCCAGAGGCCCTCACAGGATGGGGTCTGCCGTCATGGACTCACTCCTTATCTGGACAAGGCTTAGGATGACAGCAAGCACCCACAGCGTGCGACTCGCGTCTCTGGCACACGGCTCTTCATTTCAGATCCGATTCAGGGAGGGCGGATACTGTTTCTCGATCTCTCCCCCGTGCCGGGCACCTAGGTAAATTAGCTTACTCCACTTTCATGACAAACCTAGGGGTCAGTATCACTAACCCCACTTCACAAGAGGGGAAACGGAGGCTCACGGAGCTTAGGGAACCTCCCCAAAGGTGGAAAGTATCTTTAAATTAACGCGGACAGCAGCAGCTTAGGCGTGGGGGAGGGAGAGGCCCGAGGAAACTGTTGGGGGTGATGGTTATGTTCCTTTTCTCCTTTGGGGTGATGGTTTCACTTGTGTACTCACACGTCAGGATGTATCAGGGCACCCACTTTACATGGTGCAGTTTCTTCAACTGTACCTCCACAAAGCTGTTTGAAAAAGAAATTCTAACTCAGGCTCTCTTGCACCCAAGACTGAAGTCACCGTGGGCAGGGTATCTCCTCAGCGGCATGGAAGAATGATGTCACCATGGCAACGGCACACGCTCTTACTCAGAGGTCACTGCCCCTGGTCCAGCACCAGCTTCCCCCACGGAAACGCCCGGGCACCGTGCCATCAGGTATTGCGACACCGAGCTATGCCCAGAGGTATTTCACAAAACCCAGCCCTGTTTGGTTCTGCCTGTTCTGAAGGGCTGGTGTGGGCCGGCCAGGCTCTCTGCTCTGCATTTTTTTTTTTTTTAACAGATAAGGAAATGGAGCCAGAAGGAACAAGGCTCATAAACTTTCACAACGTCACCTCTGAGTCAGGACAAAAACAAGACTGATCTCTTTCCTTCTATAGCAGACTTGGGTGAACCCTGGGCCTGCTGGGTCCACCCCCACAGAGCCCCCCAGAAATGCCCTCCCGTGTGTCTGCCTGAGGACGGGCTCCCCTGCCACACGCCCACGGCCGCCAGCCCCACCCGCTAAGGGCGCCTCCGGCTCGGGGTGGCCTGACGAGGGAGGCCCTTCGCTGTGGCCTTGCTGTGTCTTTCCACACAGCTGGGCTCAGTGACCGGCCAAGTGCATCAGGGCCACCTGTCTTGGGAGCAAAGACACAGTTTCCCGCGAGGCCGCTACTCCACGTGCTGGGGGATGGATCGATCCTATGGGATCAGCCCCAGAGGCATGGCCACCGTGTTCTGTCTCACAGGTCACACACCGGACAGCAGCAAGGGGCCCCAGGCACGAGGCAGCCTGCCTGAGGCACCAACCTCACCCTAGATATCTTTCCTTACAGCCGAAGGGGGTCGAGACCAGCAGACCCTGTCCACGCCGACACCGGCGGTGACCGGGGGTGTGGGATGACCAGCGACGCCAGCCCCAGGACCGAGCGACCCGGCTGGCGCCACCTCACCTTTAGCAAGGGTCCTGGGTCACCGACTCGCCCCCAACAGCGTGAGACACGCAGACGCTACATAACTTAATAAGTGACAGGTGTTGTTATTTTGAAAGTTAAAACCCAATGGGACTAAAAGGCCCGAGGACAGGGCGAGAGGGCTGGTGGCGGTGGAGGAGCCCGCGACGGGCCGGAGGGAGGCCCGGGCTCGGGGGGCCTCACCTAAGAACGGGGAGAACAGGGAGGCCCGCCCACGCCCTCCGCCACCTCTGACTTTCGCAGGCTGAGGCTCGGCGGGAACAAAGGCTCCTTGTGAGCGGAGAGGAGCCTGGCGCGGCCAGCTTCCCCTCCAGAGGCCTCGCGGCTTTGCTTGAGGAGGACAGGACCCTGGCGGAGGCCTCCACTGAGGAGGGGTGGCAGGGGCGAGCCTGCCGCGGAGGGGGGAGGGCGGCGCACGCCCTGGAAACTGCACCTCCGCTCCAAGCCCCCCTGAGCCTTCAGGGTCCTCGTTCGCTGGGACCCAAGTCGGCGCGTTGAAGCGTCTCCGCCAGCCAGGCTGGCGAGGACCCTTGCCCACCTTCGGGACCAGGAAACGGAACCTGGAAGAGGTCGCATAAACTTGCGGAGGTCACAGGGGCCAGGTGCGTCTGACCCTGAGGCCCGCTGCTTCCGCGGGCCCTATCTGCCCCCCAGAGCACCCCCAGCCTCTGCCCAGCTCCCAGAACTCCAGTCCTGCAGGAAGGCAGCGTGACGGCCTTGCCGGAAACAGCGACTCAGCTGCTCCAGCCCGGGCACCCTTGCCCGGGTGTCAAGGACAAGGAGCCCTGGGCAGCCTCCGCCCGGCCTCCTGCTCGGAGGGGCTGTGTCTGCTCCAGCGGTGAGTCAGCCTCCCCCTGCCTGCCGCGCTGCACGCCCACACGCACAGTCACACCCGCATCTGTACCTGCACACACACACACACACACACACACACGCACACGCACGCACACACACCCTCCCAGGGAACCACGGGAGATAAGGCACTTTCCAGGGACAAGAAGCTCTCTCTGTATCTCAGGGCGACTCTGGCCGGTAAATAGCTCACCCTTTCACTCGGAGTGACTAATGATGGGCGTGAACTCTGAGTGTAGATGGGGGGCCTCGGCGGGGAGGGGCGAGGCCAATTATTTATTTATATTGCCACCCCCACCCCCTCCCCTATGGCAACCAGCAGCTATATCTGTGGGTCTGGTTCTGTCTTGTTTTGTTTACTCATTTGTTTTGTTAGATGCCACGTACAAGCCAGATCATACGGTATTAGTCTTCGTCTGACTAATTTCACTCAGCACAATACCCTCTGGGTCTATCCGTGTTGTCGAAAATGGCAGGATGTCATTCTTTTTGATGGCTGAGTAATATTCCACATCTTCTCCATCTAATCGTTTATTGATGGACACTTAGGTGACTTCCATGTCTTGGCTATTACTAGTAACGCTGCAATGAGCCCAAGGATGCAGGTATCTTTTCGAATTCGTGTTTTCTTCCGAAGTGGGATTGCTGGGTCATATGGTAGTTCTAATTTTAATATTTTGAGGAACCTCCAGACCCTTTTCCTTAGTGGCTACACCAGTTTGCAACCCCGCAACGGTACATGAGGGCTCCCTTTTCTCCACGGCCTCGCCAGCACTTTTGTTTGTTGATTTATTGATGGTGGTCATTCTGACTGGAGTGAGGCGACATCTCACTGTGGTTTAATCTGCATTTCTCTGATGATTAGTGATGTTGAGCATCTTTTCATGTGTGTCTGCTGGCCATCTGTATGTCCTCTTGGGAGAAATGTCTATTCCGGTCCTGCACTCGTGTTTTTAATCAGATTATTTGCTTTCTTGGTGTTGCGTTGTATGAGCTCCTTATAATCTTGGATGTTAACCCCTTAGGTGTCTGAGGATGGGCTGTGTTGTTTTAACCATGGGGTTCGTGGTGCTTTGTTTCTGCCTCCGTGGGGAGGTGACGCAGAGGGAAAGCAGAGCAGTGGAGGACTCACGTCAGGACAAGAATCTGGGACCGTCCCAGTCAGTCAGCTCCGGCTGCCGTAACAGACACGCCACTCCGGCGGCTGAAACAACAGGCTTCGACCTTCTCACGTTCAGGAGGCTGGAATTCCGAGACCCAGGCTCCGGCAGGGTTGGGGTCCCCCGAGGCCTCTCTCCTGGACGTGCAGACGGCCACCTCTCTGTGTCGTAATGTCCTCTCATGGGGACAGCGGGTGGATTGGGTTTGGGGCCTCCTTTGACCTTACTCCCTCTGTCCAGGCCCCACCTCCAAATACAGTCATGCTCTGAGTCAGGGCTTCAGCTGTGAGTTTGGGGGACACAATTCAGCCCACGACAGGGAGCCCTCATGTTTGCCTCATTTCTGTGAGGCCTTCACTTTTCCAGCAGCTTCTGGGCCTCCCGAGGGCCTAGCTTGAGTCCAAGCGACCACTGCCAGTGAAACCGGCCAGGACAGACCAGGGAAACTGAGGCTCCTGAGGGAGGACTCAGCCGAGGGCAGAGGACACAGGCGTCTTGGGCATCTCAGCTGGGCGTGGAGTAATTCAGTCTCCTCCAGGGAGACCCACGGCCTCCTAGTCTTTCAGGGGCCCCCGGAGTGAGCGAGGCGGAGTGGGGGGCGCGGGGCCCCGTGCGGAGGGGCCAGGGGTTAGAGCTGCACTGGCTGGGCGGCCCTCTGCAGAGACAGCGGCCCGGGCGAGGTGAGCGGACGTGTGAGCACGTCACCCCCCGGCCGACTGAACCTCCGCCGGCCCTGGCTAGATGCTGGCCCAGAAGAGACCCAGCTGCCTTCGGAGCTGCCCCTTCCTCTCTCCGGTCTCCCCAGCCAGTCCCCTCCGGGCCAGGGCGAGTGTCTCACTCCTGCAATGTCGGGGTTTGGGGACAGGAGACCGCCCATCTGTCTACCTGGACAGAGAAGGTTTCACGCAAATGCTCGCCTAGGTGCACGAGGCTGACCTGGTGACCACAGAGGCAGAAAGCGGACACTGCAGTGTCACCCCAAGGCCGAGGGAGCAAAGGGGAGAGGCCGGGATGATTCATCTCGGGGTGCAGAGAGGACCCCCCCACCTGGGGACGGGCTCCCGCTGGGGCCGGCCCCTCTGAGGTGGGACACAGCACGGCTGTCGTCAGGACGGTGGGAAGGGCCGCTGCATGGGCTCAGCTCCCCGGCTCACGTGCTTCTGTGGCCGCGTCGTGGAAACACGGCCCGCGGTCACGCCGGCTCCTTCGCCTTGCGTCTCGCAGCCCGGCAGACCCAGCCACGGCGAGGAACTCAGAGCCCGCGACGGTGAGCCGGGGACCCAGCCCTGACTCACCCTCTCTCGCGACGTCAGCGTGCGCGGCGGTCAGTTTTTTGCGGCCACCTGACGGAGCCGAGGGGTGCGCAGGGGAGCGGCAGGCGTGCCTCCTGCGTGGGTCCCCCGGGTGTCTCTGGACGAGGCGAGCACTCGGTTCAGAGGGCGGAGCAGCGCGGACCAGCGCCCCCGAGGTGGGCGGCCGCATCCAGACCGATGGGGCCCGAATAGGACAAGAGGCCGAGAGAGGGCGAACCTGTCCTCCTGCCCGGACGCTGGGCCCCCGCTGCGGGCGCCTTCGGCCTCCCGGCACTGCCCCACCGGCGTCCTGGGCCCCCGGTGGCAGACGGCGGGCTGGGACTTCGGGCCCCAGAACCGCGTGAGTGGGTTTCCAGCACGAAGCACTTCCTCCGTGTCCGCGTGCCCTGTCGGCTCTGGTTCTCCGGACGGCCCTGGCTACGGCGGCAGCACCCCCTCTCTTTGGTCTGACACCCCCTACCTGTGGCCAGGAGGTGGGCACGTACAGGACCGCGGGAGGTCCTAGATGCATCGCCAGAGGTGGGTCCCCCAAACAAAGGACTTCATTCTGGTTCCCAGCGTTCAGAGGGGGACCCCAGGAGACAGAGCGCACCCCCGTTCTGATCCACGCCACTCGGAAACCCCGGAGCCCGTCGCACCCTGAGACTGGGCCTCGGCCACAGCGATGACGCTCGCCCGCTTACGCGGCTCCCCGCCCGGCACGGGACCTCCGCTGGGGGCCGCAGCGACAGGGCTGCAGCCCCGCTGCCCGGGGGCCTGAGAAAGTGCCCCCGCTTGTTTGCTCGCCAGCAGGTGTCTTTGGGGAGCTTTGTTTTCCGAGAATAAAAGTGTCGAAGCTCTCACGTTATAGAGAAGTCCAGAAAAGATGGTTTTCCAATTAGGATAATCCAAGGAAGTTCACATGGGCTGTAGGAAGGGCCTGGGGGAGTGCCAGGCCCCACACAGCAGCGTCAGACTTCCGAAGAGGCCGGAGTGGTAAAGGGGGAGAAGGGGGGCTGAGGGGGGCCGTGACCCCTGGGCCAGGCGCAGCAAGCCCAACTTGACCCTGCACCTCGCTCCCCTTCCTCTGAGCTCCCGCCCAGGCTGCCCACTGCCGACCCCCAGGAGGCAGAGAGTAAGGCTGTGCCCCGAGATAGGCCCAGCAGCTCAGTCTCGGGGAAGGGAGAGGGACAGACCTGGAGGGGTCACAGGAAGGCGTCCAGGACACCCGGGACCCCCCTGAGAAAACGCCTTTCCGTAAATGGAAAATGCAACTCTGCCTCCAAGGTGACCAGACATCACATCGACAAGGCCTGATGGGCACAGGCACAGCCTCAGGCAGCCCTGGGAGGCGCTCTGGTGGGGACGGTGTCAGGGTCCGAGAAGGATTTCGGCCATTCTGTGGGGGTCTGGCATGCCCGGGGGCGCCCACACGTCCCCCAAGGCTCCATCGAATGTGCTCGACCCTGCCCAGCAAGGAAAAAAGCAGCCGGCGTGAATGCGGCCGCGTGCCACCCTGCCCATCAGGGGTCAGGTCGGAGCCCGACACCCATCACCGAGTTCAAAACCTAAAACAGTCCCGCAGAAAACCTCATCAGGCCTGGCTGCCGGCCAGCCAGTTAAAAATGGATCCTGATCGTTTCTGCTCATTAGACAAATATTTTTCCAGAGCCGTCTTGGTCCCCACTGTTGCCGTTGGCCTGAGTTGCGGGCACGCCCCTGGAACTGCGCCCTGAAAAGCAGCACGGACCCGAGGACACAGACGGACTTTTGCCAAAAGAGGAAGCACCCGTCCCCAGGGCAGGGGCGCCGAGTGCACACAGAGAGGAAGGACGACAGAAGCACGGTGCTCATACCGAGCCACAGATGGCTTGCACACGCCTGCTCACGCTCACACGCATGCACACGCGCTCACATGCATGCACACACGCTCACATGCATGCACACAGATGCTCACACGCTCACATGCACACACAGCCACTCACATGCACATGCTCACACAATCACACATGCACACAGAGATGCTCACACGCTCATGTGCACACACAGACATTCACATGCATGCACACACATGCTCACACATGTGTACACACTCACATGCACACACAGACGCTCACATGCACATGCTCACACGCACAAACATATGCACACACAGATGCTCACACGCTCACGTGCACACATGCACGCACACGCTCACATGCTCACACGCACACTAACACACGCACACACAGGCACACGCTGATGAAATGCAGTCTCCCCCTCTCTCCCTCCCTGAACCCCGCTTCCCCCCCACCACACACACACACAAATAAGAAATCTAGTGCAGAGCTAGGACTCCAAATTCGGAGACTTGGGCGTCCCTTTTGCTCCCGCCCTGAAGGGTCTTCGCGGGGTTCGTGATCCCGTGTGGGTGGCAGTCACAGACGCCCGGCCTCCCCGCCCGCCGACACGCCTCATGGCAGAGGGCTGTTCCCACGTGGTGCTGCTGGACAGGGCCCGGAAGCCCAGGGCTTTCCGAAGGTGCAGACGGCAGGCCCGGATGGCAGGACCAGAAGGCCCACGCTGGAGCCATCAGCTCCTGAACGCTAAGCTGAACTGCCGGGCACACAGTCTGTCCTCTTTCCTGACCCCCAGAGACCCCTCGACTGGATGCACTCAGCACCCTGGACGCCCCCACAGACTGCCTCGCCCCCCACACACACCCGGAGCTGCCCCTTGAAACTGCCCCGGCCTTCTACAGAGAAGCCTCGGCATCTCACGGGCCCCTGCCTCGCCCAGGAGCATCATCGACACCTGCCAGGCCCGGCTACACGGACGGCCGGAGCCCGGCCCCAGGCCCGCACCAACAGGACGGTACCCAGGACGGTACCCAGGACCCTTGCCCGCTCTGGAGCTCCAGACTCCTCGTCTGTCACAGGAGGTGTGTGGGCGGCACCGGCGGCTTCTCGCTCCCGAGGCCCCGCTCGGCCAGCTATGCAGCGGACGGAGCAAAGCAGGACCCTGCGGTCAAAGAGGGCGTAGAGGAAGGACACCCCTCTGACCCCCAGCTCTCTGGGGCACGATTAGAAAGACTGATCACAGTACCTGCCTGCGGGTGGGGTCTCCTGGCAGGACTTGGGGACGGGGGGCGGGGGGCGGGGGGCTACGACGGCGGATGACCCGCCTGCTGCTCGGCGTGGGGGGTGGCACAGGTCTTCCCGTGTGCCGGCCGGATGCTCGTCCCAAAGCTCCTGGGGCGCGCACCGGAGCAGAGCCAGCGCGGGGCCCGAGATGGCGGCCACGAAGCCGGGCCAGAGCTGGACCCGGGGAGCGTCCGCACACGTGTCCACGCGTGACTGCTGCCCCCGCCTCTTCCCAGCGTGGCACGGAGACCATGCACCCCGGCCACCGCCTCTGGAGGCGGCTGCTGGCCAGCCACAAGGGGCGAGGGGCGAGGCGGCCATCTCCACGGGACCAAGTGGGGGACAGGCCCTGCCTCCGGTGCCCCGGGCCTGGGCAGCTGCAGGAAGAGCCCCCGCCATCCTGGGCGTCCTTCTCCAGTGCCACCTGTCTGTGAAGGGGCCCCCAACACCTTCGCCAGAGGAGGACGGTCTCTTCGCAACTCTTGGAGCATCTGGGCTCATCCCGGGAGACTTAAAACCTCTGCCTGTGTGTCATGCTCCACTCCTCCTTGAATCCCGATTGCCCTGGACGGGGAGAGTGCCCTGCATGGAGAAAGCGCTCAAAAATACGTACCGAAGTGCATCTAAAACAAGGAGCCGCCGTCTGGGGCCAGCCGCGGGCATCAGCACCAGGCAGCCAGCCAGCTGTTGGTGTCTATTGTGAGGGATGAGGGCGGCCTGTCCCGCGTCCCTGTCTTGGAGCCAGGGGAGACTTTGGAGGATATAGGTGTCGTTCCAACTCAAGATTATCGCGTGTCTCAGTGCATCTGGACCCAGATAAATCACAGATGATGTCATCTGCAATTGTCTTCCAAGAGTTCCTTATGTGGGAAATTCATCCGGCAGCCACGCTCAGCTTTATGTAGATGCACATTTGTTTTTAAGCGTGCAAACTCTTTTTACGGGACTTCCCCTCGGGGGAGAATGCCTCGGCGTCATGCTTAATGAGCTAGCAACTATCTCAGTGTTGATCCTCGGGCAGTTAGGCGCCGACCACTGCCGACAGTGAGCTCGTGACCTCTGACCAGGCGGCTGGGGCACTTTTACCCTCCGGGACCCACGATGCCTCTGGGAACCTGGACCATATCAATACTCAATCAAACTGCACCCCGTGGGAATTGCAAGTATGGGCGATGCAATCTCCCTCATAATGAAAACCTGTGATTCCCCGATCTCGCGGCCACCACCCCACCCCCACCCCCGCCTTTTCCTCGCCACACACTCACTGTCTGGAGAGAGAGCCAGGAGCCCTCAGAGAAGAAACGGGAAAGAAACAGAATGTCTAAATAAAGTCGGGTCTTCCCCGAGCACCTTGCCATCGTGACTCAAGGAACTTGTCACGCGCACGCTCTCGCTCTGTGTCAAGCCCACCTTCCCTCCCCAGACGGCCCGAGAAAGTCCTGGGCAGCTAGGCCCAAGCGGGAGGCGCACGCATCCATAAATAACTTGTCCTTCCCACCAGCGCCTAATTTAACTGCCATCCTGGAAGAAAAACGCGAAGAATATTTAAACTTTAAACAATGACACGTCACCCAAACCGACTGGCAGGGCTTAAAGGGGTGAGGCGGCTTTCCACCTAAAATTAGACTGGGTGTTCTTTGCCGAGCTCGGCAAGGTCACTCCAGGTTCTCGTCTGAAACACGTCGGGCCTTGGCCTCTTTCTCGTGGCGCCCTTGGCTTTGTCTGCAGACAGTGTGTTCGCGACGGGAAGACGCCATCTGTGTGGGCTCTGGCAGAGCGGGTGGCCGCAAGGTCGGGAGGAAGGCTGTTCTTGCCCGGAGATTCTTTGGAAACAGGTTGGCGATGACCTTCTAAGGGTGTCAAGTGCCTGAAAAACAGCTTCGCGGGTCGAGCCAGGCAACCGATGGCCATTGACCGAGAAGAGCAGAAACTAAGGCCTAACCAGGGCTCTCAAGAAGCTTCGGATGCAGTGAGGGGGCGGGGGCGGGGGCGGGGGCAGGGGGAGCAGGGGTCAGGGAGGGCGAGGGGCTGAGTCCAGCGGCCGCAAGGTCCGGCTCTGCCGCTCACACCGGCCACGTTGGCTGTGCGAGTCACTGCAGCCCCCGAGCCCTGGCTTCCCCACCTGTGAAATTGGCACGGTGACAGTTCCCGCCTCCGAGCTGGGTCGTGAGGGTTAGATGAGGAGGTAGGCGGGGGGCCCGGCCCACCCAAGCTCTCCGTGCAGCTGGGTCGCCCTACCGTCTATGAAACGCGCCCCAGATCCGTGGCCGTCATGGAATTTGTGGTAGCTCAGGTGTAGAGCGGCGGGTCAGGCGGCATGGGCGCCATGGAGGAGGTCGGCCACCGGGCAGGTGTCAGCAGTGACCACGGCTTAAAAGGTCTGGTGGGGACCTGGTCACTAAGCACCCTGACCACGGCCCTCGCTCTCCCTTCATCTTGGCTTTCTTATTAAGGGCGGGGGTCTGGCCTGCTGCGTCCACTCCGCTGGCCCACCTTCCTGTCCTGGACACCACACCCAGTGAGTGACTCCCAATGAGGAGGGCCCTCAGGGCGCCCCAGGAGGAGCCCGTGGGGGGTCCTCAGTGGTCTCACCAGCGGTAAGCGGGACCCCTCCCCATGAAGACGACCACCATCTTCCCTCCCACCGGGAGGGGCGGACCCGAGGTGGGGCTGGAGCAGGGAGATTCAGGCCGTGCGTCCTGCAGTTGGAACCCTTCAGCACGTCCTCTCCTGCCACCTGGCCGGCCCCGGCCCAGATGGGAAAGGGGGACGGGGGAGGGGGAGGGGGAGGCGTGTGGCAACAGCAGCCGAGTTCCGTGAGAGAATGATCATGGGCCAGGTGAGCCGGAGCAGGTGGTGGCTTGAACAGGTGCTTTCGGGGCTGGACTTCGGTCAGTGGACAGCGTTCCCTCGCGCTCCTTATCACCATCGCCATGCCGACGGTGATAGCGGTAAGGAGAATGACGACGACCGGGCGGCCATGGCCCGAGCACTGACGCCTGCGAGGCGCTGTTTGGAGCCTCTGGCGGGAAGGAAGCCTCCAGCCTCGCGCACGCTCTGCGGGGAGAGACGTCCGTTTTACAGATGGGGAAAGTGCGGTGCGGAAAGGCTAGGGAAGCGTCCCCGAGTCGGCGGCACAGCGTGGCAGGGTGCAGTTCCGACCCAGGCATGTGGCTCCGGAGCCCACATCCTGCTCTCCTGACCCCGCCCCCAAGTTCACGGTTGCCTCGTGCTGCCCCTCGTCGCTCCCGGCCACAGCCACCTGCCGGTGCTCTGGTCCGAATCCTCCAGCCAGCTCCATCTCCACAGCGGGTCCATTTTCGCCAAAGCTGGCTCTCAGGGCCGGAAGCCAGCCTGACGGCCAGCCACACCGCAGTCTCAGAAAGCGGGACCGGCCCTCGGGGTGTCGTACATGCTGGAGATGGAAACCCACAAATCCGGTCTGGACAAAACCGTCGGGGACCCTAATACAAAAGGCCAGGACGTGGCCACCCAGCTCCCGTCCGGCTTTGGTTTGACCACGCTCACTGGTGGTCATTCGACCGGCTGTGGTTTCCGGCCCAGGCCAGTGACGTTCAAGTCCAAGTTTCCGTAACTACGTGGTAGACCCTGTCTCTAGGCCTCTGAATGCCCCCTGACCTCTCCCATATCCATACTTTCTCCTTTCAAGACTCATCTTTCATTTTTAAACCAAATTTCTCTTCTCCCTTTCATTGTGTTGATTAGCCATCACCATGGCAACCTTCCCCACCCTGACCAACCTCTTAGGAATGAGCCCCAGGCAGGGGCTGTGAGAGTCCTCTCTACTGAGATGAGGTGGTGATGGCTCACCTCCCCCCAAACCATCAGGGATGAGTGTCCTTCCGCCTGTTTGTTTGTAGCAGGGACAGCTCTGTGACTAGACCTCGGGGTAGGGCAGGAGAGACCTCCCCTGGGGGCGGGGAGTAGGTGAGTTGCCTTTGGGGTTACCTCCTCAAATAAAAAAAGGGAGGGATGCTCTAGGTCCCTGCACAGCACAAAACCTAAAGTGCAAGGTCATCAAACCGTATGTCTATTTTTTCAAAAAAAGGCCGTATTCTACCTATTACAAAAACTGAAGACTTTTCTCACACTTGTGATCACAAACTGCTTTGGTGTATGATTTTGGTCAAAAAAATAAAGCCATAAAGGCACAAAAGACAGGCACGGATGAAGGTCATCTCACAAACCTTGCTGTATTTGTAGGTAACAAATACGCTGCACTTGACTCTCCAGGAAAATATCAAATAACTGTGAGCCAAAAAAAAAAAAAAATATTCAGAAGGTATAGATTTAAATACATTTTGTTACAGTAACCACCCATAAATATTTTCCCAGTGATAAAGGGGAATAATACCACCTCATTTAAAACTGTACTCCTTAAGCAATAGTTGAAGAGACTCGGCTAATTAAAAAAATACCCATGTTATCGTTTTCATCCCGGTGCAAGCGAATAACCGTTTTTCCTGATATGTGTGTGTGTTTTGTTTTGTTCTGTGATACGAATGCCATAGCGTTTGTTTCATGGATATATGGCCACGATAATGGCCCTAACCAGAAAAACCGCACCCTGTGGCCGGTACGGGAGGTGACCTCTTTCTAGAAAGGTGAGCTCATTCCCAGTGTCGCTTGCCAGGTATAACGAGATAGGTTGTTCAGATCTGAAATGACCAGAGAGATATTCTCAGCCCGGATCTCGAGGTGATTTCACAGGTGTATGCACATATAAATATCCATTACCTGTGTATAGCTTTGTACACTTTACTCTCTTATGTCATGATCCCACAGACAGATAGAAGACACCATCAGAGAGGGTGCTGAGGGTGAACCTCAGAGAGGTCGAAATGCTTCCCGAATGGTGGAGGGGGAGGGGAGGGGTGATGTCACCTAGATGACCACAGAGGTTGGTCCCAACCTCACTCCCGGTCACAGGATAGGATCGTGAGCTGTCCACCTCTGTTCCATCTTTCCTGCATCTCTTCGTCCAGATTCTTACCCTAGCCGATCAGGGGCAGCCCAGCAAAGTGCTCCCCAAGAAGCCCAGCACAGGGCGCGAATCCTCTTGCAGGGGGTTCGAGCCTGGGACTCGCTTAAAAACACAGATTTCCGGCCCCACCCTAAGCCTTCAGGCCTGGTCTGTAGGTGGGGACCAGGAAAAGGTGTTTCTCAGCCCCCACCCTCCGGGGGATCTGAAGATGAGCTGTTTGGGCACGCTGCCTCGGGCCTCAGGTGCTGCCCGCAAGCCTGGGTGGCAGAAGCCCCCGGGCGTGGGGGGCGGGGGAGCAGGGAGAGGCGTTTGGGGGCCCACGGGGAGGTGCATGCCCAGAGGACTGGTGTCGCTGTCGGGGGTCAAGCTTCGCCCGGCGGGCAACTCCCCTGCGCTGTCAGGAGCAGAGAGCGGACAGTGCACTTTTAGAAGGAGCTGCTCTGCCACAAGCCGGCGCCCGGCAGAGCGAGAGGGGCTGTCTCGGTGGCGAGCACAGACGTGGCGTCCACCAGCTGCCGCTGCTTCCAGGCTGGCCTTGGAGGGCAGGGCAGGCTGAGCGCCCTGCATGCTCGCCTCCATCCTGTGTCCATCATACAGGACAGGCGGGGGGCCGGCACGGGGCGGGCACACCCTCAGCGCCTCCGGACCCTGGGGCGGGCCTCGGGCCGGGTCTCAGAACCCATCTGGGCCGTAGGCACCAGGATGCCTAAGGGGCCGCTCAGGGACGAGGCCGAAACGCCAGGGCCGTGCCTTCCGATTCTTCATCCTTGACCAACGTCAGCGTCCCTCGCTGCCTTGCCGACCACGGCCCTGCCTTACGGTTTCGGATGCCCAGTGCCTGGCGCCAAGCCTGGCCCACAGTGAGTATGAGATAAATACTCGCTGCATCGAGTTGAATTCTTTTCCGATGGCCCCTGAGTCCCCCCATCTCTCTCATCAGGGGTCCCAGCAGCAGGGCATTGGCTGAAAGGCGGACGAGGTCCCACCGGCACCCCGCACACGGGAAGCGCTCGGTGTACTCTCGAGTTGAAATGAGCGTCTGCAAAGCCCTCCACCGTGAGTCTGGGGTTGGTCCGTGAGTCCAGGTGAACTTGACTGCCCTTGTAGCCGGGGAACAAACTACCACGCCCGCCCCTGGCCCCGTCTGCGACCTCTGCTCTCAGTGTGAACAGGTGAGACGCTTCGGCTTGTTCCTGCCCCGGTCTGACCTGGGGAGGTCAGGGAGGCCGCGTCCCCAGCTGCGTGGTCTTGGGCAAACCGCTCAACCTCTCTGAAGCGCAGGGACAGAGGTCCGGCAGGGACCGGGGCCGTGCGTGGAGCCGTCACTGTAGACGGCGTTCCATTTACTAATAAGGACACAGTTTACACTTCCGTCCACACGTTCACACAGACGCGCGTTTTGTCTGCGTGGTGGTGTGTGGGGGGGAGGCGCATCCTCCGGACTTGAACACGCAAACCGGTCGCTGCCCAGGCCCCGCATGAACGTCCATCCTTGTCCTTGGGACCCTGTGTTCTGAGTCACGGCCTTCGTTCTCAGGAGCACAGGGGACGTAGGTCACTGGCAGCTGTCACTCTCCAGGGGCGGGAGTGGAGGGGAGAGTTCGTGGAGCAGGATCAAGTCACCCACCATCTATTGTAGCGTGCAATTGATTCTGGATTCAGAATCTTCTTTAGGTGAATGGGGATTGGGTCAGGGCGCTAATTTTATTGATACATTTTTTAAATAGATGTGATACAAGTTTACTGATATTTATCCACACAATGTAACAAGGGCTTGCTGTGTGGGATTTTCAAAGCAGACAAAGGGGAAGTTGAGCAGTGGCCACGTTCGGGCCGAGTTCTCGGGAGCCCTGTAGGAGAGGGAGCGGCTCCCGCCGGCTCATCTGCGGTGGGGACGCGCCCGGGGCCCAGGGGCAGCTTTAAGAAACTCCGTCGCTGGATAACAGCAGCGGGAACAGTGGATTCTGGGTGGGGACAGGAGAAGAACCAGACGCCACCGCGGTTGCGCCTTGGTCGTGCACCGCCCCGTCCAGGCGGTGCACTGGGTGAGGGAAGGCCGTGAGCAGGGCGCTCTCGGAAACGCTGCGCCTGCACAGTGGGGAGGCGCCCGGACATTGGGGTCCCTGGCCCAGGCCAGGGCGCCCCTCCCCCGTTTCCGGAGGGGACGCCTTCATCTTTCCTGAAGCTGGGAGAGGTCGCTCTGAGGTCGGCTAGCGCAGCAAGACCTGTGCCGGCCCCTTGCCCTGGAGGAAGAGGAAAGTGGGACAGCCGAGGGTGGTGACCCAGGCGTCCAGTGGCCGCGACAGCCGAGGGTGGTGACCCAGGTGTCTGTCCGGTGGCCGCACGCCGCAGCGGGTCACGGTCGTCGGCAGCCGGCCTTCCTGCTGCGAGTCACGCCCCTGCAGAGCTGCCGGGCTCCCGGCCTTGTGCTTGGCAGGAGGTCCTGGGGGGCCCCCGAGGGCTCCCAGGCCTGAGGGAGCCGTCGGCCCTGGGCCTCTCTCTCTCACTGTCACGTTGACGTTTTGCAAGCCTCTGAAAATAGCCAGAACCTCTGGGTTGGCCTGGTCCTCGGGCGGACCAGGACCCTGAGGCCACAAACTCCTCACAGTCCTGATACTAGAGGGTGACTCTGGGCCTCCTTGTGGGTTGGCTCATCCCCCCCGACTCCCATTCACCCTCTCTCCAGGCGAGCACTCGAAAGCTGCCTCACGCCTCTCCCTGGCACGAGCCCACGGAGCCAGAGCCGTGGTTCGCGGCTCTCAGGCCCACAAAGTCTGGACCTGGTGAGCTGTGGCTGTTTGCGTCACAGTGGGAGGAATCTCGAGTTCACAGGGGTTAAGCACGTGGCCGAGGCCAAGCCTGTGGCAGCCCGCTGAGTCGTTCAGCCGCCCTACCAACGCTGTTTAGACGAGGCCAGGCCCCCAACGGAAAGGGGAACGGAGCTTGCAAGGACAATTCGGCAGGCGGGAGGGAGTGGACTTGCAGGCCAGTGGAACAGGCAGGTATTTAAGTCAGTGCAGGCGAGTTTTACCGGTTGGAAGGATAGGGGAATGAGTGAGTGTTCAACCAGGAGCTGGCGTGTGCTAAGCCTTCTGTGCAGTGTCTCGGGGAGTGTTCACAGTAGCCCTAGGAGATGGCTTTGCGGAGAACCCAGGAACTCGTGGTGACCAGCTGTGGTTCGGGATGTCCAGGGGGCCATTAAATTGCTCCCAACAGCAAATCCGATCTCCAACGGTCCTCAGAGGCCCCCACCACTGGTGTAAGGTGCTGGCTCTGAATAACATCCCGCCTCCAGGCGCCCCATAAATTACTGCAGTGCGTGCCCACCCTGCACCACCCACCACGGGAGAGTCCCCCCTCCCGGCTCTGAGGTCAGCCCGGAGGAGGCTGAGGACAAGACACAGCTGCTCCCTTGGGACTGGGTGGTACACGGGATTCCTGTGCCTGAGAAGTATGGCAGGAATTTCATTACCCGGTGAGGAGCCCTGGGCTGCCCACGCCTGCCACAGAGCCACCGAGTGGGCCACAGCTGATGGACGGCTGGGCCTGCCTCCGTGACTGAGTGGCCCCCAAGGAGGCCAGACTGAGTGGCCCCCAAAGAGGCCAGATTTCTCTGGACGAGGCTCAGCCTCTGCAGAAGGGTCCAACGTGGACTTGGGGCCCTTTTCCCATGACGTTCCTCTGGTTCTTCCCCGCTCCTGTGAAGCCTCAGCCTCCCAGCCAGGGGTGCCACCTGAGTAACGACTGACACCCCTCCAGGGTCCCCGGTGCTTGGGCAGCATGGCCAGCTGTGGGCTCACCAGCGCCTGCTGCTTCATGGATACACATAAATGTCCTGTGACCGTAAGGATGCGGCTCAGGGGACGCTGAGACACACAGCCAACCCAGGCAGAGGCTCAGACACGTCTCTCCATGTCCCGGCTTTGCCCACACACACCCTGCACCCTGGGGGTGCCCGCACGCCGCCCCTCACTGCCCACACACGCATGACTCATGCGGCCCTGCTCCCCGGGGACCTTCTTCTTGCAAAGCCTTCGCTGACACTCCGTCTCCACGAGGCCACGGCGGGCAGTGGTGTGCGGCTTGCTTCAAATCTAGTTCTCCAGCCACGTGGCTTTGGGCTTCGGAGGCGTTTAAGTTCTCTGTGCCGCAGTTTCCTCATTTATAAACCTTGACGACCGTAGGGTTAGGTGAGCGTGCGTGTGGGAAGCGGGTAGCGAGGCCTGTGCCGGCGTCACGCTCATCCCGCCTGGGTTCGTGGCCCCTGGTCCTGCCACCTCGGCAGTGGCCTCGTCCCATCGCAGCGGACCCCTGCGGGCAGGGGCCGTGTCTTATGGTCGCCCCATAGAGCAGATGCCCAGGAAGTGATGTCTCTCTTGTAAACTTACGGGGCAGGTGATTCACACGGCGACTGCCATGCACCCTTCCTCAAAGGGAACCCACTCGGCTTCTCGAGTCACTCATCCGACCACTTATCGACTTGGGAGGAAGCCACGCCTGTCCCCAGCAGTCTGTGGCCCCGAGCAGGGCCGGGAGAGAGGCCGGATTCACAGGAGAATATTCCCGGGGATCTGACAGGTACACGGGAGACGCTGGCTGGAAGATGGGACGCCCACGCCCCCCACAGTTGTGGCAAAGACGGAGGAGCAGTGACAAAGGGACTGATGTGGCAAAGTCATGGATGGGACACTAGAGAGACGCCAGCTATTCCAGAAGCTTCTCCCCCTGCAGCTCCTCACATCCGACACCCTCCCCTGAGACCCGGACCAGGGGTCTGAGCCTGTGCCCCTCACCCGAGGGAACAGCGGCCTCCGGGGCCTGGGTCAGAGGGCACAGCTGTCCCTGTTTGCCACCCGCCTCCAAGCAAGGCCCTGCCCGCTGGCCGGACCCCTGCCCCGGCCACTGGGAAATGAGTCTGCCAGGCGGGGGAGCGTGGTGGGTGAGCGTGGTGTGTGAGCATGGTGTCTCCCGCAGCGGGTGCAGGGGCTCTCCGGGCAAAGCCAGGCTCACGCCTCAGTGGGTTCTGCTGCCCCCGTGCCCCAGGCCTCGGTCCTGCCCATGTGCGTCCCTCTGCTCTCTCCTCTCCCTCCCTCCTCCCTCCTCCCTCCTCCCTCCTCCCTCCTCCCTCCTGAGTCCTCCCCAGACCGTTCTTCTCCCCTGAGGAGGCCACAGCCTCCTCCAGACAGCTCGCTTTGCCCTTGGCCTCCCTCCAGACGGTAGTTTCCATTCCCCTCGGCGGGGACCAGGAGGGGCGGCCGGGGGCTGTGGGGGGCGGGAGGCCGACCAGCCCTCCCAGCTTCTCTGCGGGACGGGAGTATTTCTGGCGGGCACGCTCGGCCTTTCCAGAGAGCTCCTGTTCCCTCCGCGGCCGCCTTCGGGCCTGGGGCTCTGAGCCCACGTCAGCTTCTGCAGATCTGCCTTCCCTGTGCACGTGTGCCTGTGTGTGCGTGCACACTCACGGGCGTGCATGGAAACACACACTCACGGGCTCCCACAGTCACCCGTGCCTAGCGCATTCACACCCACGATCACGCTCACAGTCTCACGGGTCACAGGCCCATGCTGGCCCACTCACACACGCACACCCACGCGTACTCACACACGCACAGGCACGCTCACGTGCACACACGCACCCTTTGCTCCTCGGCATCCCCGTGGAGGTAAGGGCACACGTCGGAGCCAAGCCAGCCAACCTAAATAATGCAAAAAAGTAAAGTCAAACATGCAGTTCAGCGCAAACTGCGAGAAACCAAAAACGACAAACATCCGAACGCTGTGGTCTGATGCACAGATGCCCCCTGCGAGTCTGTCTCTCCTCCAGAGCCCCGGCCGCTGACCAGCTGTGCCGGGGGCTGGCATGCCAGTGGGCAGAGGGACCGCCCTGGACATTCAGAACCAGCGCTCCAGGACAGCCGGCCTGGCCCAAGCCCTGGCCTCCTCTCAGCTCCCTGACCAGTGATTGCTCAGCAACAGCCTTCCTGGCCTCCCCCTGAGCTGTAACGGGACCCTAGGCAGGTTTGTTGAAGACAAAGGAGGGTGTGGGCAGCAGCTCCGGTTTCAGGACCTGTCCCCAAGGCCCCTCCCCCAGGAAGAGAGGGAACAGGATCTGGGAGGAAAGGTGAGCAGCCCCCCCCCCCCAGAAGCAGCTCAGCAGGAGAGAAGCAGGGAGGAGGGGTGGACCTCCCTGTGACACCCTGTGCGTGATGGGCTGGATGCGGGGCCACTGTGGGACTGATTAGGTAATAATCATTGATTAGGTAATAATCATCGATTAGCTCATAATAACTCAATAACTGAAGACGGCGCCTTTGCCCATCCTGTCCCTTCACTGTTTTAATCAGTCAGCGAAAACGCCTGCCGGATCCACAGGAGACGCCAAGCTGCGAGGCGAAGCGCCGCCGAGCGAGCCTCCTCCGTAAAGCAGACTTCACGAGGCGGCAGTCACGGGCTGGAGCCCGCGATTTCAGGAAATCCATTAGAGGGGGAGTTTGGCGGCCCAGAAACTGCCTCGAGGGTGGAAGTCGCTCACTCTCAAACCCCGCGTGAGCCGACAGAGACGCGGCATCGAGAGCGGACGCGGCCGGAACACGCCGTGTGCATGTCGCCTGCTGCCACAGCTCTGGTGGCTGGGAGTCCCTCGAGCGTCCTAGGAGCTCAGGGGCTTGACGGGACTTGACTTCGGGCTCCGGCACTGTGTTTAGAGTGTGAGTATGTAATTGTGCAGCTTGGGAGCTGTTTAGCGCTGCAGTTAAGAGCCAGCATTCTGCAGCCACCTGGCGGGTTCGAGACCCAGCTCCGGGATTTATAAGCTGTGTGTCCTGGAGGGGGTTCCTCGACCTCTCTGCGTATCAGCTGCCTCGTCCACACCGTGGAAGGAATAACACCACCCATCTCCCAGGGTTGGGCGAGGAGAGAGCCTGCAACTCTAGATGAAACACCTACAACAGCGCCCGGCACACAGCAAACACTTTCGAGTGGTTGCTACAGGGAACGGCGACTGAGCCGTGTGTTATTGGTGAGTTCTTTTCGCCTGCAGGGCCCAGGGCTCTGAACGCCTGGCCGGCCACCATACGCTTGGCCAACTCGATCTCCAAACTCCTCATTGCCCTGACAGTGCCAGGCTGGGCCTGGCCACCCCCAGAAGGGGTGAGGGCCACACTCAAGTAGCCCCATCAGTAGAGGGGACCAATGGCCCTGTCTCTGTCCGGGACAGCCGAAGGTTACAAGGCCCAGCCCACATTGGTGCCCCTGGTGGGACCCACTCATGACGGGCTGTCCCCCCGCCCCCGGCTGGCCCACAGGGACCACTCTACGGAGGACCCGTGGCTGCAGGAAAGCACGTCCTGCACCCCAGCGCCATACGCAGCCGTCCCGCAGAGGACGAGGGGGCCACCCTCCCCATCTCCTCCTCTCGCTGGGGGTCTCTCTTCCCCCCCACTGAGTCTGGGGGGCCTGGGGCGGGGCCGTCAAGGTGTAACGTTATGCACGCGTCTGCTTGTGCGCAGGAAAAGCCTGCTGTCGCTCGGCCCCTTGACGATGTGTCTGCCGTCGGCCCCACACGCCGCCCCACACGTCACCACGCTCCGCGACCCGTCTCCCCGCCCACGTGGCAGCAGCATTGGTTTCGGGAGCCTGGGACCCTCGTGGAGAAGAGGCTGAGACAGCGCTTCGCAGAGATGGAGGCCGCTGCTCCCGGGGCGGGTCCCGCTCTGAGAATCGCCCCCGCGTACACCCCCCGCCACCCCGCTCGATGCTTTTCCCACAAACCAGAACTGGTTCGAAGCGACCGAAACCAGGCCTAAAAATCAACAGAATCCGCGCTGCCGAACCGCATCTGGACACCGCAGTAGGTCTGTCCGCATCCTTTGGGGCCACACTTGTGTTTTGCTTTGTGTTGTGCGTCACGTGACTTGTGTCGTTCAGCCCAGCCGGGCGTCAGAGCCAACGCCAGGCACCGGCTCCTTCAACCCTCACGACCGCTCGGCAGAGTATACGCTGTTCTTAGCTGCACCCCCGTTTGCGGAGGGGGAAACCGAGGCACGGGGAGGTTGAGGAGCACGCCCGAGGCGCACAGCCAGCGAGCAGCCAAGTCGGGGTTCACACCCAGGCAGCGAGCTCCGGGGTCCACGGCCTAACCCACGTGCTGCCTCTCGTCCCATCACACTGGCCGGCGTGTTCCACAAGTGGCCTGGAACGTTCTAGAAGGCGGAGTGGTCATAAAAACATCTTGCGGGGCTCCAGCAGGCGATCAGCGATGCCCGCAGTTGCCGTTGACACGGTGGCGATGACCCGGCCGGCGTCCACCTCCAGGCCACCGTGGAGCCTGCGGGCTGGGGAGCGGGAGGGAGCGGGTCCTGCCCCACACTGGCCCAGGGGCCCGTGCCGGTGCCCGGTGCCTGGTGTCCGGTGTTCGGTGCCCGGTGCCCGGTGCCCGGTGTCCGGTGTCCGGTGCCCAGTGTCCGGTGTCCGGTGCCCAGTGTCCGGTGCCCGGTGCCCGGTG
>CM053513.1:1393148-1438110 GCA_028627145.1 Eidolon dupreanum
GTCTCCCCCAGCCCTCCCGCTCACCGGGACAGAGTCCCCGCTGGTTTCACAGCCAGGTGGAATGGGGGCTCCTCTTCCTGGCACTGAGCCCTGAGTGGGGGGCCTGATCTGGGGCTGGAACCCCTCATTCTTCAGGGAGGACCTCCACAGCTATAGTGTCCCTCCAGATTCTTTATCACTGCATGTGGTGTGGGACCTGCCTTTTCTGTGTCCCCACCCCTCCTACCAGTCTCGATGTGGCTGCTTCTTTGTGTCCTTAGTTATAGGGGTTCTGTTCAGCTAGTCTCACTAATGGTGGTTCTCTAATTTGTTGTGATTTTGATGTGGTCATGGGAAGAGGTGAGCACAGAGTGTACCTACTCCGTCATCTTGACTGGAAGTACTGGGCATTTTTAGAGCACTGGACAACACCCTGGATCCCAAATGCTGCCAACTCCATTTTCCCCTGGACCCCCGTCTCTTCCTGATTTAGACAGAAACCTTACTAGGTAGGTATGGTGGATGGTCCCCTGTGGCCACTAAAAATAATTATCAGCATTTGTCAAGCACTACTATGTACCAGTTCCTACAGAAACATTATCACAAATCCTCCTAAGAAACCTGCAAAATAGGTTTTACTCTTCCAATTTCATAGATCTAGAAACTGAGGCCCAAGTCTCAGCCGGCAAGTGGGAGAGCCAGCTTCACACCTGGGCCATCGGACTGTACCACCCAGCTCTCCACCGGCATGTGGTGCAGGTAGACACAACGCACCTGCTTTGAGCAGCACTTTGACACAGTCCAGGTGCTCCCGGGCGCAGGCAACATGCAGAGGGGTCCCAAAATGGCAATCGTGTGCTTCCAGATTGGCCCCAACATCAATAAGGAGCCTCACGCATTCAGAGTTTCCTTCAAAGAAATAGAAAAGGATGAAAACTGTCAATGAACACATACGTTTGAAATGACGAGCGTGACAAAACTGGCTGGTAAGCCCCATGCTTGGCTGTGGGGGAGAGAGGGGAACCAGGCCTACGTCCCAACCTAAGAGAGCAGTTCATGACCCCATGTGGCCCTAGGGAGCAAGAAGATGCCTGTCCTTTCTCCTGAGGGCACAGCGGTTCCCCAAGCCTCCTGGCAGGGGCAGAAAGGGAGCACACAGCACAGCCAGCCCTATTGCTGGAGAGCGGAGAGTTGGAGAATGCCACTCCTGAACAGCCAGAGAGGACTCCCCTCAATGCTCCCCAGCTTCTCAGTGGGAGAGAAGGTGCTCCCCGCCTCGGGGCTGCCTCCTAGGTGTGCTGGGAGCACCATGCCTGGAGGCGATGACATAAACCTGCCGGCATCCCCGGTCCAAGTCTCCTGGGTGAACTACCTAGACTTTATAATCACGGGTTCCCAGCCACAGACGCCTTTCCTGCCTCTTCCCCTGGCCCCTCTGCAGGTGTCTTAAACACAGGTTAGGGTCACGCTCTATCGTGCACGAGACCCCCCTCTTTTCTCATCACTCGATCAAGCTTCCTTTCGGCAGCCATTGCGTTTCCACCTCTAGCCCTGAGATCCAGCCCCTCGTCTACAGCCGTCTGCTGGCCATTCTCGTTTGGATGTCTGGACCACGATCAAGGCCTCCCTGTCCCCTCCCTGTCCCCAAGTCCTCCTGGCCAGTGCATGGCAGCCGTTGGCCACACTCCCCGCTCAACCCATGCTCTCCTCTTCCTCACGTCAAAGCCCATTCATTCTTCTCGGAGTTTTCTGAACGAATTCATCTCACTTCAGCCCCGATGCTCTGCGCTCGGATCATCATGATGTGCCAACTCACCCCCCACTTCTCGGCATTCCCCCCCCCACCACCATGAAGAGTAGCAGAACACGCCACCCCGAAATATGTCACGTTGGCATGCGGTTTATTGTGAGCTGAAGACAACTGAGAAGAAACAGAAAGGAGAAACGCCCTTTGCCCTCCCCCAAATGGCCCAGAAGTAGGACATATATTGGTAAATGTGTTCCCCTCCCCTCTTTACCAGAAAGGACAGAAGTTACACAGCAGTGGCTGCTAAAACCAGCCCTATCTACCATTAATTCCCCCATATATTTGCCTCCCCCCAACTTGTCATCCCAGAAGTTTTTCCTTTGTCTTGTCATTCCTGTGTAAGCCCATGTTCTGGTTAGAACATGGAGTGAGTGACAGACACATCGCTGAGTTCTCGTGTGCATGTGTGCGATGCCCTGCCCTCACTAAGAAACTTCTGTTTCTTCTTGTTAATCAGTCCCTTGTCAGCCTCATGGGTGGGCCCAGCCAGTGACCCTAAGGTAGGTAAACTTTTCCTCCCCTATAGTGTACACATATGGCCACTAAACTAACCCTTAAAAATATCGTTTTCCTGTCATTCAACATCTGTGCGTAAACCTTCAAGAGCTGCCCATAGCAATCCCCAGGGCCTGCGGGTGGTGACAGATGACGTAACCGGGGGGGACTGGGGCATGAGGCAGCTGCCAACAGGGGCCCCGAGCGAAAGCACAGAAGAGGCCACACCGCACACCCCAGCAAAGTGCAACAAAGACAAACGCCGACTGAAATATAGGCCACGGGCTCGCCGCCTTTGCCCAAAAGAGTACAATCCGTAATCGTTGATTTGTCATTTAAAAAGTGTCCGCCAGCTGGGTGCATCTGAAACTTCTAGTCTTATCTCCCGGGAGCTTCTGACACAGTGAGACCGGACATCATTTGCCCCGTGCCCGGCCTTCCTCCTCCCTTCCCACCACCACCAAGTCCACCCACCCTAGGAGGGCAGCTGAAACCCCACCTGCTCCCCGACCCTGCAGGGCCAGCTTCGGCTACTTTGAGAGCACCTGTCCTCAGGGATGTGTCTGGGTCCCGTCCCCCAGCTAGAGCAAGGGCCCACAGGGCCAAACGACAGTGAACACTGAGAGGCCGCAGCGTGCACCGGTCTCTGGTGTTAGCGTCTGAAAGGCACCGAGTGTCTGCTGAGCATAGAATCCTGCCCCGTCCTGGGCGAGGAGTCTCCAGGGGGAGAGCTGGGGCCCCCCGCGGCCAAGCGACCAAGAGCCGATGCAGACCGGGAGCAATCCCGGGCCGGCCGATGGCTTCCACGTCCTGCCCACACAGCTCCCGTCCACCTGACTCACCGCTCATGCAGGCCTCGTGCAGCGGGGAGGCCGTGTACAGCGGAGGGTTGACCTTGGCCCCGTGGGAGAGCAAGAGCTTCACACACTCGATGCTGCCCGAGGCGCAGGCGTCACAGAGCGGGGTGCTGCCGTCGATGTTCCGAGCGTCCACCTCATGGGCAGGAAGAGACAGGTGTCATGGGGCAGAGGGAACAGCTCGCTTTCTCGTCCTGATGCACGTAGGACACTCCTCGGTCTTTCTAAGTTCTCAGGTTTCCTAGCACGTGCTGAGGAGGCACGCGGGCAGGGAGCTCTCGGACAGAAAGGGACCCGGGTTGGGGCCGCCTACCAGCCTCCTAAGGACACGCATCGTCCTGTCTGGGGTTCTTTTCTTTCCAGGATCGCCTCTGGCCACCACCCCGGCACCCAATACGCACAGCGCAGGCGAGGGGAGCTCCAGGTTCCAGCCAAGGAAGGCAGGGCATAAGGACGGGCTCTAACACCAGCCTCAGCCAGGCGTGCCTCAAACTGCTTAACATGCCCCCTCCAGCTGGGGAATCGAAGGGCGGGTTAAAGCAGCTCCCAGCTGACAGATTCTGCGAAGAATCTGTCCAAACCTTGTTCCCTTCCTCTCGAACCACCTTCACGGCCAAGCTTTGGGAAGGAGTACACAGTTCACCAATGGCACTTGTCCCGCACCCTGAACCCCGACCCTGGAGCCTGCATCCCCCCGATCCCACCCAGCCCAGCGGCGTCCAGTCAGCTCGCCCAGCCCGCTGTCAAATATCCAGCAATTCCGCCAGCTGGAAAGCGCCGGCGGCTGGGACCGCGTGGCGTGAGCACTCACACCGGGGGAAGCAGCAGAGCAGGTCAGAATCTCGGTTCTGTTTCTGTTTACCTTTCTTCTAGGGAGCAGTGTGCCAGCACCCCACTTAGTCACCCTGCTGCCTGAGCCAAGGCCCCGGGAGCCTGAGTCTATGATGAGCACGGCCTGCCAGGCCCCCGCCCACACCACACAGGGCGTCCCCTCCACCATGTGGCTAAAACTGGCTTCTCGTTGCCCGCCGGTGACCCCTGCCAGTCCAGTCCACGACCACACTTACTGGTCTTAGCGTGCACTTGACACAGACGGCCCCTCCCCAATCCCTTCTTTTCCTCCCTCTCCCGTCCCTTTGGCTGGTCACGCTCCCGTTGACAGCCTCAGCCCGTCTCGCTGGGTGTCCCGGGGGAGGGCGGCTCACCTGAGCGCCAGCGGCCAGCAGCAGCTGCACGCACTGCGCCTGGCCCTGCAGGCTGGCCGCGTGCAGGGGCGTGATGGAGTCCACCGTGACCTGGTTGACGCAGGCGCCGCTCTCGATCAGCTGCTGCAGCCGCAGGGCCTCGCCCTGCTGGGCGGCCTCGTGCACGGCCGTGCGCTCCACCCAGAAGCCTGGCGGGGAAAGGACCGGGTGCTGAGCCCAGGGTGCTGAGCCCAGGCAGGTCAGAGGGGCAGAGCCCACGCACAGGGACCCTTCCGACGCCGACGCCAGACGTGGCCGCGTGATTCGCCCACACACTCCTCTCGATCCTAAAGGCTGCAGGTCCATCCTCGGTGGCACGAGGGCCTTTGTGACTCACCTCCTTAGCCCATCCCCCACACCACCCCGCGAAACCCACTTTTCTGTCACACTCGCAGCTCATCATTGCCTCTCCCGTGCCACACCTGCGTCTCCTTGCATGTCTTCTCTGCCCCCACCCCAAGCGTCCACCCTGCAATCTCCTGCTCAGATGCCGACATACTCCACGTGCACCCAGTCGAAATATCTCCTGCTCTGAGAAACAGTTCCACACGATACCGGCACGTATGCAGTCACTCACACTGTCCCCCTCCTTGCCCGAGAGTGCCCTGAAAGGAGGGACGGGGTTTTAATGCTCAATTTAGCAGATTCCTCAGGGTTTTCTAAGCACAAAATCATGTCATCAGATACAGTTTTGCTTCTCCCTTTCTAATCTGGATGCTTTTATTTTTTTTTTTCATGCTTGGTTGCCCTGGCTTGAACTTCTAGCAGTGTTAAATGGAAGTGGTGGCAGCAAACATCTGTCCCTTGTTCCTGGTCTTGGAGCTAAAGTTTGTCTTTCACCACGAAGGATGATGTTAGTGTGGGGATTGCAGATACCCTTTATCAGGCGAAGGAAGTTCCTGTCTACTCCTGGTTTGTTGAGTGCTTTTATCATCAGAGGGTGTTGGAATTTGTCAAATACTCTTTCTGCATCTATTACAATGATCATGCTGGCTTTTTTCCCCCTTAAGTCTATCAAAATGGTATATTAGGTTAATTGATTTATAGATGTTAAACCATGCATTCCTGGAATGAATCTTACTTGGTTCTGGGGTATGACATTTTTTTTTTATATGATGCTAGATTTGGTTTACTTGTATTCTTTGAGGATTTTTGCGTCTATATTCACAAGTGTTGTTTTTCTTGTGATTGATGTATTTGTCCGGTTTTGGTATCAAGGTAATACTGGCCTTACAGAATGCGTTGGGAAGTATTCTCCTGCTTTTTGAAAGAGTTTTGGAAGAACTGGTATTAAATCTGTCAATGTTGGGTCAGAATCACCTGTGAAGATATCTGGGCCTAGATTTTCCTATGTTAAACTTTTACATTATTAACTTGATCTCTTCATTTGTTATAGGTCTATACAGATTTTCTATTTTCTGAGCCACTTTGTAGGCTCTTTAGGAATCTGTCTACTTCATCCATGTTTTCTAGTTTGTTGGCATACAATTCGTCGTGGACTGAATTGTGTCCCCCAAAATCCATACATCGAAGCCCTAACCCCTAGTACCTCAGAATGAGATTATATTTAGAAGGGTGGGGAGCTTTACAGGGATGATTAAATTAATCAGACTGGAGTCTCTATAAGAAGAGATTAGGGTTCACGGAGGAATACTAGGATGTTCATACACGAAGCGAAACCACGTGGGCACACAGAGACGAAGTGAGGAGGGTCTGCAGGCCAAGGGGAGAGGCCGCAGCAGGAAGCAAGCCTGCCAGCACCTTGGTTTTAGACTTCCGGGCTCCAGACCGTGAGAAATGGATGTCTGTGGTCTCAGCCGCCAGTCTGCGGTGCTTTGCTGTGGTGGCCCTCGCTGAGAGAGACACAGTGGTTCACGGTTGTCCCTTATGGTCTTTTTCATTGCTGCAAGGTCCACAGGAATGTCCCCCTTTCCATTCCTGATCTGGTAACTTGAGTCTTCTTTTTTTTTCATAGTCAGTTTAACTAAAGGTTTGTTAATTTTGTTTATCTTTTCAAAGAACCAATTTTAGGTTTTGTTGATTTTTCTAGATTGTTTTCTGGCCTCTGTTTCATCAATTTCCTCTCTAATCTTTATTTCTTTCCTTGTGCCTTCTTTCAATTTAGTTTCCTTTGCTTTCAGCATCTTAAGATGGAAGGTTAGGTCATTGCTTTGAGGTCTTTTGTTTTTTTTTTAATACAGGTGTTTACTGCTATAAATTTCCTCTAAGTACTACTTGAGCTGCATCTCATAAATTTTGGTGTGTTGAGTCTTCATGTCCTTGCATCTCAAACTATAATTATTCATTTTTGCATTCCAACCTCATCAAGTACATGTTCAACAAACCTGTTAATAAATAACAAAGGCACCATCCTATCCCAAAATGGAGTAGAATGCTGTCTCTTCTCATCTCATCACTCCCTGCCCGCCACTCACGGTTCTCACACGTGAGCATCAGCATCCCCTGGAGGGCTGAGCCTCACTCTTAGAGTTTGGGTCAGTAGGTGGCAGGTGGGACTTGAGAATCTGAATTTCTAACAAGCTCCCAGGTGATGTCGATGCAGCTGGCCTGGGGACCACACTTGGAGAACCATCACTTTAGACAATGCTCCTCTGTCTGAATAAAGCCCATTCTCTGCCAGCTCTGGCCCATTTACTCACTCCCGCAATCCCCACCCCCAACCTCCCTCCCACCCCCGCCACTCATCCTAGATAGCTTCTACTTGCAACTCTCCTGACTGAAATCCAATGCTTATTTTATCCAGAATGCCTTGCGCCACTCAGCTCCCATCCATGCTGGGATGGTAGCCCCTCCTCTGAGCCCCCTCAATGAATGGTGTCTGTCTTGCCCAGGAGCCAGAGAGCCTGTGTGACCCCATGAAATGGGGACAAGATCATGGGGCGGGGGAGACGAAGGGAGAGCTGAAACACACAGCAAGATTTGATTCCCACAAAATGCGTAAGCCACGTTTGTGGAACGTTCTACCTAACGTCTCGAGAAAGAACCGTAAGTGTGTTTCCCGTTGGTAATTCACAGTCATCCGCGGGCCTGTCTTGGGGTGGAGTGAAAAGCGGCTACAGGTCACCTTAAAGTCAGTCTAGGGGGAGCAACACCCCAAGGGCAGAATGAGCAGAGCAGCTGCGACCCTAAAAAGAGGAGAGAGCAGGGTGAGGCCCTAGGACTTGCCGCGGAAGCAAACGTGCAGCTCAGGAAGGCTGGGCCCCGGGGCCTTTGGCAGGTAGCCCGGCACGGCTCCCACAGGTGTCGCATCAGCGGCTACCTGGAGAGACGTGGCATCTTCCACTGCAGTGTACGAAGACGAATGGGATGGGATAGTCAGCATTCACGGTCACGGGGGACATGCAGACAATCCAGAGCAACACGATGCCTGCGATACTGGAGGGATGTTTAAGTGATGGGAACTTAGAAGCAAGGCCACTCAAGTGTCCAGGGCCAATCGGGAAGGGACCTCGGAGGAGGCGGGCTGCAGTGAGTCCACGACCGGCCTGACTCGTTTGGCTGAGTATTCCTAGCAACTGGCACAGAATATGGCTCAGCGAAGATGCTCACATCCACCCACTTGTTGAATGAATAAGTGAACGAATGGAGGGAATTACTAAAAGAAATGATAAAGTCTGGACATAAGAATTTTTAAAGAACATCTGATTTTCTTTCTTTACGACCAGTCTATAGAGGAAATGCAAATTAACTGGTAACCAGCAGCAGCCATGGAGGGCAGAGATGAGAAGCAACAGGTGTGAAAACAGAGAAAAGAAACCTGTTTCTTTTCTGCATCAAAGGGCAAGATCAATGGACCGAAAGGCAATGGAACAGGAGAAAATATTTTCAAATCGTACACCTGAAGAGGTTAATATCCAGAGTATGTGAAGAACTCCTACAACTCGACAACATAAACAAACAATCCCATTTAAAAACTGGCAAAGGACTTAAATAGATATTTCTCCAAGGAAGATATACAAATGGCCTACACGCACATGAAAAGATGTTCAGCATCACTAATCATCAAAACCAAACCAAAACCAAAACCAAAACAAAACCACAGTGAGCTATGGCTCACACGCATCAGGATGGCTACTGTCCAAAAACATAAATAAATAAACATTGGTGAGGATGTGGAAAAAATGGGACCCTGTGCACTGTTGGTGGGAGCGTAAGACATCATACGGCTGCGATGGAAAACAGTATTCTGGTTCCTCAAAAAATTAAAGAGAACTACCATATGATCCAGGAATCGAAAGCAAGATACTGAAGAGGTATGTGCACTCTTGTGTTCACTGCTGCATTATTCACAATAGCCAAGAGGCAGAAGCATCCCAGTGACCACAGACGGATGAATGAATGAAGAAACGTGGTTTATCCATAGGACGGAATTTTATTCACCCTTAAAAAGGAAGGCAAGTCCATTACATGCTACATGAATGAAACGAGTACATTATGCCAAGTGAAATGAGCCTATCACAAAAAAGCAAATATTTATATGATTCCACTTGTCTTAGTCATCAAATTCATAATGGCAGAAAGTAGAACTGCGGTTGCAGGGGGCTGGGCAGAGGGGAGAAACGGGGGTCTAAGAGCTGCAGAGTTTTCTGTGTTGAAAGAAGAAAAAGTTCTGAATATCTAATGCACAGCAACGTGCATGTAGCTAATTCTACTGTACACTTAAAACTTATCATCCACCTTAACCATTTCTATGTGTGTATGTGTTTTTTTACCACAATTAAAACTTTAAAAATTACTTTTAAAAAAGTAGCAAAATGATGGAGGAGCCCCTGGGGGTCAGGAGGTTGTCACCTGCAGCTGGTACCAAGGACAGGCTGTCATCCACAGGGACAGTCACAGTGACAGCCACGCCCCCTTGGAGAGGGGCTACCTGGAAACCTGAGACCCTCCCGTTGTTCTGGGAAGTTCCCTCTAGGATCAGCACTCCCTAAATCCCAGCCGTCAGTGATTTGGTTTCCTAGCACCCCTCTTCCCACGGCTCCCCGCCCACCACACCCCCCTCCAGTCATCTCATCCCTCCTTGCCCTTCCCGGGTCCCCTCCCTAGTGCAGCTGGACCCTAGGCGGGTCACACGGGGGATGCTCAGGACCCCTCAATCGCCCCTTTCTTCAGGGCAGACTCCATGCCCCGGGGTCCACAGGCCCTCCAGCTTGGAGTCCCGCCCCCTGTGCAGTCTCCCCACTCTGGATCCCTCCCATTGTCCCAGAGGGACTGTGCCTGCGACATGCAGACCTCCCCCAAGGGCCAGGGAGCACAAGACTGTTTGTACAAAAGCTGACAATGAAGCTAAGAGCTGAAAGGACCTTGGAAATCCAAGGCTGTTTGTACAAAAGCTGACAATGAAGCTAAGAGCTGAAAGGACCTTGGAAATCGTTTACAGTCAGTTGGCCCTTCCAGAAAAGCACATATACCCAGTTCTCTGATAGTAAAGGAACAAAAAAAAAAAAAAGGGTCACAAACTCTTCAAGACAAAGAGACCAACACTAAAGATGACAGCACCTCTGCAGAATGCCCTAAGGGTCAAGGACACACTGTATGTGAAAGATCCCGGCACTTTGGCTTAATGAATGATCTTTGTCACCACCAGCAATTGTGAATAGTGCAGTCTCAGAGTTTCAGTGTACTGCAAAGTAGCAGTCGCCTGGATTCTCAAGGGAAAACAAAAATATTTATTTATTCATTTTTTTGGTAGAAACTTAGGAATTGGGGCTGACTGTCCGGTTGCTTTTTAAGAAATTTTTCAGCCAGGTCTTTTTCAATGTTTTAATGACGAATACCCAAAGTATCATTTGTCAGTAACCATGATGTCAAGTGGGGTTTTAAGAGTTAAATTAGGTAAAAATTAAATTTAAAAAAAAAAGGTTACCTTCCTATAGGGACAAGACAGTCAAAACTTGACAAGAGAGAAAAAAACAGAAAGTGAAAGAGAATATATAAGTGAAAGCAAAAGAGAAAAAGAAGTGAACATAGACTACTAAGGGGTGAAAGACAGCCAGGAAAAGGAAATAGGTTGGGGGGGGAGGGGCAGCTTCTTAGCACACTGTGAGGTCCTTCTTCCCCCTCCACCCTACTCCACTCTCACCACCCCAGTTCTTCCTTCCCTAACGTCAGAACGCAGGTGTGTGTGTGTGGTGGGGGGAGCGTCAGAACACAGGTATGTGTGTGTGTGGTGGTGGGGGGTGCCCACACACCCTAACCATGGAGCAGGCGTCCTCCATCTCCCCCACCTGGGCCCGGGGACCTGGGGACGTTTTTCACTGGGTCATCTAAGCCACGAGGTTCTCACCCTTGGAGGTCATGTTTCTCGGGGCTGGGTGGTGGAGAGAGGAGGATGACATACAGTGGTCTGCCCAGAAGAGTGCTCAGTAAGAGTGTCACTCACTACGTGTGATTTTTTTGAGTGCCCTAAATAGGCTTTTTTAAGTTTGTTTACAAGTCCTCTTTGAGTGCGATTTTAGGATACGCTCTCCTGCTCTAAATATCTCTCTATCTATGAGAAAAGGCCCTGGGCAGGGGTGCGGGGCGATCTACAGATGCTGACACCCAAGTCCACGGAGCTCCTGATTCAGAGAAAGCCAGGCCCCCACCCAGACTCCCTGTGAGAAATCAAAGCAAGGAGCTGCCTCCCAACCCTCTCCACAGCGCCTCTCTCAAACACAGACGCACAGCCGAGGTTTATATGGAAAGAGAAATAGATCAAAGCAGAAAGAAAATAAGGAATTCTGAAGAAACCTGGCCAATGCAGGGAAAAACCTCTAAAGAACTTTTCTTGATACTTCAGAAGAGAGGACAGAAAATACTGAAATAGCAGGGGCCTTTCTAAATGAAAATTCAGGGAATAAGAAGGACATTTTGGCGGTGAAAAAAAACATAACAAAAATTAAAAACAAATCCAATGAAAGAATTGGAAAATAAAGTTCAGGAAATCTGGAGAGTAGAACAAAGACAAGGAGATGAAAAGTACACTAAAAAAAAAAATAGTAAGAAAAATAAAGTTTCCATCCAGGAAGTCTGAAATCCAATTAGCAGGGGTGCCAGAAAGAGAACAGAGAATTCCCAAAGAAGTCACACTAAAAAGTCCCTGAATTAAAGGAGATGAGAGTATAGTTGAGCAGGTTCCCGTGTGTACTCAGAGTGATGTATAAAAAGGGCCCACATCAAGCCACAGCAAGGATCAGGAAAACCCCTAAAATTTTCTAGAGAAGAAGGAAAAACAAATCACATTCAGAGAACCAAGAATTAGAATGGCATCTGATCTCTTCAAGCAGTTCTAGAAACTTAAGGACAGAAGCAACGTCTTCGAAATTCCGTAGGAAACGCATTTCCAGCTGAGAATTCCAAACCCAGCCAGGCTGCCAACGACGTGTGGAGATGGCACCAAGACATCTGGGGACAACTAGCGAGATCTCAACTCGCCCCCTCGTCACTCTTTCTGGGGACATTTCTGGAAGGTGAGTTCCACTGAAATGAGGGGGTTAAATCTGGAAAGAGGGAGATGCAGTTTAAGACGCTGTCCGAGGTTTCTCCACTAAGTGACATTTCTAGAGAGTTCTGGAATGCAGCTTTAAGGCAGAAACAAACGTGATTTGAGAAGACTTTGGGGAAGTTTATTTCTCAGCCAGGGCACTGATCCCCTAGCTCTCTCAAGGTGCTTTCAATAAAACTGTATGTTTTAAAAATCCCTAACTCTGCAGACGCAACAGAAAGATGGACTTGGATGTAGGTTCCGAGGCACCGGGTGCCCGTGACAGCAGACCGACATGCAGACCGACATCCCGAAACTGGGCCAGCACTCCAGGTATGCCGACACACGGATTAGAGACAAACCTGCCTGACAGGAAGGGTTGGGAACCTTTAGGTGTAAAACAAGAAGTAACTGGAAAGACCAAAAACCCAATCTGGGTTTAAACCTCAGCTTTGCTTTCCAGCTGTGTGAACTCGGTTTCACCTTAAATCATCAAAAGTGATGGCTGTCTAGCAGCTGTCCCAGGGCTTGCAGCTGGCGCCCTGGCAGCTCAGTGGCTCCCGTCACAGTCCCAGGAGCAGCCTCTCCTTTTTGTCTCTCCATACTACCTGTATACCATAGGTGGCCGTGAACTGTGTTTAGAGTTCTCGGTTAAGGGTCACTAACTGCAGGCCAGCAGCAGATCACTTTGCTTAGAGACCAAAGTCCCTAAGGCGCCCTTTCACCTTCTGCCAGAAGCTCTTCCAAGTCATAAGCTCTTTGAGGATGGATGCTGAATATGGGGTCCCTTTTTCAGTTTTCAGCAAATAGACACTTACCTTTAGTCAATAAGAAGCTGGGTTGCGTTTGCTAAGTTATAAATATCACATTCACTTTAGGATGTGACTTGTCCTAAATTCTTTGTACTTATGGATAAGGCCATACTGTAAGACTCTGCAATCTTTACCTCTGTGAGGTGTTACATTTAAAAAAAAAAATGGAAAATCTACATGCTTTGGTTGGAGTACATCACACATACAGAATCTGAGGTCAGAATGTTTAAATAGCCCGTGATGTACTTCTGTTGGGATAGCAGCGTTTTTTTGTTTTGTTTTGTTTGTTTTTTTGGATGCAACACATTCAACTGATTCATTAGCATTGAGAATGAAAACGTCAGGACATATCTTAGAGAAATATATTAAAACAAAGTCAAAAATATCCATGATCCCCAGAAGCTGTGCATCCATCCATTAGTTATGAATGTGCTTTCCTTCTAAAGACACATTCCTTAAACTATGCAAAAGAAAAACCAAAAAACAAAATATGCTCAGAAGTTATGCTGTGCTACTGAGTATTCTACAGGAATAAAAATATTTAGATATGTGTTTAAATAGGCTTCCACGGTTAGCTAGTCATTGCTTATTTAATTGAGCCAATCAAAGACAGATCACTCTGGAAGGGTCAAAGTCTTGTGTCTGTCTGCCTGCAGTGGAGTGCCAAGTAAAAACAGATGTTTATTAAATGCCTTTAAAGGATCATGTCGAAGGCAGCTCTTTTGCAAAATAAATTAAATGACTTTGCCTTGCCATGACTGAAATTCCTCTTAAGCTAGATTTACACTTAAGAGACTTCTCACTTTGATTCCTACTACTGTTTTTACCAGTATAAACATACTTCGGATTTTGTTTTCTTTCCAGGCTTTCAAAGCTCATTTTATTCACCACACTATTATTTCATAGGCAGGAAAGTTTGCTTCCCCCAAAGAACGTCCCTTTGTTCCCCCAAGAATGAAATTAATTCGTTTAATTCTTGGCGAGCCCAAATGATAAGAAAATTCAGCGAAGAACCGAGATCGCATTGTTTACACAGCGTGACATAATATCACATGGGCACATCCTCCTTCTGGAGCTGATTCCTTCTGTCACACTGGGGTGTATCTGTGGGATGCTAACGACAGAGCCAGGGCTGCTCAGGGAATGGTCTCGCATGGGCATCTTCTGGGTTCTTCTCGAACTTGGCAATGACCACGCACCCCACTCCCACCCTTGCGGCCCCAAGGTGCTTAACACTCTGGTGGGTCTGCAGTTCTGAAGTCCCACTACTGTCGCGTCACAATGATGACCAGCCCTACATGCGTTAGCCAGGGAAAAGGGCTGGGACACAGAAACCACGTCCGAATGCGCCGGATCACCGGACCTGCTCCTTTAAGGACATGGCCCTTCACCCTGGGCCCACCAAAACGCCCCTGACGACGCTCTTAGAGGAGGGGCGTCATGGATGTCAAAGGCAATGTCAGCAGATGCACCTCTTCGGTCTCCAAGAGCCGGCAAGGGAGGTCCTCTTTTGCCAGACCCGTGTTCCCTGTACCCAGACCCCGAGCCTGCGCCCTCCAGGGCGCCCTGCACGTACCCACGTCGCCCGGGAAGCGGCTGTCGGCGGTCCCGGGCTCCATGCCGCTTGCTGCCACGCGCCTCCAGCTCCGCGTCCCTGCGACTCCGGGTGCCGGGACAAGGGCGGGGGACCGCGCGGCCAGCTGGGCGGGCTGATGCGAGCCGGGGCTGCGTGTCCGGCGGAGGTGGCCGCGAGCGCTGGGAGTTGTAGTTCCCCTGCGCTGCAGGCGCTCCCCGGGACTCGCGGCCAGCGCCACGTCGCGGTAACCTGCGTCCAACTCGGCTGTCACTGCCGCCGCGCACTCATGTCCGCGTGCAAAACGTCCCCGTGCCCATGTGCCGAGCGTGTCCCTGTGTCCAAGCGCAAAACATGTGCCGTGTGCAAAACGCGCGTCTGTATTGTCTATGTGCAAAGCGTGTCCAGCTGCTAAAACTCACTGCCATCTTTTGCATGGATCCCCCTTCGCCAAGCTCCGGAGTTCCTCCACGCTTTCATTCTAAAGAGGAAATTCCTTCTGGAGCTGGTATAGTCCCTGTTTCTTTCTTCTTTCAAGGGAAATCATGAATTCCAAATTGTTCACATTCATTGAAAAACAAAAACACTCCCAGGTCTCCTGGCAGAAATGAAGACCCTGTTTCTGAGTGACTCCAAGTTGACAATTAAGGGAGGTTGTTTTGTTTTGTTTTGTTTTTGGTAAAGCCCCTAACAAAGTTGAGAAGGTTTGACCTTGCCAACTTTGGTTGCAGCACCCACAGAAGCTTGCTCACCCACCCTGACTTGAACTGAGCCTAAACGTAGAAATTAGTTTGGGCCAGAAAGTCAAATAATTAGGAATTGGCTGATCTTGAAATACATGAGGACTAGCAGAGAGCAGAAGGCGTGATCTGCCACCCTGGGGAAGCCTCCCTAGGAGGTGGTGAATCTTTACCTGCAGTCTGGAAAGTAGGCATTACATTGAGGAGGGTCTGAGCCCTACCTGTGAGAATCCAAAGATGCTGGGGATTGAGAACTTCAGGCCTCAGAATGACATTTGGAGCCTATCGGCAAGCAATGTGTGTGCATACCCTTTTTGCCACTTGTCTACCAAAATTAGGCTCTTGAATTTTTTTGCGAGTGACTTGCATTCTTACTAAAGGTAGTACATTTTTGAGTTAACATATTTGCCATAGGATAGTACGTTTTCCCCATGACAATACCTTGTGCTTGTATGTTTGTATTTGATATTTCTTCCTTGACAAAGTATCATCTAAATCTGAATATAGATCATATATATGTATTTATATATGTATCTACCATATCTATATAAACCATACATATTTATTTATATATATTTATGTATATATGTATGTATTTATGTATATATATGTATGTACACAAGTATTTGCAAAGCAAATATTCCTTATAATTAGCTTATATGTTGTAATTTTGTCTCCATTCTGTTGTTTGATTTCTATAGTTAATTACAGAAAAGCTTTTTAAAAGTTTTTATATATTCAGAAATATATACTGAGTATTTTTTTCTTCAATATTCATAATATATTTTCCCATCAAGATTCAGAATATGTATATTATTCTGTTTTCTTGTTATTAAGTCTATAATCCACCTCGAATTTGTTTGCAATATATACTATCTAAGTTAATATTTTTATCAAGATATAATTGACATATGACATTAATTTCAGATATACAACATAATGATCCAATATTTGTGTATATTGTGAAATGATCGCCACTGTTAGTCTAGTTAATCTCCATCACATAGCTACAATTTTTTTCTTATAACTTTCCTTACGAACTTTTATGATTTACTTTCTTAGCAACTTTCAAATATTCATTATCGTATTTTTAACTATACTCACCATGCTTTACATTACATCCCCATGATTTATTTGTATTATAACTAGAAGTTTGTACCTTCTGACTACCTTCATCCACTTCTCCCAGCCATCCACCCCCACCTCTGGCTATCATTAATCAGTTCTCTGTATCTATAGCTTTGTTTTCCTTGTTGTTGTTTTGCTTTGTTTTGCTTTTTCGCTTTTTATTTAGAGTCCACATATAAGTGAGATCATACAGTATTTGTCTTTCTGTCTTATTTCACTTAGTATAATATCCATGTTTTCACAAAAATGGCAAGATTTCCTGTTTGCATCTGTATAGTATTCTTCTGTATGTGTGTAACGCATTTCGTTTATCCATTCATCCATTGATGGGCACTTAGGTTGCTTCCATGTATTGACTATTGTAAATAATGCTGCAATGAACATGGAGTGCATATATCTTACCAAGTTTAAGTGTTTTCATTTCTTTCAGATAAATACCCTTAAGTGGAATTCCTGAATCATATGGTAGTTCTATTTTTGATTTTTTTGAGGAAGCTCCATACTGTTTTCCATAATGGCTGCACCAATTTACATTCCCGCCAACAGTACACCAGGGTTCCTTTCTCTCCAGTTTCTTTATTATCATTGCTTTTCAGTAAGCTTTTGAATCAAGAAGTATGAGTCCCCCTGCTTTGTGCATTTTAGGATTGTTTACTGGCTATTCTGGAATTTTAGAATCAGTTTGTCAATTTCTACAAGTCATCTGGGAATATGATAGAGACTATATGTAGATCAGTTTGGGGAGTATTGCCATTTTAACAATACCAAGTCTTCTGATCTGTGAAGATAGGATGCTTTCCCATTTATTTAGATTTCAACAATGCTTTGTAGTGTCCACAGTATAAATTTTGCAGTTGTTACATTACTCCTAAGTATTCTGTTCTTTTGAATGCTATCACAAGCAGAATTGTTTTCTTGGTTTTATTTCCAAATTGTTCATGCTAATGTATACAAATACAATTGGTTTTTACATTTTTATCTTATACCTGCAACCTTGTTGAACTCATTTATTACATCTAATAGTTTTTTACTGGATTCCTTAGGGGTTTTTTTATAAATAAGATTATGTCATCTGAAAATAGAGATAGTATTCTTCCTTTCTAATATAGATGTCTTTTATTACTTTTTCTTTCTTAATTGCCTTGGCTAGAACTCCCAGTAACTTGTTAAATAGAAATAATGAGACTAGACACCTTATCTTGTTCCCCATCTCATAGCGGAGGGAGGGGAACCATCCAGTAATCTTCAGTAATCTTAGTTATCTTTTTTTTTAAGGGAGAAAAAAACACAGTATTAAGGTCTCTACACTTGAAATGGGGGAACTTTCAAAACGAAACACACCACTTTTAGATTAGTTTTTTAACCTTTTTTTGTTCTTTACAATGTCTAAAGTGGCTAAGTTGTACAAATGATTAATTAGGCTACACTGATGAGTTTTCACTTTGTCCTTAGTACATATTACATTGAAATACTTTATGAAATAAAAAGATTCTACTAGAAACAATTTTAGCACATTCCACCAAGCAGAGCTATCAAATTAACAGTTCTTAAATTGCTTACTAGACTGAATAAACTCTGTTCTGTCTAGTCGTTTTTTAAGTCTTTCACCTTAAATATGAACTTAGAATGGGTTTTTCATAGATGCCTTTATCAAGTTGAAGAAGATCCCTTTTATTCCTAGTTTGCTGAGCGTGTGTGTGTGTGTGTGTGTGTGTGTGTGTGTGTGTGTGTGTGTATTTTAATTGGGATAGGGTATTGAATTTTGTCAAATGGTTTTGCTGTGTTTATTGAGAGAACCATGTGACTTCTGTTTTTTGTTCTATTGATGTGATTTATTATATGACTTGATTTTTTTTGATACGAAATCAACCTTGTATTTCTGTGATAATTTCTACTGTTCATGGTGTATAATTCTTTTTATATGTTGCTGGATTCAGTTTGCTAATATTTTATTGAGAACTTTTGCATTTATAGTCATAAGAGATACAGGTCTGTAGTTTTCCTTTGTTGTGATATTTTTGTCTCTCTCTTTTTTTTTTTATGAGGATAATACTAGCTTTATAAAACAAATTGGGAAATGTTTGCCCCTCTTATTTTTTGAAGAAGTTTGTGAATAATTTATAATAATTCTTTAAATGTTTGGTAGAATTCAACGATGAAGACTTCTTTGGGCTTTTCTTTGTGTGTATTTTTTTTTTTTTTTTTTTTTTATTACTAATTCAATCTCTTCACTTGTTAGAGTTCCATTCAGGTTGTTATTTCTTCTAAAGTCAGTTTTCAGTAGCTTTTTAGTACTTCTAGATATTCATCTATATCATCCAATTTATCTAATTTGTTGGCATACAGCTGTATATACTACTCCCTTATAACCCTCTTACATTTCTGTAAGGCTCATACTAATGTTCCCTTTCATTTCTGATTCTAGTTATTTGAGTCTTCTCTTTTTTTCTTTCTTAGTCAATCTCACTAAAGGTTTGTCAATTTTGTCAATATTTTCAAAGAACCAAATTTGACTTAATTGATTTTTCTCTATTGTTATCCTATTCTCCATTTCCTTAATTTCTGTGATAATGTTTATTATGTCTATCTTACTGGTTGTTTTAGGTTTAGTTTGCTCTTCTTTTATCAGTTTCTTGAGGTGGAGGTTAAATTATTGATTTGAATTTTTTAAATTTCTTGATATAGGCATTTACAGGTATAAATTTCCTCTAAGCATTTCTTTAGCTATAACCAATAGGTTTTGGTATGTGGTGTCTTAATTTTCACTCAACACAAAGTATGTTTTTTAACCCCCTTATGATTTATTCTTGGACCCATTGGGTACTTAGGAGTGTGTTAATTTACACACATGTGCAAGGTTCCTAATTTTTTTTCTGGCTATCAGTTGCTAACTTCATTCCCTTGTGCTCAAAGAAACACATTAAATCTGTTGGTTTGTTTTACGACCTAGTATATAGTCTGTAGAATGTTTTATGTGCACTTGAGAACGTACATTCTGTTGTTGAGTGGAGTGTTCTATAGAGCTCTGTTAGGTATAGAGTTGCTCAAGACTTCTATTTACTTGTGATCTATTTAGTTATTACATTCATTATTGAAAGTGAATTAGTAACGTCTCCGACTATTATTGTTTAATTATCTATTTCTCCCTTCATTTCTGCATTTTTCCTTGTGTTTTGGAGTTGTTATTTCTATTAATAATAGTTATATCTTCCTTATGAATTAACCCTTTTATCATTATATAATTTCTCTCTTTAGCTCTAGTAACACTTTTTTGTTTTAAAGTTGATTTTGTCTTATTTTAGCATAGCTATTTTGACTTTCTTATGGATTGTTTGCATTATATATCTTTTTTCATCCATTTACTTTCAATGTATTTTTATCTTTTAATCTAAAGTGTGTCTCCTGCAGACAGCTTATTGTTGGATTGTGTTTTAAATTCATTCTGCTAATCTTATTGGGATTCTCTTGTAAGTGATGTCATTTTTCTGTTGCTACTCTTTGTCTTTGATTTTCAGCATTTTACTTTGATGTGTCTGTTTGTTAATCTCTTTGAATTTATCCCACATGGAGTTTATTGAGCTCCCTGGATGTTTATATCATTGTTTTACAATAGGTTTGGGGCATTTTCAGCCATTATTTCTTTGAATATTTTTTCTTCTTTCTCCCCTTTCCTGGTATTTTCATTATACAGGTTGGTGTACTGTGTTGTCCCACATTTATATAAGGCTCTGATCATTTTTTTTTTCATTCTTTTCCCCCTCTCTGTTCTTCATTTTACATAATCGCTATTAATCTACTTTCAAGTTTAATTCCCCCTCCTTCAAGTTTAGGGATGTATGTTTAGGCAGCAAACCTATTAAGAAAGGTAGGGAAGAGATTACCGTACAAGTTAGATTATTGGTGAGGTTTAAGGATAGGGAAAGGGGGTGGGCATTGGTTGGGAGGGGGCACAAAAGGGAATTTCTGGGGTTTTGGCAATGCTCTACTTCTTAGCCAGGGTGGTCGTTTCACAATTACTTGCTTTGTGCTAAATCAGGGAATTGCACATTCTGGTTTTGTACTTCCGAGATATGTTCTATTTTGTTCTCTGCTTCTACAGTCAACCTTCTTCGGTTCTTCAACACTTAATCTCACTTCTAGGGCCTTTGCACTGCTGTCTTTTGCTTGAAAAACTCTTCCTCCACATCTTCCAAGGACTGGTTTAGTCTGTTTTTATCATTGAGGTTTGACCTGAAATGTCCTTTTTTTCAGTGAGACTTATAGCTCTACCTGTTCTTCCTCCAGCCTCCAATTCCATCCTCCAGCATTTCCAGCTTGTTTTCATGGCATTTCATGAAATTCTACTTTTCGTTGTGTTGGTGATGACTTACTTTTAACTGCTTGTCATCCACCTTGTCTAGTTTGTTCACGGATGTAATCCTAGTGCCTAACTCAACATCTGGCCACAGTAAAAGGTGATATTGAATGAACAAATCTTCCTATTCCCATCATGTGGCACAGTAGCTGGCTCATTTTACTTGACATCTCTTATTGGTAGAATTAATACTATTTGTGGTCCCTATTTGTTTCTGCATAGATTATAAACTTCTAGCGGTATTCTTCCTACGGAACTAGCAGGTAAACAAATGTTACACGGATTTGACCTTTAATAAAATACAACGAAGACGAGATTTTGTCTTCGAAATCTTTGGGCAAGGCAAAAGAAGCGTCATCGCGGCAGCTTGGGCGGGAGACGCAAAGACTGCCGGCCGTAGAGCAATGGAGCCCCCAAGGCACGCGCAGGCCCATCCCCGTGGCGTGTCCGTGGCGCCTCCGCGTCTCGCTGCGTTCGTCTTCGACCTCCTACAACGCGCCGGCCCCGAGAGACGCCCGGCCCCGCCCCTCCGGGACGCTGCGCGCGCCAGACCCCGTCGTCCAATCCCGGGGCGCGCTGCGGCCGCGCGCCTGCGCAGAGGGAGACGCGAGCGCCGCGTGGACGCTGGCCGCGGCTCGCGCCTGCGTGTCGGCTTCGCCGCAGTGATTGGCTTCTGCCTGGGGGGCGGGGGCGGGAACGCCACAGTTCCGTTTTCACTTTCTCTTCCTCCCCCCCTTTCCTGAGGCCGTGGGGTTTTACTTCCGGTTGCTCGCGCAGTCGCTGGGAAAGTCGACATGTTCCCTCAGGCCGCCGGGCGTCTCGGGGTGGGTTCCCTTCCATGATTCCCTGGGGGAGGGACGACGCTGGGCTGACGAGCGCCGCGGGGCCTGCGGGCTCCGCGCCTGGACGCCGGGCTCGCGTCCCTCCCGCCTGCGCCTCGGAGCCGCCCCGCCAGGCCCGAGCCGCGCTCCTCACGCTCCCGGCACAAGGGCGGGGAGGAAGGACGGGCCGCGACGTGGAGGGTCCTGCGCGCCGCTGACGAGCCCGTGCGAGCTGGCGGCCGAGCGCGCCCGTCGGAAATCCGGGAGGAGCGGAGCCCGAGGAAAGGCGACGCGCTGCCGAGCCCCGGCGACGCCTCCGTCGTCTCTGGCCGCCGGGGACCGGCCGAGGCGAAGCGGACAGCGCGTGGAGAGCATGGGGAGGACCTCGGAGCGTAACCCCAGACTCCCGGGGGCGGCGGCCGCTCGAAGGACAGGTAAAGCCCGCTCGCCGTGGGCGCCTCGCCCTGTGGCCCTCCGTGGACCCCTGCGGGGGAGGCGGGCACCCAGTTTTGCTCCAAGGCCAAGTGCATGGCGTTCGTGGTTGCTGTTGGGGGCTTCGCTGTTGGGATTTAACTTTATTTTCTCTTATTTTCTCTCAAATGATGATGGGCTTTTTGCGTGCTTTTCTAGCACGATGAATGACTCACGTGTTCACTGTTTGCCCCGCTCTCGGGTGGTTTTCACAGTCGTTTTGGCTCTGCTGATTTCGAATTCTTTTATTGTTATCACCTGTGGCCGTTCGCGCCGTCGCTCTTAAATCCGTTCCTAGAAACGCGGCGTTTTACAAGTTGGCATAGGGCTGCAAAAACTCCCCCTTTCCCCGTTTTGAGGCGGAAAGCCTGGAACTAGCGTTAAACGTTTCCTTGGAGTTGCGTGTCAGAGGACAGCTTCGTCCTTTCGGACGTGATGGGTGAAGCTTTGTCCCTTTGGAGCGGACTGGCCGTTAAATGATGTTCTCGGTGGTTCTTCGTGAACCCCACACCTCAGGCTTCTTTCCGTAGACTGCATGGCAGCGCGCGCCCCTTTTTTAAAAGGTGTAAAAGGAAGCAGTGTGTCCCCAGGAAGGGTTATGAGGCGAAAACTCTGTGAAGTGGCACATAAGCAATGCCGTCATAGGTTGGTCCACGGCAACCCAGCAGTTTGCCTGAGGGTGGCACCAAGCCTCATTTTGTGAGAGAACGTGGCAGGTTAACCTCACAATTGGAGGAGGATACTTAGAAAATTCTCAAGTTTCATCTAATCACCATTTGTCCGTTTGAAATCTCCAAATTTAACCTTTATTCTCCCTGTCAGGTAAAATTAGAATGATAAGGCTTATGAAGAAATATTCTAACTTAAGCGGGGTACAAGTGATCTGAGAGTCCACAGTGTTCCCCTGAAAACATTAGAAAGAAAAGGGGTGTGTGTATGATATTTGATATTATAGGACCCGAGATTGATAGTAAACCTACTTCAGAAGCTATAACAAAACAGGTGTCCTTAGCAGTGTAAGAGTGCTCTTCTGTTGAAAAACTGCCTTCTAGAACCAAACAACATTGTCCAGTGTGTTCAGTACATCAGTAAATAAATAACTAACCCAGACTAGAGAAAAATAAAGAGTGACAAAGTGTTTGTACACAATTATTTTAAGGAAGACAGTGTTTGAAATTTTGGATTCTCAGGACATTTGCCCCAATGTTACCAGTTTTCTCTAAAAACTATCATCAGCATCTCTTATAATCCAAACATAGTTTGTGTAAATGAATTAAAATCTGCAGTGCCTAAAAACTTGCCTCAGGCATAGTCGTTTTGTTAAATAAATGCAGAATGGTATCTATTGAGTATAATTAAATAGAGATATGGCATCTATTTATCAGATGAATCTTTTATCGCTCTATGAATGGATGTTTAAGATATTTTCAAGTTTCCCCTATAACTAAGGATGCTGCGTCACTTCTCGCCTTTTGGCTAAGATCAACTAAGGATGCTCCAGTGGTTATCATTTTCACTGTTATAAGCAATGCTTTTATGCATTCATGATAGTATTTCTGTAGAATTGATTCCCTAGAATGCTGGATATAAGGCTGTTAAATTGCTCTCGAGTGATTGTACCCTTTTATAGTCACTCTTTCAAAAGGTGTGTTTTTATCTCCTTCCTAGCCAGCACTGGATGGTAATATTTCTTTAATATCTTAATAATTTTCTAATAATTGAAAATAGCATTTTAATTTTTATCTTCCATGGGTAATAAGAAAGTTAAACATTTTTGGCCGGGTCGTATCCTTTGCTTGTTTGTTTTTGGGGGGTTCTGAACTCTTCTTTGACCATACTGTTTTAATAGTTGTGGGTTTATAATATATTTTAAGCATTGGCTCTCTCTTTTTTTTTTTTTTTTTTTTTTTTTTTTTTTTTTGCATTTTTCTTCCAGACGAAATTTAGAACCACCTTTTCAAGTTCTATAGAAAATCTTTTTGGGATATTGTTTGTGATCGCATTGAATTTCTAGATTAATTTGAGAAGAGACATTCTTTTGAGTTTTTCCTTCTAGGAGAATAGGTATGTCTCCTGTTCTATTAAAATTTTTGTCGTGAAATATACCATTTATATGTACTGTAAAAAAAAGTTCGTGTGTGTGTGTGTGTGTGTGTGTGTGTCTATCTATCTATCTATCTATCTGTCTCTCTGTGAACCAAGATTAATAGAACATCGCAAGTACCTTAGCCGCCTTTGTTGAGTGCCTCTCCCCGGAGGCAAAGTATCCTTCCCTCCCCCATTACCATGGTCATCCTGAATTTTGTGTTAATTATTCCCTTGCTTTTCTTTACAGTTTTATCACCTATATATGTACCCTGAATCAACATTTGTTTACTTTCATCTGTTTTTGAACTTCATTTAAATAGAATCATACTGTAATCCTGTGCATTGCTTGTTAAACATTATGTTCCTGAGATTCATCTGTGTTGAAGCATGTACTTTCCTGTAGTTCAGCAGTTCAGAAACTTTGGTGTTGGGACTCCTTTGCTTTTTAAAAAACTATTGAAGACCCCAAAGATCTTTTGTTTATATGGATTATTATATCACATTAGATATTAAAACTAGCCAATTTTAATATAATAGATATAACATCTATTGGTATATTTTATTGGGTGCCTGTAGTAGTAGTAATAGTAGTAGTAGTAGTAACAATGATAAACCTATATTACACTTTAACATAAATAACATTTTTAATGAAAAATATTTTCCAGATCAAAAAAAACTAGTGACAAGAGTGGCTTTGTTTTACAGATTTTTGCAAATATCTTTAATGACTAGTCTCATGTCTGCTTCTGCATTCAGTCTGTTGCAGTATATTGTTTTGGTTAAAGTATCTGAGGAAAATCTGGCCTCACTTAGCTGTGTATTTAGAAATGGGTTGCAAATATCTTTTCTCTCTAGTGTTTTTTGTTTGTTTTTGATGAGCAGTAGTTCTTAATTTTAAAGATTTTAATTTCATGTCTATATACTTGGAATTGTTATTTGTGTGTAGTTTGGAGTTTATATTTAACTTTATTCTCACTTGGGTAACCAGTTGTGGTAGAATTTACCATTGAATCCACTTAGATCTGAAGTTTTGCTCGTGGCAGATTTTTCACTAATGACATTTCTTTAGTGGTTACAGTATTATGCGTATATTTTTAAAATTTCTATCAGTCGTGGTATGTTAGATTTTTCTAGGACTCTGTCCATTTTGCCTAAATTTTTAATATTTATTGGCGCAGAGGTTAAACATGCCCTCTTATTCTCATTAATGTCCAAGGCATGTGTAATTATGTCTCTTTTTTTTTATTTCTGATATTGACTATTTCTGTTCTCAACCCCTTTTCTGTTAATTCATCTTGCCTGTAGTTTAACAGTTAGACTTGTCTTTTCAGTGAATTTTTTGTTGTTGGCTTTGTGGTTATCCCTATCATATATTTCTTTTTGTGTTAATTTAATAAGTTAAAAAATATTTGGAGATAGCTATAGATTCATATGCATGTATATGTTTTAGATGTGTCTCTTAAAGAGCACTTGTTGAAATTTTTTAATACAATTTTAGAACATTTTTAGCTGGGACATATAGCCTATTTACATTTTTTCTTTTTATGTTTTTTTATTTACAATTGCTCTTATTTTGTGCTGTTTGTCCTGGCTGTCCTAGATTTCTTTTCTGTCCCTTTTTGTTATTTTGTTATTTTTAAAATAATCGATTTAATATATTAATCCATTTTCTCCCACATACTAGTTTGGAAATTCCATACTGTTTGTTCTTTTTATAATTATCCTAGAAATATCATGCATTCTTGAGTTTTCAAAATTTAAAAATAACTAGTATTTTCACCTTCCTGTTAGACAATACAAGACCTTAGAAGTTTAACTTCATTTAACTCCTTCATAACTTTTATGTTACTATCATATGTTTAAATTTTTAAAAAATATTATCAGACAGAAAGAACACCTGCTTAGAATTATTGTTATGTTTTACAGTCAGTGCTTATGTACATTTTCCACATTTTCACTGCTTTCTCTGATATTTATTACTTTTAGCTTTTAGACCATCTATCTGGGGCCATTTCCTTCTATTTAAATTATATCCTTTGGAATGGCCTTAATTGAAGGTCTTTTGATGATGAACTCTCTCAATTTTTGTTTACTTGCAAATGTCTTTGTTTCACTCATTTATGAAAGATATTTTTGCAGAATATAGCCGTTTAGTTTGGCAGTTGTTTTTAGTACATTGAAGATCTCATTCCTCTGTCTTTTGGTTTCCGTTATTGCTGTTGAGAAGTTACCTGTCAGTCTCTCAATACTTTTTGTCTGGCGGCTTTGATATTTTTCCCTTTTGCTTTCTGCTCTTTCATTGTAATGTATCTTTATCTTGCTTGGGATTATTTAGTTTCTTAAATCTGTGTTTGGAGGCATTTTGAAATGTGTTTATTGACTAGTCATAATTTCCAAACCAAATTTCCATTTTTATGTTCTACTGATCTATCTTAAGTAAATTAGAAAAACTACATGTGTATTTTCTCTTGGTCTTTTGCTTTTCTTTTTGTTTTATTTCCCACAGCTTCCCCAACAGAATACATTGCCAAACTTGTGGATTTTTTATAATCTGTTAAATGAAAAGTGAAACTTGGTAATAAAACTCTTGGACTTGCCTTTGAGAGAAGGGAGAGGACTCCTACTGCTCTTTCAGTTTTTTCACCACTGTTGATTTATTCAGATGTTTCTTCCATTTAGACCACTGTTGACAAATTATATTCTTATAGTTTTCAAGTTGACTGGTATAAATTGTATATGATAATTTATAATTGTAGAAATCTTTTCCCTGTATTTGTAGTTACATCTTTTATATTCTTGATATTTAATTTCTTCTTTTTATATCAATTATATTTGCTAAAAGAGATCTATTTTATTTATTCCCAAAGAACCATCTTTTGCTTTTATTGATTAACTCCTTTGGCTTTTGGTTTTTTTAAAATTTGGCTTCTCTTTTTAAAATTACTATTTTTACTATAAGAAATATGTCTGGGGCATAATTTCTTTTTTCTTTTAATAATATTTTAATAACATTTAATTGGAGAACTAAATCCCTTGCTAATATTCTGTGTAAAGACTCACTACCCTTCTTGGCATGTTGAAATAGACCCTGTTTAGGACCTTTGGGTACAGCTGCTCCCCTATTAGGAGAAAGAATATTCAAGAGCCTGGCTTGACCAGTTCCAGCACCTGCTTCACCCTGTGGTTATCCCCTATTTCTCTGTGAGCCACCTTAAGCAATCAGGCCTGTTTTTTTCGCCCATGGCACATTTGTGTGATAGGTTATATCTGGGAGTGGTCGCAAACCTTTGTCATGGCATGGATTTGGTGTCACTTTCTCTTTTGTCACATGTAATAATCAAAAAAATCCAAACCAGATTGTCAAATATAATTGTCCTTGAGAAAATTTTATTTTTAAGATTTTTTTAAGAGACAGAACTACTTAACAGTATTTTTGTACTAAATGCAATAATGAGTTTAATGCAGCCATTTCCTTGCAGACTGGTAGTTTAATGCTAAAGCACAAATTAGTGAACTGAGGAACCAGAACAAAGGTCAGTTACTTTATAAAGGTGTCTAAAAATGTCACCTTAATAACTTTGAAATGATTCTAATAAAAGGTGCGTAATTTTGAATATGGAAAGCATGTATGATCTCCAAAGAATATGTTGGCTTTTATACAGCATAGCAAGAAGGAAACAAAACTTGATGGATACAGGATTATAAGCATCTGCTTGATATGCAAAAATACTTTGTGTAATTGGATTGAATTTTGAAAATGTTAAAACAGTTCTCAAAGTTGAATATTAAATCCAAAAGGAAGTAAGCCACAATTAAATGAAAAAGTCGCATTATGTAGATATGATTCATTTTACACAATGGATATAATCCCCCCAAAATGTTTTTTTTTTTAAAGGCAAATACTCAGAGCAAATTTGTTACCTTAAATAGTACATAATTAATTTACATGGTTTTTTATGTATTTTCGTAATTTGCTTTTTGAGTTAAGATTTTCCTGATTTTCCTATACGGACAACACAATACTGGTAGTGATTCTCTAGCATCTCCTGATTAGATTTTCTCTAGCAAGTGTAGATGCGGTCCAGGAAATGCAAGCAGATGATATAGGTTACTTGTTAAAGCATGAATGAAAAGTAAGGCTATCCTTGAGCCAAATACCTCATTTTTACCCCTCCCCCATTGAGTTTTATTTTTGGTGAGCTTCCTTAGGGCTGTGTAGCTCCGTTGGAGGGAAGAGCACCCCCATCCCGACCCCAGGTGCTGGTGGTACCAGCATCTCTTGGGGATCTGTGGAATATTCAAAACTGTATTCAATAGGGCTTTTTTTAATTGTAAATTTTACAACAAAGCCCATGATGTAGCCAGTGAGTTTAAGTAGAGATAATAAGAAAACGGTAGGGGCAATGAGTTAGAATAATTTGGAGTCACAGTAGTGAAAAGACAAGGACTTTGAATTAGGTCAGGGATTTGCCATCTGTCCTTGTTATTGAGGGCCTACGGACAAGACCTTCCAGGAAAGTGAAGCTTGGAGCGATCATTGTAAAATAACAATAAAACCGCCCACCTAGGAACGTCAGAAACAGAAGACCGAAGGCACTCGACTTGATATTCCAGCCCTCGGACCAGAATGCGACTCCCACGACCCCCTTAGCCGGGTCTGCGGTTTTGCGCTCGTCTCGCGGTCCGCCGCCCTCGTTGACTTTTAAAAGGCGCCGCCCCGCGCCGCCCGGGCCACCCCCACTGGCCTTCGCTGGCCTGAGGGGGCCCGGGGTCCGGGCCGGCAGGGCATTGGCACAGCCCCCTCCCCCACGCACCATGAGGTGAGGAGGAGGGGTGGGCCCCCACCCCCAACTCCTGCTCCCCTCTGCTCCCGGCTGCCAGGGCCCTCCGGTGTCTGGGGCCACCCACCTGACGGCCGTCGAGCTGTCAGAGCTGCCTGCCGTAGCGCTGGTGCAGAGACGCGGGGAAGGGACAGAGTAGATGCGGTACCTGCTGCGGGCTTTAGGGAGAGACTTTTTGGGGCTGCTGAGACAGGTGGCGGCTGAGACAGTTGTGTGGTACTTAAAGGTTTGAAGTGCCTTAGTCCTGACACCTCGTTGGATTCTGTGAGCATGGTGGTTGGCAGACTCTTGCAGAATTGCTAGAGATGACATCACTTCTTAGAGCTTTCTGTGTGTGTAGCCTTACAGCATTTTAGATGATCTTTTTGAAATTAGAAACTGATTCCCAGTGGACTTTGTACTTCAGATAACAGCAAGGGGTACCTTGGGTTTTATTCTTTCTCTGCAGGATTGTCTTGACATTAGAAAACTTTTAAGCTTTTGAATATGGCAGACTCATAATTTTTAAAATTTTTATGAAAATCTTTTCTCATTTTATAGTATTTTCTGTTTTTTAATAGGGACACTTTATTTTTTTGGTCTCTATTACTATTTTGGCTTATGGGAAATGCTATTTTCATTTGTTGTCTCTACTTTGGAAAGTCTTCATTTAAAAAAACTGTCTGCTACTGCTGAGGGCCACAGGAGATTTTTTTTCCAGAATGAAAATAGGTTTACTTTCCCCAGTTTATATTTATGCTTCAGTAACATTTCAGATAATACATAAAGCTGTAAAAAATGATATCAAAATTACCTGTATTTGACTCACCCATAAACAGCTTATATTGAGCATCTACTGAGGTGTTAGCCGCTTTGCTGCTGGGCCCAGGGGACTTTGGTGAAGAGTGTCTGCCTCTGGACGTTAGTGAGGTAGATAGACCCCCAAGCAGTCAATTGATAAAATAATTGCATCATTATGAGTCATTTAAAGAAAACACTTTAGGTGTGGTGATCAGTGGTTTATCTGAGGGCATAGCTTATAGATTTCACTAAAGGAAGAGAGGGAGCTAAGCCATGGGCAGAACGGAGAAGGAAGATTCCAGTCAGAAATAACAAGCAGCACAAAGTCCTAAAGAGAGGAGAGAGCTCGTGAGGGAAAGATCAGTGTCACTAGAACTTGGCATTGGGTCAGGGGAAGGTGAGTCAGATGAGGTAGGAAATCGGCCAGGCCAGATTTTACATGGCCATGGCAGGTTATGCATTGCGTTCTGAGGGCAATGGGAAGCCACTGAAGAGTTAGATAGAGAAATGAAGTGATCTGGAAAACACATTCATTCTTTACATAAACATTTATTGAAATTTCGCTGTATACTAGGCACCATTCTGGGCACAGGTTATGGCATGGAAAGGGACAGTTCCTGTGTTTACAAAGCTGGTGGTCTCGTGGTGGGCAGGTAATCGAATACCCAAGGAAAATATCAGATATTGATAAGCGTTATGTCCAAGATGACTGTTGTTTAAATTGTGATATATATCCTTCAAGACTATATATACACACACGCCTGCTTCTCATTTGTAATCTGCTTTTCTTCCTCCTAAATAATTTATGGTAGGACATTTTTCTGTGTTATCTAATGAACAGCTTTGATTTATTTAAGAGCATCTTAATTTGTTTTCTAGATTAAGTATGGCAGAAATAATGCATAGATAAAATACTGTGCAGCAACAGAAATATTTACATAAGCACCTATTATCCTTACATAAGGATATTATAAGGCATCTTTTATGAGAGAATTATATAGTAACTTTCCCTTGACAGTCTGATATGTGACTGTCCTTACCTTATCCCACACTCTAGCAGCCCCTCTGTGATTTTTTTTAACTTTGACCTATTAATGTGGTCTGTTTATGTTTTTTCTATTTATTGAACCAGTTCTTACATTTCTAAAATGGACCCTGATTGATTTCTGTTATTATTTTAATATCCTGATGGATTCTTTGCCAATACATATATATATTAGAATTTTAGTGTCAATATTCCTAAGAAATAGGTCTGTAGTTCCTTTTTTGATGTCCTTTGTCAGATTTTAGTATTAACATTTGACTGCTTTGTGAAAAAGAATTGGAAGTCTATATACCTCTTTCTGAGTTTTGGAACGGATTAAGTAGCATAGATATTATTCTTTCATTCACTTACCAAATACTTACTGAACACCCACTGTGTGCCGGCATTGAATTGGATGCTGGCTAATTTGAGGTGAACAAAACAGACATGTTTCCTACCCTCATTGGGCTTGCTTTATTAGGGAAGTAGACATTACTGAAGTCATTGTGCCAATGAGATTATAAATAATAAGTACTTTGAAAGAAAAGAACAAGGTCCTTTGAGAGAATATAATTGAAAATCTAGATTATACATATTATGTATTTGAATAAATGGTTATTGAGTGCATATGCACTAAAAGCCAATTCTTTTTAAACTAATTAAATATTTACTGAAAACTTAATGTGTACTTAGGTCTGTGGTAAATACACAAGTAACTAAAATAAGGTCTTCGAAAGTTAAAAAATAATGGTTATAGTAGCTGTCATAGTAGGTGGTATATTCCACATTTTTTAATTGAAAAGATTAAGACTTAGATTAAGTAGACACTTCCAGTTTATTCTGTCCAGTTGTACATACCCTCTGGAAATTCTGCTGACATTATAGTGAAAAAATAAAGATATAGATTCCCAAAGATCAAGAGAATGAGAGAGAAGATAAGTGAAACAAATATTTGGAAACTAGAAAGAAGATGGTCAAATTATAAATAACTTAGGGAATTAGAGAATGCTGAAGGCTGAAGAGAGGTGAGCCAACAAGAAGCAAGCAGATTCCCACCACACAGTCTCAGAAAGGATCAGGATGTGGAGGTACCAAGTACTTCTCAAGGCAGCAGTACAGGTGGAGTGGAAATAGAAGAGCTGATTGATGATTTTATAGTATTGATGCCCTGATCCCCTTCTCCACTCTGTGCACCCAGACCACTGCCTCTCCTCTGCCCTGACAGAAGACTGAAGGTTTGTACCCAGGAGACATTAACCAGGCAGGGTCTAGACAGCTGAGGTAGGGGCGAAGCACCTACAAGAAAATGAGGATAAGTTAAAGCCAGCTGAGCATTGAAACCAGAGCTGTCCTTTCCTGTGTGGCTCTCAGAACTAATAGGCTTATGCTCCACCCTAAACAAGATATTAATTCTTTTATGGGGAAACTTACCAACCCGTGGCAAAATGTTTAACAGATAAGGACTTTTGGAGTTCACTTGATTCAACAGCTGCATCACCATCAGATCGTCTGAGAGAGTGAGGGCTGCTGGTCAAGAAGTACTGTTTATGCATGAAACTTTCAGTCAGCTTTAAGTGCCTCCAGTTAAACAGAAATGGACAGCCAAGGATCACCAGCCATTTGGTGAAATCTCTAACAACAGAAACCAAACAGGAGTAAACAGGTAGGAAATAAAGGAGCTTGGTAGAAATAGATTCACTGCAGATAATAGAAAAAACTTCAACAAAATAAAACTATAGTAAATTTAGAGAGAAAAGAAATGGTCTAACATCCATGAAAGAAGTTCTATTTTTAAAAGGGGGAGAAATTGTTCAGAAAACAGGAAAGAGCTCTGTAACAGCAAAAATTTTAAAAAATTTTTAAATACAATTCTTGGAGATAATAAAGCTGAAGAACTCTCCCCCAAAATAGAACAGGCACAAGAATTATGTCATAAATTTGTTTCTGTTATTTCTTCATTTTCATAATATGCATAAATCCACTCACTTTTATTCTCAATGTTATGTGCCTTTTAAAAAATTAATTTTTTAAAGAACTCATTTTTTTCAAAGAACTAATCATTTTTCCCTGCTCTGCACTTCTTTTTTCTTCTACTTCTATTATTTACTTCCTCCTCTTATTTTCTTGGAATTTATTGTGTCTCTGTTTTCTAAGTTCTTGAAGTGACTCTTCAGTTCATTGGTTTTCAGATGTTTTTCTTCTCTATTATGTACATTTAAAACTAAGTTTCCTTATAGGTATTTTAGATGTATCTGAGTTTAGATAGATGGTGTTTACCTTGTCATTCATTTCAAACCCTTTTACATATCATATTTTTAACTTAACAATTATAAGTAGGGTTTTTAAAATTTTTTATATTTCCAATCATGGGCTCTTGAGTGAACTCTGTGATTGCATTGTAATTTTACTGGATTTTGGTTAGAAATTATGTTCTGTACAGTATCAACATTTAATACTGAACACATTTTCAATATATAGTTCAGTGAATTTTGGTAAATATATGCACTGTGTTGCCATCATACCAATAAAAATACAGAATATTTCTGTCACCCCAGAAAGTTTCCTTGTGCTAACTTCACTTGCCATCAATTTCCCTGTTCCAACCCTCCACCACAGGCATTACTGTTAGGATTTTTGTCACTACAGATAAGTTTTGCCAGTTCTAGAACCTCATGTAAATGGAATCCTATAGTGTGCACTCTTTTATGTCTGACTTTTTACCCAGTTTGTTTTTGAGGTTCATGCATGGTCAGCAGTTCTTTATTGCTGAGCACTAGAATGTTGTATGGATATACCATAGTGTGTTTATCCATTCACCTGTTGTAAACATTTAGGTCATTTTCACTTTTAGCCTACTATGAATAATGCCACCTTGAACATTCATGTACAGATCTTCGTGTGGACACATGCTTCATTTCCGTTGAGTACTATATAGGAATAGAATTGCTGGTCATGTAAGTATATGTTTAACTTTGTAAGAAACTGCAGAACTCTTTTTCCAATTGACTCTATAGCTATATTTTTACCAGGAATGAATGAGAGTTCCAGTTATTCCTAATCCATGTCAACACTTAGCATTTTCTTTCTTTTAAATTTTAGCCATTCTAGTGGGTGAGTAGTATTTTACTGTGGTTTTAATTGGCACTTCCCTGATAATTAATAATGTTGACCATTTTCCCATGGACTGACTGACCAGTAGTGTGTCTTCTGTGAAGCGTGTCTAAGCGTTCTTCATATATTTTGGACACAAGCCCTTCTCAGATATTTTCAACTTCTTAATAATGTCTTTTGGACATCAGGAGGTTTTAACTTTTGTGACGTTTAATATATCAGTCTCTCTTTTATGGTAACTGATTTTTGTGCCCTAAAAATCTTTACATGCCCCACAATCAAGAAGATTTTTTTCCTGTGATCTTTTTCTAGAAACTTTATAGCCTTAGCTTTTATGGTTAGGTCTATGATTCATTTCCAGTTGAATGTTATGGTTTGAGGTAAAGGTTGAGGTTTATGGATTTTTTTTCTATTTTGGTTGCTATAGCACAATTTGTTGTAAAGATGTGTTTTTCCCTCTTGAATTATATTGGGAGCATTGCTGAAAATCAGTGTCTGAACTTTGTGCTGTTGCGCTGAACCAATTATCTTTAAATCAACACCATAGTCTTGATCACGTTAGCTTTGTAATAATTCTTTAAAATCAGGTGATGAGTGAGTCCTTTAACTTCGTTCTTCCTTTCCAGAATTTTTTGAGCTGTTCTAAATCCTTTGAATTCCCATGTAAGTTTTAGAGCCAAGTCATCAGTTGCTGCACACTGGGGTTGTGTTGCACATCTGTAGATCAGTGTTGTGTCTCAGTGTTCCCCCAGCAAGGTCCCAAAGCCAGGCAGCAGTATTGGGGAGCACAGCCCAGACCGAAGCTGGACGACATAGTGCTCTGTGAAGTGGGTCTCCAAAAACACTTGATGTACCCATTTATTCAGAGGATGTTTTTAGTTCTCTAGTAAAATTTTAGGCTGAAATAATGATTGGTAACTGAAAGTGAAGCAGGGGCAGTATGAAATTCAGAAAAACAAAACATCGTGTAAGAAAGAAAATCGGCTCATTGTGGCACAGCCATGATTAATTAATGTATACTATTTAGTGAAACATCGAATACCGAGATTACAAAAGTAGTGATATGACTATGAGGATGGGAAGGAGAAGTGTGTTTTTTATGTTTGGGGAAGGTATTTTTCCATTAGAGGAATATCTGCAGTAGACAGGTATTTTTACTCAGAAACCTGGAGTTATACCAGAAGATGCAGCTAAAGTTGAAGGTGGTCACCTAAGAGGAGTGGAAATAGTGCCCCCTGGAAAGGAGGGGGCAGCAACTGACAAGCCTGGTGGTATTTGGCTTTTTATTTAGTGTACATGATTTGTTGGCATTTATTTTTAAAAGAAGGGGAAGAAAGATTAAGTAGCTTTCTCAAAGTTACAAAGCTAGAAAGATGTGGGTTCAAAATCTTGTTTTGCGAAATCCTTTTGATTCCAGAATCCATACTCTTAATCAGGGGTCCTCAACACCACTGCCTCAGCTCCACCTCAGATCCTCAGGCATTAAATTCTCATAGGAGCACTGGTCCCTGGTGCCACAAAGGTTGGGGACCACTGCCCTTAATCACTTGTTCCACTCCTTCTCTTCAGTCTGAAGAGGATATTATCCTGAACACAATTATTTGACGCGTAACTCTAAAATGATAGCCTAAATGTTAAAGACTACCCTTTTAGATGGGCAGTAGGTCTTCATTTTTCCCCTGTAATTTCCAGCTCCAGTCAGAGCTATACATAATTACAGGACTATGGTAAATATCTGTGAATGCTTGTGAAGAACGATTAATGTGAGCTGGAGAAATCTTAAGACATCAGAGAAGCTAGATCTTGGACTAGGCTTTAAATATGAAGAAAACTTAGACACGAAGCAAGGGAGGGGTATGAAAATCAAACTATATATAACTGATGAGGGACGTTACGTGAATAGTGATCTGAGTCAGGGTATTTTGCCCTTGTGCCTGGGAGGGAGATGTGATTTAGTGAGTAGGTGGGAATCAAGCAGTCAGAGGCTTTAAATACCTTATATTTTAAGTTTCAAGTTTTCACAGACGTTTCATTAACTTTTGTCCTTCCTTGCTAATAAGTACTAGGGGAAAAGTCTCCGCATGGCAGCAAATAAAAAAAGAACTTGTTAAATTATCTAGTGCAGTGCACAGTGCCTCATATATAACAGGCCTTCAGGAGGGCACTTTGTAGCGTCACAATATTAGAACTGAAAGGACCCATAGGAAGATGTTTACAACTATATGAGGGCTTAGAAAACTCTAACAGAGTCCATAGTCACTGTGCTTGCAGCTGCCAATAAAAGTGACTTAAATGACAAGGGACATTTATGATTTCATGTATCAAAAGATCTGGAGGCATGGCAGCTCCGGGTTAGTTCATTCAGCATCGGAGGACTTGGTCAAGGATCTGGATTCTTTCTGTTTGGTTCCGTCCTCAGTATGTTGGCTGATCAGTCCCACCTTGGTTCCAGGGAGACCCAGGCAACAAACACATCTTCAGACCAGGCCCTAAGGCCAGATGAAGGTGGAGGCAGGAAGAGCACATCTTTCCCTCCTGTCCTTTTGTGAGAAACCTTTCCTGGAATTCTCTTCGTAGAGTCCATTCACATCTCACTGGCCAGAACAGAGTCATGTTTATTCCTATAATAATCACTAACCAAAGAGAGTGAAATTACCATAATGAGTTTAGAGTGATTCAAACACACATCCTGCTTCCGAATTATGGGATCACCCAGTACCTAAACAAAATTGTGTTGGGGAAGAAAAGAAAAAGGGGTATAATTATTGGGAAAGCAGTCAACAGCGTCATCACACTAAGGTCTCAAAACAAGTTAGTGATAGCCAGCCCTGCACTGGAATCCCGGTCTCCTGGTTCCCAGTGTAATTCTCTCTCCACATAAGTAACCTACTTGATTAATGAATATCATCAATATTGCTAATTTTCCTAAAGAATTTGAATATATTCACACAATTCAACCTTAAATCCTTTGGGAACAAAGGTATACTATTATAAAACTACACGTGTAGCTTTTTTTTGTAGAGCATATTGAATTCCTGAAATAATAACTCAGCATTCCTTAGGTGCATCTTGTTTCTACCTCTACATTTGCTCCTACTGCTCCCATTGCTTAGAAGACATACACACTAGTGCCCATTTTTGAAAGGCTTGTCATTTGAATGCTACTCACATTTCAAGTATCATTGACTCTGTGAAACTTTTCTTGACATATCCCCATCTCATGAAGTTGAGAGTGTATATCATTGTGCACTTATCTATCATGTTCTAGAGTCTCCTACACGTTTATGGTACTGGTTCTTTGCAAGCTTGTCTTTTTTTCTGGTCTTAGCTTTCATTATAGATAATGATTTGTCTGATAAACCCAGGATATAACATAGTATTGGATATATAATAATTGCCACTAATAGTTTTGTTTTAATGAATGGATGAATCATATGACTAATTTGGGTGTGGGGAGAGATTTTGTCTTCTATTTGATTTCGTTATTTCCAACAAGGAGAACATGAATGTGATTCTATAATCTCTACTCTTAACTTTGAAAGATTTTTTTTCGATGAGGCAAAAGTGTTTCTTCTTAGAATAATTTATTTCTGTGGACAAAATTTTCTTTAGAAATTAAAGAATGTTGGAAGAAAAGCATTTCATTTTGTGTGTGTTACTGCTTATAGAGCAAATTTAGCCCTTAGCTCTGCAGAGTTGTCAGAGGAGGTGAACATTATAGAATTGTGCTTAATGCAGATTAGATGCTCAGTAAACATTGTTTCTGTAGTCAATGTGCCGTTAATAGAACTATTCACTTTATGATTTAATTTTTTCTTTTTCATTTTAGCGTTTATGACACTAACAGAGAACAGGACTATGTCAAGAATTCTGGGTGTATACTTGGTGAAAATGAATTAAGAACACCCTCCCAGCTACATTCTCTCTTAGAGAAGACCGAGACAGGGTTCATATCAGAAAAGAGTAGGTATCAAACTAAATGCTTTAAGTTATTACTAATAGATTTAAATTAGACCAATGTAATTTTTGCAAATTTAATTTTGATCATATGAAAGGACTTTGAAAAAATAATTACCAGTAGCTACAAATTTTTTATAATCATTAGTCCAGAATTGATAGGTGATTAGGGTTTCAGATTACATCAGTAAAGATATTTGTTCGAGAAAAATTGTTATATTTCTCTATTTGTATTTCTTTGAAATTGTGATTCATTTTACTTGTTTCTGAATTGAGGTATTTTAGATAGAAGTAATACATACTTATATAGGAAAAACCTAAATTGTAGTAATATATATGACGAGTGTAAGTTCCCCTTTCATCGACTTCCCAATCTCAGTGACCTTTGATTTAAACACTGTTGACAGTTTGGCTTCCCATCTTTCTAGATACTTTCAAACACATAATTTTTTCTTTATTTATTTTACCAAAATGGCATTATATAATGCATGTTATTTACTCCACAGTATATAACAGATACCTTTATATGTCCCTACATATACAGATTTACTTTATGTCATAGTTGCAGTGCATTTCCCTGTTGATGGCAATTTAGGTTATCTCCAGTGTTTTTGCTGTTATAGATTCTGGTGCATAGAACGCTCTTGTAATATATCCTGTGCACTTACACTAGCATTTCTGAGGTATAGATTCCCAGAAATGGAATAGTTATTTGGTATGCACATTTAAGTTTTTGTAGTTCCTGCCAAATTGTGCTCTAAAAAAGTTGTATTTATCTTAAGCCAGCAATTCTTTAATATCTTAAAGGTAATACATTTTAGGATTAAATGATTAAGAGATGGGCTATTCCTTTGACAGCTATCAAATGGCCTACTTAGACTAGATAAATATACAGTCATAGATAGTATAACAGATGTAGGTTGTAATCTTTCTATAGAGAATGCTAATAAGGGCCTTTAATGGAAGATATTGTTGGGTTCTGAGTGTTTCTTTCTTGTTGAGTGCTGTTGCTTAATGCATAAACAGGAGATGTTGTCATGAAATTTCTGGAGAGATGTAGAAGTGGCTAGTTTTTGTCAGAATTTTTGTGACACCTAAGTTGTTGACATTGGTTCAACTCATTATTTGCTTTCAGACCAGTTGTTTGTAGAATGAAAAAAGAGAGAACTGTGGCATAGCATCAGGAATTGGTTTATCATTTTTTTATTCCTTTCATTAGAAGTTAGAAAGATGTGTTTAGAACCAGATACTCACTGTCTCTGTGATGGATTTTGACAAAGAAAGATTAATGTGGATGCTCTGAGCAGGATCCAGCTTGTGTAAGACTTGACTTAACTTTTCAGATTGAATTCGCAGATAGAGAAATGTGCCCAAATCCAGGTGCTGCAGGAAAGCATATTAACTCAATTTCCAGAGTTATTGTGGCTGAATGTAAATTTTCTCCATGTGCTCTCTACTGGTCACTTAAGTCCTAAGGACACTCTTTCCACTTTACAGGCAGGTGCTTCCAAGCTGCCAACTTAGATGTTTTAGGGTTTTTTGTGGAATAGTCCCCACTTCATCCTCCCGATAGTCTTGAGTACATAAAAAAGCTTGTGTATTGCTCAACAAAAATGAGGTCATTCATTTATTTCGTGCTCATATTGTTTCGTACACTAGTTAGATTCTTAAATGAAAGTACATTTTGTAAGAAGAGAGAGTGTCAAATTCTCACATTCTTATCTACTTATTTACAGAGCAGGAAACTTGTGCTTTCTTGAGAGAGTATAATCGAAGTAATTTCTTAAGAAGTCATGAAGGATTCAAGATTTAGTGTGGGTTTCCAACAACTTGGTTTTTGACATGCTTTTCCTTTTAACTGTAAAATGATTACTTTTATAAATACACTGCTATTTGGAGAATGCTGACCTAAAAGGGGAGCACTTTAAACCATAAATAGTTTTAGAAATAAAAATATAGAAGCACAAAGTAATTCATTTTCTACTTGTTCATATTTTAAATCATTATCTTTATTAACTCTACTGGGAACAGTATTCCACACACTGGCATAAAGCGTTCTCTGACCACATGTATTTGTGAAGCACTGTGTGAGATCAGGTTTGTCTTTTTTTTAAATTGCACTATTTTTTACAGTTTTCAGTTTATTGTTCATTGACACTCAAAAATAGGGATATATGTAGTAGTCAGTACTTACAAAACTTAGAATCTATTCCTACCTATTAACATCTTGCAGAATTTAGAGGAGCTGATAATCACAGGGGGTTCATTTCCAAAGCTGTAACAACTTTTATTTCATTGTAAGCAACGTATTGCTCAAATCTTGAGTCTCAGAGTTTACTTAGATTTTTAATATTACATTGCCTTTTAAAAAATATTAAGTACAAGATTTCCAAAATTATAATTTTTAAAGGACTCCTCATTTGTATTAGAGCTAGCAGTATAGATAATTTGTAAGATGAATTTGCAAATGCATAAGCTTCCCAGTTTGTTTGAGTTAATGCAGCTAAAGAAAGCTATAATATTATTATCTCGGTGTTTTACTATTTTAATCTCTTTAGAATGTCCTTGTGATTGAACGTACAGTTGTACTGATATTGAAGGAGAAAGTGAAACAGAAAAAGTATAACAATTGATATGGATCAGATGTACCACCCTCAGAATATTAAATGTTTCATGTTCTTTTTTTTCTTTCCTTGCTATTTATAATCTTTCATTGTTGTTACTAGGAAGTTTTGCTTATTAAAACATTTTTAAACTACCTTTATAATTGAAGTGTTAGGACAGTTTAGTCCAAATTAATTTTACTGAAATGTTTGTTTCATTTCTATGACAGTCTAGCTTTTTTTCTTTAACTTCTGTTATTCATAAGTCAATTTTAATGAAATGCTTTTTTTTCCCTTTCACTTTTGAACTTTAATTTGCAGAGTTCTAGTAAGATTAGGAAACCATATTAATGTACTTATTTATACTATATAACTAAAACTTCCAGTGCTATAGAATTATTCTATCTTCTTTATTATTTATAAATTATCAGTTTGTACCACCCCACCCCCCATCTTGTATAAGAAAGTAGAGAGGATACAGAGGCCAGTAAACAAATCAAATGGTTAAATGTTACAAGAATTCATTAGGCTCAGTTCTTGCTAAAGTGAAGACTTGTAAAGTTGAAAGGCTCACGTTCAATCAAGAGAATTATTGGATATGTCAGCAATTCTTAAATAGGAAACATGCTCCTCCTGGGATGGGCATATCAGAATTTGTGGGATAGCAAATAGTTATGGTTTTAAAAAAAAAAAAAAAACACTTTGAAAAATAAAGTTTTATTTTTGTAAAATGAAAAAAAATGATTTTATAATACAACCCATAAGAAGTAAGGTTCAGTAGACACATCTAAGCTGGTGATTTCTAATGTGTTTGCGGAATGTGCAATGGTAGGCCCCTCTAAAGGAACCTGGTAGACTCGGGGATTTGATGAGAAAGTGGGAAGGGTAAGTTTGTCAAAATATGGCATAGGTTTAAAAAATTGTAAGGGCGAGAAACCTGGGTCTAGTGACTGCTGACCACAAGCTCGACAGTACAGTCAGCTGCGGTTACAGCAGCAGCTTTAAACCACAAGGCGTAAGGGGTCTGGCAGAGTGTGTTTTACTCTTGTATTGAAAGTGATTCACCCTCAGTTGTAATCCATTTAGATTATTTTCTTCACACGAACGATGTTTTATAAGTTAAGACTATAGATATGATAGACAAAATACATTATAAATGTTTTAGTTTTATTGGAAGGAAATAGATGAAGTATTCAGTGATATTTAGTGTGCCAAAAAACCCCATTTTTTGATTATCATAAACAGCTGATTATTTTTGTTTGTGTTTTACAGTTTTTGAGACAGTGTCCTTGAGTTCAGACTCTGTCTTCCAGAGGGCAGTTTCAATTCTCCATACTTCTTACTTGGACTCTGCATCTGAGCATGGTTTTCAGTACAGTCAAGTGACTTTGGTGAAAAATGACATTTTCTTAAACGAGGTGAGGTGCTTGGTACACACTGTACCTGTGTGTTAGTTTTATTTTAGCTTTAAAGAAATAGACCCATCATTTTGGGTATATAAGCCTAGTTCTTTTAAGCTGTTACTTTTCAGAGTAGATGCCAGATCCTTGGAAATGGTCACATGGAAGGTAATAATAATGTATTCTAAGGGGTAGGAAAATAATACATTTTATTAGTTTTTTAGCAGGAGGAATTCAGATGATGCAGTTATTTATTTTCATTTTGTTTTATGTTAGTTTCAGACATATAGTACATTGGTTAGACATTTATATGATTTATAACAGTGATCCCCCCGGTTACTCTAGCACCCATCGGGCAGTGCACACAGCCAGTTACAGTGCTATCGACTGTGCTCCCTGTGACTGTTCAGTAGCTAATGATTAGTGCTTCTTCATCTCATTTTGTACTTCAAATGCAGATGATGCATTTAAAAAATTAATTTGCAAGGCAAAATAACATGTTTATAGCATTTGGTTATTCTCTCTTTATACAGTTCAAAACTTTTTACCAAGAAAAAAAAGCAAGTAACTATACTCAGGAAGAACTTCAAGAAACTTACGGGTTTCTTCTGTTTGAAACTGAAAATCAGGTAAGGGAATTAGGTTGTAGAAAATTAATTTTGTGATATTAATGTATAAGATTAGTGATATCATTAAACTTAAATATTGGTATTTCAGTTATGTAAGAATTATAAGATTACCAGTTCATCAGTCTTTTTTGTTATTTAGTTTGGTGGCAGTGTAAATGACAGTGAAAGCCAGTTATGAAAGAGATTTGATTTATACAATTTTTTATAGGTCCTTTTTTAGTTTTATTTTAAATGCATTTGTAATGTCATGGTGAGATTTGAATTAGAACAATTTCTTAAATATCAGTAATGCCTTTTAAGGGAGTGAATGGGTATTTCTCCATTCTGTATTATTGTTTACATAGATACTTTATGTTCCTCGTGGAGGTTTTTCAAGTTTAAATACATGGTTTTGAGATAAGAGGAACACTTCCAGCATTCTAGTTAATTGGGATTATTTCACGCCTGTCTTTGAAGGTTGAACATCCATACCATTGCTTGTACCTAACTTGTAGGAGGAGGAACAATGTGCAGGTTATGTCTCCAAAGATATGTTTGGCATTTAGATACAGTTTTAACATAATTCAAAGGTAATGTTTTGGTTGGGCTAATGATTTTTAAAGAACAAGGTTAGATTTGCTTAAAAAATGATTAATATTAGTGTCTAACGTAAAGATATTTTTACAGTAATACCAGAAGAATTTATATATCATCTACTTCTAAATAAGGTACTATGGATACATCCTACAAAAAAAACATTTGGGGGTAAAATGTTTTCAAGTTTAGTGATTCCAAAGCTATAATTGAAAAATCTTTAAGGGAGGACTTATCTGTGATGTTATTTAATTTGGTTTTTGGTGACATTTTGTTAACAGAAATGACAAAATTTCATGAAAAACTTTGATTAACCAGAACACAGTTGCCTTATATGAGCTTGCTTTGTGCCATAAATACACAGTGTACAGCGTCTATTTATTTGAAAGCTTATAGATTATAACATTATTTCATTGCCTCTCCCAAGACTGATATGATAAGCAAAGTACTATTTTTTGTTTAAAGGCAAAGTTGGTATGTCAGCGTGGACTCTGTACTGGCAGCAGTGCCATCAGCACTTTGGGTGACCCAGCAAAAGGTAAGTCTGTAGGAAAAAAGGATCCCCTTACAAATGAAATAGGGTTTAATTTATTTCATAGGATACCCACATTAAGCACCAGTTTCATTAATGATAAACAATAATCTTTAGAATCAGAACTTTATCATAAAAATGAGCTTTGAGTCTAAGACTAAAGGTTTTCCAAAAGGAGTTACATGATCAGAACTCTTTCTTTTAAAGGTTGGTTGGACTAGAAAAGATGCTAAAGGTATCTTTCAGTGCCAGGAGGTTATTACAGGCATCCAGGGCTAGCGAAGATCTCTTCTTCACTATCATAATGGCAGTAGGAATGGAGAGTAGATAGAACTGACCAAACTTGGCAACTGTGGAATGCGATGAGTAAGAGAAAGGAAATAATCAAAGGTAAGGGTTTAAACTTACACTACAGTGATTTTACGAAGGGAGACACAGAAGGAGAGGAGATTGGTAGGAAAGCTGATACATTAAAAGAGAAAGGTAATCTTTATGGTTAAGAACATGGATTAACACTAAATTTCTTTAAGCTTCGGTTTTCTCATCTGTAAAATAGATAAAACTGTCTTCTAGATTTGTTGTGAGAACACGTGAGACTAAAAGTGCCGAGCACAGCACACACCTAGTAAACTCTCCATAAGTGGACACTACTCCTTTCATGAGTTAAATTTGAGAAATAACGAGATTTTCGTAAGTGTTTCTGGAAGATATCCTGCTGGTAGTAAAAATAATTGGGAAAGAGATTAGGAGCGGAGATTGGGTAATGTTAGTTGAAGCCAAAGATACCGTTGTTATGTGGAACAGTATAGAAGGAAAAGATGGCAAAGAACAGAACTTTCGGATCGTTGTGGAACCAAGATGTGGGGGGATGGGGAGGGTATAGAAGAAGGAGGAGTTAAGAGCAGTCAGATAGATGAAGGATCCAGGAAGTAAAGTTTTACAGACAGCAGAAGGTTCTAAGGAGGGGTATTTAGCTATGTCAGATGCTACGAAATTTCTAGATCAAGACTGAGAAAGATAATTCACCCATTTAAAGTGTAGAATTCAGTGATTTTTAGTGTATTTACAGAGTTTTGGAATCATCGGCACAGTCAATTTTAGACCATTTTCATCACCCTGAAAAGAAATCCTGTCCCTTTTAGCACTAACTCTGCATCCCCCGCTACCTCCAGCCTGGGCATCCACTAAGCTACTTTTGCCTCAGTGGACTTGCCTTTTCAACACAGTGCATATAAATGAAGTCATATATGATCTTTGTGACTAAGTTCTTTTACTTAGCATAGTGCTTATGAGGTTCATCCATGTTGTAGCGTGTAGCAGTCCTTCATTCACTTTTTGGCTGAATAATATTCTATGTTATAACATGTTTTCTTTATACATTCATCAGTTGGTGGACGTTTGGTGGTTTCCATATTTTGATTATTATGAAAAATACTCCTGTATATATTCATGTACAAGTTTTGTGTAGATGTGTGTTTTCATTTCTCTTACGTATATACCTAGAAGTGGAATTGCTGGGTAACTTTGTAAAACAAAATTTTAAAAACTGCATTCACCTCTTCTGGAAGACATGGAAGGGGATAAATTCATAACTCAATAACAGTTTGCATAAAAGCTCTTTATCTTCTTGCCTATTCTTTTTAACTCTCCCTTCTTT
>CM053513.1:1438610-1481634 GCA_028627145.1 Eidolon dupreanum
AAAAAAAAAACATTAAATTTGTAGTGGAAGACATGAACAGAAAATGTGTTCCAATTGACGGCATCGCATTGCGCCAGAAAGTGTTGAGCCTTCATGAAGACTTCAGCAAGGGACCCCCTGAAATGAGTGACACCGAGCCATTTACTTCAAGCAAGGAATAGGTTTGAACTGAAAAGTAAAATATTACTGGAGAGGCTACATCTGCCTGTGAAGAAGCTGCTGCCACATTTCTGGCAGAGTTGGAGAAGTTGATTGAAGAAAAGTGATACCAACCAAATCAAGTCTTCAGTTGTGATGAAACTGAGCTCTTCTGGAAGAAGATGCCCAAAAGAACCTAAAGATGCAAAGGATGTGGCAGGGCATATGCGGAGCCTGGGAAGCCAGGCAAAGTCTGGCTGTGCGTGGCAGCACTGCAGGCCACGTGATGAAGCAGGCCTAGTGTGCAGAGCCAAGAACCCACACGCTCAGAAGCAGAAACAGAGAGAGAGCTCCCCGTGTTCTGGCAACATAATCAGAAAGCCACTCATTTGTGGTGGAATGGCTCCACCAGGACGTCACGAGAGGAAGGGTGAGGACAGTACAGGCACACCTGGGAGATGTTGCGAGGTTGGATCCAGACCACTGCGGTAGACTGAATACCTTCATAAAGCAGGTCACAGATTTTTTGGTTTCCCAGCACATGAAAGTTATGTTTACACGATGCTGTAGTTTATTAAATGTGCAGTAGCGTTATGTCTTTAAAAAAAAAAAAAAAACAATGTACATACTTTAATTAAAAATACTTTATTGCTAAAAAACACCATCATCTAAGCCTTCAGCGAGCCATAATCTTTTTGCTGGTAGAGGGTTTTGCCTCAGTGTTGATGGCTGCTAACTGATCAGGGTGGTGGTTCTAAATAAGACAACAAACTTGCTGCATGGATTGACTCTTCCTTTCACGAATTATTTCTCTGTAGCATGTGATGCTGTTTGATAGCATTTTACCTACAGAAGAACTTCCTTCAAAATTGTAGTCGGTACACTCAAACCCTGCCACTGCTTTACCAGCTAAGTTTGTGTAATAATCTGAATCTTTTGTTGTCATTTCAGCAGTCTTTACAGCATCTTCACTAGGAGTGCATTCCATCTCAGGAAATCATGTTAGCAACTCCTCACCTGTTAAAGTTTTATCATGAGATGGCAGTAAGTCAGTCACGTCTTCAGGCTCCACTTCTAATCCTAGTTCTCTTGCTGTTTCCACCACATCTCCAGTTATTTCCTCCACTGAAGTCTTGAACTGCTCCAAGCCATCCATGAGTGTTGAAATAAACTTCTTCCAACTTCCTGTTAATGTTGATAGTTTGACCTCTTCCCATAAATCACAAACATTCTCAGTGACATGTAGAATGGTGAATCTTTTCCAGGTTTCAGTTTATTTTGCCCAGATCCATCAGAGGAATCACTGTGTATGGCAGCTACAGCCTTACGAAATGTATTTCTTAAATGAGAAGATTTGAAAGTTGAAATTACTCCTTGATCTATGGGCTGCAGAATGGATGTTTGTTAACAGGCATGAAAGCCATATTAATCTCATTGTCCATCTCCACCAGAGCTCTTGGGTGACCAGGTGCATTGTCAGTGAGCAGTAATATTTGAAAGGAATCTTCTTTTCTGAGCAGTAGGCCTCAGTAGTAGGCTTGAACTATTCGGTAAACCATGTTGTAGACAGAAACATCCAGGCTTTGCTGTTCCATTTATAGCACACAGGCAGAGTAGACTGAGCATAATTCTTAAGAGCCCTAGGATTTTCAGAATAGTGAGTGAGCGCTGGCTTCAACTTAAGGTCACCAGCTACATAAGCCCTAACAAAGGAGTCATCCTGTCCTTGGATGCTTTGAAGTCAGACATTGACTTCTCCTTTCTAGCTATAAAAATCCAAGATGGCAGCATCTTCTAATAAAAGCCTCTTTATTTAAAAATCTGTTCTTTAGTGCGGCTGGATCTTCTGGATAACTGGCTGCAGCTTCTGCATCAGCACTTGCTGCTTCACCTTGCACTTTTACGTGGTGGAGACAGCTTTTTTCCTTAAACCTCATGAAGCAACCTCTGCCAGTTTCGGACTTCACTTCTGCACCTCCTCAGCTCTCAGCCTTCATAGAATAGAAGAGAGCCAGGGCCTCGCTCTGGGTTAGGCTTTGGCTTACGGAAATGTGGTCGCTGGTTTGATCTTCCCAGGCCACTAAAACCTCCTCCATGTCAGCGAGAAGGCTGTTTCGCTTTCTTTGGTGTGTTCTCTGGAGTAGCATTTTTAATTTTCTTCAGGAACTTTCCACGTGCTCCACAACTTGGCTAACTGTTTGGCACAAGAGGCCTACCTTTCAGCCGGTCTCGGCCTTTGACATGCCTTCCTCATGAACCATAGTCAGCTCTGGCTTTTGATTTAAAGTGGGAGGTGCAGCTCTTACTCTCAGTTGAGACTTAGAGGCCACTGGAGGGTTACTCATTGACTTTATTTCACTATTGCCGTGTCTCAAGGAAGTGGGAGGCCGGAGGAGAGAGAGAGAGAAGGGGAATGGCCAGTTGGTGGAGCAGTCAGAGCACACACATCAATTAAGTTACTGTATTATGTGGGTGTGGTTTGTGGCACCCCGAAAAATTATAGTGGTGACATCAGAGATCACTGATCACAGATAAATATAATAATCATGAAAAAGTTTGAAGTATTGTGAGAATTACCAAAATGTGACACAGACATGAATGTTTTGGGGAAAATGGCTCTGTAAATTTCATTTAATGCAGGATTGCCACAAACCTTCAATATGTAAAAAGCGCAATTATCTACGAAAGGCACTAAAGTGAGGCATGCCTGTACAATCAGATGTTTTGAGAGAGGAGAGAGACCACATTCACATAACTTAGGATATATGTTTATAATTGTTCTATTTTCTTATTGTTAATCTCTTTGCCTGATTTATAAATTAAGCTATCATAGGTATGCAGGTATAAGAAAACAGTACCCATGTATGCATAGGGTTCACTATCCCTGGTTTCAGGCATCCACTGGGGGTCTTGGAACACATTCCCTGTGGATAAGGTGTGACTACTGCACGCACTGAGATTTTTTGCAAAAAATAACTTGAGAATCACATTACTATAAATCTTTTCACTGAATGATTGCATGGAGAAAAAAACAAACTTAGAATTTTCCAAGAATGTTATACATTTATCCCGTTTCGGTTCCTGTACCCAAGTAGAAAATTGGTTATCAGTCAGATATGTTCTTTCTTGTCTTAGCGCTAATGTTTCCTTACCTTTAGAGTAACTTGAGTAGTTTTTTTAAAATTAAGCAGTGTCAACAGTTTTTAATGTTGACTTTTATTTTTTGTGTTGTCTTGTTTAGCTAAAGTAGCTTTACATGGGAATTGTATATATGAAACAATCTTTTAAAATTATAAATTAATCTGTATTTTATACTTTTTAGGTGTATATGTTTCCAAATATTCAGACTATCTTCATGCAAGACCATGGTATCATGGGAAGTCTGGTTATGTTATAATTTTTAATCTAATTAAGGTAAAGCCCAGATGTGCTTCTGTGTAATATTTCTTTTAAAAACTAAGTTATCAGTCTGTGTAATGTTCTCTGCAATCATTTGCTAAACATAGTCCTCTCCAAACACAGCTATCCAGATTCAGAAAAAGTAACTTTCCTTTAAAGAGAAAGCTTTTTTGTTCTACTTACAGGTGATCGAAGGATATGTTCAAAAAAAAAAAAAAAAACTTGAATGTAATACAAAGGTATTCAGTGAAGTCTTCCTCTCACCCCTATCCCACAGTGCCACTTTTTAGACATGAATAACAGAAAACAAGTAGCTGCCTGTAAAACAATATGATTACAGTCAATCAGAGATGAATTTTGAAAACAACACTCATCTGTTTTAAATTGTCAAAATAAAAAATGTTTCTTTATCCGTAAAACATCCAGACCTGTTCACAGCTTCATTTGGCATCTATAACTGATGATCTCAGAAACTGTTAAATGCTCTTAAATAGTCCAGTATAGGAGAATCATTCAATTAGAATTTTCATTCAAATTGTAGGAAAGCTCTTGATTTCAGAGATTGGTGGGCTTTTTGAGGACGTAATCTGTGGTCTTGTTTTGTTGTTTTTCCTTCTGTTTTAGATTTCTTTCTAAGTTTTTTTAAGCGTGTGGACTCTTCGTATTCCAAAGTTTGTCCCCAAGAACTGGAGGGACAGCAGCATTGCACTGGTGAACAGTTACTGCCTTGCCCTCCTTAGTCCTCCCTCTCCTGCTCTGTGATGAGTACTGTAGTTCTGCAGAGTATGTGTCTGTCAGCTCTGATGACAAACGTTTGCTTTTTTATTTACCTCAGATCACCTTGCCCTTGGTTTCTTGTCCCTGTGTCCCACCTTGTCTGCTGTGTGTTGTTAAGATTTTGCCTGTATGCTCTCAGTTCCCCTTACTGGACTGCTCAAGAGCCAACCACACCCAGCATCCTGACATGTTTATTCAGGAAAACAGGTCACTCACTGAGAGGGATTATTTGTATTTGGCTTTTTAGGTGAAAGAATTGCCTTTAGTGGTCCTATAAATGGAGAGGCAGAACCTTAACAGCAAAAAAAATCGACTATTTTTTAATAAAAGTAATAAAATTTTTCTTGTAAAGATAAAAAATAAAGGTTGCCTATGATCTCTTCCTCATTTTGTTATGTATTTTGTATATTTTTATTTTTCCTATATTATTATATTTCATTATATGATAAATGTGACGGCTTTTCTTCTTGTTCTGGACAACATGTAACCCTTGATGAAGAGACCTCTGTAATGGGCAGTACTGACTGTTCAGTCCTCAGGGCCTGTGGTCTGCTCAGCACTTCACTTCCTGTTTGCTCTTTGCTGATGTGCTGGGTCCTGGCATAGTAGCTGTGCCTTGGCCTATAATTTACCGTTGCTAACCTAAGGTTCACTCTGGAAGCTCATCTTTTGAAAGTTTAGATTTCATTAATCATCTTTCATGTTATAATCATTCAATATCCAGTCTGTTTGGTAAGCTGTACAATTTTTATTTTAAAGAAGTGGTTCTCCTAAATTTGGGGGGATTTCATGTACTCTGTTGATACTGTGATAAAGGAAAGACATTTGCCTCAGAAAGATGCCGAAACATACCAGATTTTTAAATAAAATTTTAAGGGATTTGTGGATAATTAAAACTACTGTTGGCCTTCAAGATAATTTTCTAAGAACCATAGTTCTAATTCTTAACACAGTTAACTGTTAGTTGAAACACATCCACTTCCTTGTTAGGTTACTTGTAAGTGAGTCCTAGAGTAAGATTATTGTTATTCTTCAAATAGATATCTGATTAGTCTTAATATTTTCATTCTAGGGAAGAGTCAAGTTTGTGCCTGAGAATTATACAACTAACTATACTAGCCCATCTTCTGGCTATGATTGCCACGTGGCTGCAAATACTAATAAAGTTTCTCACAGGACGAGTCATTTTCGAACCTTTGAACTGAGTCAGGTATAGTCACCTGGGAGTAAATCATTTGCAAGATACATGTCCGTGTCCGATGTTTAACTTTTCAGGACCGGGTTGGTTGAGGTCAGCTTGGTGCGTGTGGAATTCGGTAGTCCTGTCCTGATGATACTTCCTTCTCTTCTTTCAGTATTACCTCTATGAGCTTTCAGGCGGCACTGGTGTTGAGCGACCCAGACAGATCCACCCGTATATGATCGTAGCATTTCAGTACAGGGAGCCTAAAAAAATGGCAGCGCCAGCCCATAAAAGCATGTGAGTAATTACATGCATACTTTGTTTTCCTGGATTTGTTTCCTTTGCTCATATAAAAACACTGCTTTGTTTTGTTTTTTTCCCTCCCTTAGACTTGAACTCAGTGAAAATGGTAAGAAGTTATTTAATTGGTTCTTTTAAGTTTTTTTTTTAAGTAAATGTTTTGTTCATAAATCAACTAGTTTCTTACCCTTATTTCTTAAAGTTCTCATCTCCCCATGGAAAGGGAAATTAATTATTCAAGGCTGTCTGCTGTGTGATATAACTCTTTGGTCTTCTTACGGCACACTGGTTTCAGCACAGCTGTAAGTATTGAATTTGCATCCTTTACTATCCTTGTGTAATTTTTTAAATTATTATTTTGAGTTCTTGCTTGTTGGCCCTGGTGTGAAATATAGCCATTGTACTTGGTTTTAGATTAGAGTACTTTTGGGCAGATGTACAGATAGAGCATAGGACCATGACACAGGAGACCTAAAGTCACATCTCAGTTCTGACTTTAACCTTAAAATAAATTAGTTTCATAATCTTTGATAATTCATGTTTTAAATTTTAGTATCTTAATCTGTTCATGAGAAAATGACCTCTCAGGTTAAATTAAATTGATTCAATACTAAAAGTTTGACTTTTCCCTAAGAAGTAAATTGGATTTGCCTAGATAGCCGATAATGTAGATAATAGCCACTTAATTATATTATTGAATCTTTATTAAGATTTGCAGTATTTAATTTTCTGGTTTTCACTTGATTTTCCTAGACTAGTATTAAACAGAGTAGCTGCTACACATATTTACATTATAATGAATTGCAGTATTTTCTTGGGAACAGTGAAGGGCATCTTATGAAATCTTTTTTTTTTTTTAATCTTTTTTTTAGTCTGTTCTTAGTTTGTATCCCAAAACATGGGAAGATAGAGTTTAATTGAAATATAAGGTGAAAACTGGTGTGCTGTCAGAGTTCATTTTCTTTCGGTTGGCCTTTTAAAAAAAAAAAAAAAAAGATATTATAGCCCACAGAATAAAGTAAGAATTCTGTGAATAAATAAATGAGAATGGAAAATGATTTCTCTCTATAGACAGAATAATGAGATTCAAAAAGTACCATTGGCAACACCATGGTAATTAGTGGATGCATAAAGTAGTTGACGATACTTATATATTTCACAATATTTCCCCACAACTTACGTGTAAATCACAAAGGAGAAAATACAGGCTTTACAAAGGAAAAATACTGCTAAGTGGTTAATGTCATCAGGAATGGAGTAAACATCTTTGTGCATCATATCAGCAAGCACGTGAGTAACATCACGTCTGTGGTATGTAATCCTGCCAGTCTAATCAGGAGGAAACAGGTGTACCCAGATTGAGGGATGTTCTGCAAAGAAAATGGTCTATTTTATTCAAAAATATCAAGGTTGTTAAAGAAAAAGACTAAGAGGCTGTTCCAGATTGAAGGAGACTACACAAACATAACTAAATGATATGTCTATGATAGAATCCTGGACTAAAAAAAAATGTTCTTTTGTTATAAAGGCCCTTAGTGAGACGGTTGGCAAAATTTGAATAAGTTCTGTAGGTTAAATAATTGTACCGTACCACTATTAATATCTTGGTTTTGCTAATTGTTTTGTGGTTGTATAAGGACACAGAGAAGTATTTGGGGGAGAAGAGGGTATCTGTCTACAAGACTACAAGTATTTCAGAATGGGTTTTAAAAAAGGAAAAAGTGCCCATGTGCAATGACACAAGCCTGGATTGGTTCATTCTGTGACGTGCATGGCAGCCAGTGCAAGGAGTGGTCAACTCCTATATAGCATAATTTTTAGAAAATTGTCATTACAGTATAAATGATTCTTCCACACATCTGGGCATTTTGGTTATACCAAAAACATATACATTCAGAAAATGTGAATATATTTGAGACCATGGTTTATGGGGTCATTTGAAAATCTATAATATTTTTAAATATACATACTGTTCATTCTGGAGTTTATCAATTTAAGGACTTTTTGTGGTTACAATATTTTTGTTTGCATTTACATTAGAAAACCAAATATGAAGCTGTAGGTAGTTTCAGTGTTTATTACATTTCATGATATTGTTTTCTTTTTTAGACCACATGAACTAGATTTCAAGTATGTAATGAAAGTATCGTCTTTGAAAAAAAGACTACCAGAAGTTGCCTTTAGAAAACAGAATTACTTGGAAGAAAAAGGTCTGTTCGCATGTAATAATAATATACTGCATATCCTGGGCTTTGTTTCAGTTATTTTCCCCTCTCTTACACACACACACACACACACACACACACACACACACACACACACACTCACATTCACATTCACATTTGTACTTAGGTTTTGCCTTAAGTGATTCTTAAAATGGTCTTTTGTGACAATTGTAGGGTTGTGGTGTTTCGTTTTCTTGGAGGCGAACTAGAAACTGTGAAAGGTAGTTTCATCTAAGATGGCAAAGACTAGTATTAATATTGAATACTAAGGGATTTAAGCAAATGGACAAGATTACAAGTAGTTGAAGACTCACTAGTTTCTTTTGAGGAGAATGGAATTTTTATGATTGTTTTCACTTATTTATATACTGTACTGCTGCTACTTATTAAATTTCATGGGATAGCAGTGGTTAATGAGATTATATAAGTTTCAGGCATACAGTACTGTAATATATCACTTGTATATTGATTGCATTGTGTGCTCATCACCCAAAGTTTAGTTATGTACTTCTAAATAAAGAAAAAAGGAAGAAAACATCAGAAGGAAATTCCTTGGTTATTTAATTCAGGGAACATTGATATTTATATTATTTATGTAGTATTCACTTGTTAATCCTATAGTAGTGTCAGTATAAATGAAAGTATTGTTTTTAAATACTTTACACAGTAACTTTTTATTAAGGTGTTTTATAACCAAAAACAAATAATTTTTGAATAATATTCCAAGTTTTTCACCTTTTTTAACATATAAAATGAATAAATTGGTTATTAGAAAAAAAATAATAGCGTTTTAATTAAAAAATGTTCTCCTTTTCTGATTTTCTCCACAGTCTCTGACCAAAATATGTGCTTCAATATGTATGAGGTGGAACTGTCAAACAAACAAGGGGAAAAAATAGATAAACTAACAAAAGTCATTAAAAATAAGCAATTGGTAAGAATGATCAGTTTAAAATGTAATAGTTTTTTCCTTAAATTGAAAATTTGCTAATTATTGCTGTTTCTAGATTGAATTATTTTAGTTTGCTGAAAAGACTTACATCATTTAATATCAGTTGGCATATTATTGACATAATAGTTATTGACTAACATTTCATCCCCTTTGTATCTTAGTTTACTTTTGTGTTTCACTAATCAGTTTATACTCCCGATTTTAGGAATGAGAAGACAGTTTTTCTCAAGTCCTTTTTTATTTTGTTTTCTGACAGAAGGATTGGGTAGATTCCTAGTCTTTTGCACTTTTGAGATACTTCTTTTAAATTGACTGGTGTCAGTCCATAGGTTTATAAGGAAAACAGAGTTGCTGCTTCTACTGTTTCTATAGTGTAGAAAGTAAAACTCCACTGAGAAGTAGATCACGATCCAAAGACTTCTCTTCGCTCTGTTCACTGGGTTCCTCAGTGTGAGGGTAGAAGTAGATGCGGACTCTACAGTAAGTACTTCTGAGACGTCCCAGAGGAGACGTGTGAGTGTGGGACAGTGACCAGACACGTGTGAGCCTTTTAGTGATATGACGGACTGGTCCCCCTGGTAGATAGTGAGAAATGAATAGATTAAATAGAAAATTTATATAAGTTGTGAGTAAGCTGTGTCAGAGATAGTATCAGATAACATATTTTAAGTCGCATGTAGCAGAAACACAGACTGGCTTTAACAGTAAGGGGAGGGGCTTTAACAGGCTTACTTTTCTGTATAGGTGATGAGGCAGGTTCAAGTACCGTCTCCTCAGGGGTCTTCTCTCTTTTAGCTTCACCCTCCTCTGTGTGGTAGCTTCGTCCTGAGACTGCTGGTCAGGGCTATGTGCTTCCTGTCCGCATCCAGAGAGTGAGAACCCCTCCTGCAAACCATCTCTTTGTTTCATTAGACAAGTTTGTGTCATCTGCATACCCCCTCAGCCAGGAACTGCAGAGGGAGTGAACTACACTAATTTAGCTCTGGCCTTTTGGCGCCCACCTTCCAGAACCTAGCGTGAGATCAGCCCGCCCGGTCTGCACCTGGGAGCGCCCTGCGGGAAGGAGGCGGAATGGGCCACATCGGACGCCGAGCGGATAACTATTGAATATCTACTGTAGGGATTGTAGGCTGATCTTTTTTTGAAGTAACATAGTATTTTATAGTTGGAAGTTAAAAGGAAGGAAGTCCTAAGACATTTTCAGAAAATGCATTAATGAAGGGACTACTTTGTGAGTGCTTTGTAGTATTAAAAATAGTAGAGACTTGGTGCAGAACTTGGCTTTGAAACCTGTTCATTCATAATAATTACTTATAGGAATTATGGAGCACGTAAGGTCCTTTCTCCTCAGTGCACCATGCTTGTCTTGCTTCATTATGAACGAATTTTACCCGTCAGTCTCCCCAGCTGGTGGTACTGAGTTCCTGGAGGGAAGGCATCGTGTCTTAAGCATTCGACACCTTAGTGCCAGGTGTATAGTGGATGAGCAGTAAATGTCCCTAGAGTACAGTGTATGTGAGCTTGTACCTAGAACACTGAACTGCAAGAACAGTACAGAGCAAGGTCTCTTTTTAAAAGGGTGCTAAGGTCTACGGCCATGCCACCCTGAACACGCCCGATCTCGTCTGATCTCGGAAGCTAAGCAGGGTCGGGCCTGGTTAGTACTTGGATGGGAGACCATCTAGGAAGACCAGGTGCTGTAGGCCTTAAAAAAAAGGATGCTAAGGACATGTGTGGCTAGATATTTTCTGTGTATAGTGAGAAGTAGGTATTTAAAAGAATCTGTGATTTCTCCCCACGAAGATTAAAAGGAGAACTTTATGCAGCCCTTTTTAGTACATCATTTGAGAGACTGATGTTTTATACTATATATTTGTTTTATTTGCACATCTTTTGGAAGGCAGAAATATATGATTTTACGTAGATAAAGGTATTACTTTTCATCTGTTTTACAAAACTAAATTGCAATACAATGTAGAGGCTAAATATTGTCACTTTTCATTTTACATCAATAGAAAATGAAACAAGAATTATATCTCTTTGCAATTTAATAGATACCAAAACTATAGGTGTATATAACTATTATTTTGTTTATTCAGTAATTCTTTCTTGAGTGCTTACTGTGTCCTAGAAGCAAAAGGAGAAAATAATCCCAGCCATTAAGGGACTTATAAGATCGTGGCGAGACAAAGACGTAAATGCATAAGGGCTTCAGCAGAAGCTTATGGAGACTCACAGTAGTGATGGTTCTTGTGACTGACGCATTAGTCTCATAATTCAGTTCTAATATAATACTTAGAAAAGAAGTCTTTTTCATACTTCAGTTTATTAATTTGCCATATTTTTAGGCTTATGACCTATAAATTTTTGAAATAGGTTTTATCACATTATAAAATGGTATATTTGTTTACTTTTTTTAAGTGAAAAATTACTGTATGAACATTGGGTCTTACCCTGTTTGTATATAGATAGGCTTTAGAAATGGTGAATAATGGGGAAGAATTGTTAGGTTTATGATTTAGAATGATAGCTTTTAAATAACGTCCCTTGACCTGGGGACAAAATTCCCCAATTTACTGTAATTGTTAAAATTTCAGGATTTTCTTCTTGAGCTCAAGATTCCACTGAGACTGGTGGAGGGGAAAAAAGAAAGGAAAAATTTATTTTCATCTGCATTTCTTACTGCCATAGGACCTAATTATGTTATTTTCTATTATTTTCCATCTCTTAGGATGGTATAGAAAGGATTCTTTTATTGGATGCAATCTTCCAGTCTTTCTTCTTCCAAGATTCTGTGACATGTTGTGTGTAAACATGAGCTTAAAGATGCTAATCATAAGTCTAATCATCTTGGATTCATAGTGGCTAAAGGGTACCAGATTAGCTACTGAGGCAGCAGTGTGAAATGCCAGACATCTCAGTGAAAAATGAAATAAGTCTCTTCCGATGGATTCGTTATGTTGAACGCTGTCCTAATACTAACCCTTAGTGTTCTAGTTATTATATGTGGCCCGAACAGGGCCAAGGTTACTTGAGTGCTAAGGAACTTGCAATTTCTGCTGCTGGGGGCAAAATTCTCCTCATTCTCATAAACACTAACATTTTAAGATTTTTAAAAATTTATCTTGCTTTTCATTAGCTCAGAATTCACTGAATAGTAGTATAGTAGTGTGGGAGAGGGAGAAGAGAATTGAATCTTGTTTCTTTTATGTTTAAGGCACTCATCAAATGCTTAGAAGATCGGAGCGTTTTCATTTTGCTTACATCATCAGCCCTAATATCAGAAACAAGTAAGGACAACTTTTTTTGAGAAAAACTATTTTTTAGTACGTTTGCTTTTGTTTTGTAAGATGAACATCCTAATTTTTCTGATTCTCGTTCTGTGTAGGTTTTGACGACGAGCAGATAGGACTGCATGGGTTACATGTATTCCATTCATCCCAGGCAGCAGGTAAGAGCACAGTGGCTTCCAGTTCACTAACTGTGTCACATTTTTTTCGTCCTCATCTTACTTAATCTCTCAACCTTGCTAATTTTCTTTTGAATAACTCTTCCTTTAACCTCCCTAGTCGATCCTCCTCAGTCCCTTTGCAGGCTTGTCCTTTCCTCTGAGCTTCACACCCACATATCCACCTGTCTGTGGACTTTTTTATTTAAGATGTTTCAGGTATTCCTCAAATTCAGCATGTCCAAAACTGATTTTTATTGTTGTTATTGAACAACAATAGCTAGGAGAATAATACTGTAATGATTACATATGGCAACAGATGGTGACTGGACTTATTATGGTGATCACATTGTAAGGTATATCAATGTTGAATCATGTTGTACACCTGAAACTAATATAATAGCTTGTACATCAACTAAGATTAAAAATAAATTTAAAAATTTACTTTAAAACCTCCCAGGATAGCTAGGAGATACTTTTGTCAATTTGCCAGGTAACTAGGATTCAAGGGTTCGAGGAGGCAGGCCTTCATCTGGGCGCCTTGTCTCATTCCCCTTTATCAGGTGGTGTTTGCCTCTATCAGACCAAGAATTGGCTCTTGGGGACAAACAAATCTTACACGGTAGATAAATAGTTCTGCAGTATATCTGTGGTATTAAAATTTGAGGGGGCAGTTAGGAAGTAAAGTCTGAAAAGGCTCTTGGGGTGGAGTGATTAAGGAATAAAATCAGAGGAGCAGCACCAACCTAGTCTAGTCTGTTATTCTTATCTGTCTGATGTCAGTTTAAATTTCACTTTATTGATTCCCATCACCGCCATGACCTCAGTGAGGACCTCTAGGCTTATCATCAATAGGATTTAAACATTTATTTGTGTGCTGTTTAATGCCTGCCTTTCTTGTATTCTGCTGTATCCCTACTACCTAGCAATGCCAGATACATAAAAAATAATAAATGTTTGCTAAACAAATCATTTCTTTTTGTCTTTTGAGGAAATTTTTCTCATTTTATATTCATGCTCTGTGTGTTTAACGTACATAGAATTTATAAAGCTACAACCAATACAAAAATGTTTTTAAAGTTGATTTCTTATAATTGTATTTAGTTACTCAAAGCAGAGAACTGCACTTTCTTTGGCATCACTTCTTTGGACTAAGCAAAACATTCCTAATTATAACAACGTAATGGCAATAGCTGCTGGCATTTTTCAGACATTTACTATGTCAGGTGTTGTGCTAGGTATATAGCAGCCCTTAAATAGGTATTCTTATGACAGTTTCAAAGATGAGAAAATTGAGACTTAAACTTGCCCAAGGTCAAACAGCTGACTCTCACACTGGCTTCCCACTGCTGTCCCTTACTGCCTTCATCTTCCACGAGAGCTTTGACTTCATTCTTATTTTCAGGTGTAAACTACCACTCAAATAAGAAACATTGGTGTTATACCATTTGGTGTTGAACAGCACAGAATTTCTCATTTAGTAAGCATTGGAGTCATGTTGCCATGTTCACATCCTCCTCTGGCTCAGCAAGACATTTTCTGTTTAAGGTCATTCATAGGTTCAGAGCTATGGTTATTTGTTTTAAATTGAGTGATACTTTGCTTAGAGACTTAAAAAGTTTTTCATAGATCTTATAATAGTCTATTACAAATCGTTCTGGGTTCTGGGTGTTCTGCCTTTCCAAATTCTTGAAATGAAGTCGTGTGGAAAAATATTACTCTAATTTGAACTTTTTTTGTATTTTATTTTCCTTTACTTGTTGCTTTTTAAGTGATAAACTGCAAATGAATTTTTAAGGTGTAGCCACATTTTTCTGTTTATTCATATTTGTTGTTCTATTCCTTTTTCTAATATCTGCTCAAGTGCAAATGTATTTAGCTAATAAGACTGACTTTTAATTTTGCAGTTCCTTTTTCTTTAAAAAGAATAGTGTAATTTATACTTCAGCTTAGTAGGTACCAGAGGTCTTTGTTATCTTTGGTCTTTTATTACTGATAACTTAAATTTTCTAGAATTTTATTACCCACTTCTCAGTGATATGACCTTTTCTATTTATTCCCCTCTTACTGTTCTCCTTTATAGGTTACTGACTTACAGAAAAATTAGCATTTCAGTCAAAGAGTGAGCTAGAGAGAGGAAGTGAAACAGACTAGTCACTGAAAACAATTTTTTTAAAAATTTTATTCGATAGAGGTAATGACATTAACACCAATAGTTACCCTGAGATTTGGGGGTTACTTAAGGGTTTTACTTTTTTTTTTTACTTCAGTTGGTTTGCATTCTAACCTCGTAAAAGAACTTGAGGTAAGTTATATAAGGTAGAGATAAAATAAGACATATTTTAAAAGCAGAAAATGATAATTAAAGAGTAGGAAAGCAAATCTACCAGCATTGAAAGCCAGTGCTGTTGCTCTGTGGGCACATCGCGCTCTCGCTGGGCTCCTGATCACACGCGATGGAGCTGGAGGCAGGGCTGCCCTTTTCATTCTGCCTGGTGCTTACATTTGAGTGATTCTTTTGCAGGTGTGTGTGATTGCGTATATACAGAGATTCACATAGTCATTAAATGTACCCATAGTCTTTTATTAATTTCCCATGTAGAACATTGTATCATATTTAACCATCCTATGATTTTATAATCTAAAGTATGTTTTTTCTGCATATTTTTATAAAATAAAACAAGGCCAAACAAATTCAAGTTTTTAATATATCTATATGTATTTTAGGGCTGAAAGACTTCAGAGTTGAAGATGACATTTCATCGAAGGTGATACCTATTTTACCTGCCCTTAATTGTGCCCTGCTAGAAGCAAAGAAATCAGTCACTGAAGAAGGGCTGTGTCCAAACACATTAGTAAAGCATAACTTCCAAGAATTGTACAAGGTGGACAGAAGTCTTTCATTGACTGTTTCTCAGGATGAAGTGAAAGAGACTGCGTTCCTTGGCAAGCTGTCCAATGGTTTTGACTTGGTTCCTCCAGCTGAAAAGTGCCCTTTACAGTCTTTAACTCAGCTGAAGTCTTATTTTTCAGACCCTAGTAGGTACATTTTGGAAGTATCTACTGCGTTAGATTTACTGGCAGAGCGTCCACAGTCTCCTAGTATTTCAGATGGAATTTGTGACGCTGGATTTTCTTTAGTTATGACTCCAGATCCTGAATTTCTTGACTCAGAGGCAGAAGTCAGAAAAGAAACTGAAACCGAAAAAAATTCTGACAAAATGTTTAAAGCAAGGAAGAGAACTGTGGCTCCATTAAATCCAGCATCAAATCTGAGAGTCCAGCCGAAGAGAAAGGCGAGCATGCCGCCTGTGGTGCAGAGTAAAAGGGTGAACTTGTGCCGTCCCTTCCCCAAGAGAGCTCCCGCTGGAACACACAAGGGCGCCGCCTCTCCCGCAACTCTCCAATTAGTCAAAGGACAGTTTCCTCAGAAAAGAAAAAGAGGTAAGGCCGATTTATGTGAACTGTTAAAATGAGGCGTGAGGACCGTTGTGTTCTAACGCTGTTCCTGTCCGGTCCCCGTGGACGACAGCTTGGCAGTGTCGGTGAGAAGTGTCAGAAACGCCAGCACTTCTCTGCAGGTGATTAGTCTGCGTGCTTGAGTTTGAGTAGTACTGATGTTAATACCAGATTAAAATCAAGAAAAAGGGAAAACTGGAAGCTGTCTTAAAAGCCCACTCACCAGAAGCTTATATTTCACTTTAAAACTCAAACTTTCAGTTATTTATGTACCATTCTAGAAAGAGTTTATCCAGTGTCTGAGTTATCCTCGGACATAAGAGTGTAGGAAGAGGATCTTCCAAAACAGGCGTATCAGTAGCAGCAAAAAGTGAAAACCGATAGCTGGAACATGTGTAAAGAGGGGGGAGGATGGCTGCAGCCCCCAAAACCGAAATGGTCTGGGGTAGAATTTCTAGTCCTTCATGTGTGTCAGAATTTTACAAATGGTCACCTGGATCCTGCTGTAGACCTATTGAAACAATGTCCAGTGGCCTGGGGATATATGTAATGAAACACTTCTACAGGTGGTACTGTTGCCTCCTGAAAATTGAGTGAGAATCAGTTCAGAGACCCTTGGCATGTAGTCACATGCATTTAGCAAACAGCACAACAAACAACACGATTTTGCCTTAGAGCCGTCTCAGTTTATGAGTAGTGTATTTTGTTGAAAGTAGGGAGCTATATGCTGTATGACTCCTTAGAGATGGAGTCAGCAAGCCGCAGCTCCCGAATGGTCCCTGAAGCACTAAGCTCTGTCTCTGGCCACTTGACACTCCGCTGGCAGAGGTGAGTGATTGTGACTGGGAATGCATGGCCTTTCCCAGAAAAGGTTTGCCAACCCTTGAAGTAGGTCTCTTTTTCACATTTCACTGTAGAAACTTCGGTGCCTAAAGAAGACACATCAGGGATATGCAGAGCTTCAGGATTCTAGATAATTAAGCTCTTACCCATGGTTCAACAGATAGTTTCCTGGCCTGCTGTAGATTGAGAATTGTGGGTGGGTGGGTGGGTGGGTGGGTGGGTGGGTGTGTGTGTGTGTGTGTGTGTGTGTGTGTGTGTGTGTGTGTTTAGGAGCATGGTGGAAAGTATGGCAATAGAAAGCAGTGAATCAGACTATACAACTACCTACAGACAAATTCCAAGCCAACCATACTGAGTTTCTGCTCTCTATGAACCAATGGTACTGAATAAATTATATGCAGGCCAACATATATGTTGTCACTGTTTCTCAAATGTTTCAGATTTCATCCACTATCAGAAATGTTTTCTGTTGTAGTCCAGTACACACAAATTCATACATGACTGAAACAAAAATCTCAAAAAACATTTACCCTGTGTGTAATGCAATCTGATATTCTCTATTCTATCGTTCAGTTTAAGAAAGACTTCTGGTTGGAGCCTGTAAGTTGGTGTTCCAGTCCCCCAGTGCGGTGCTGCACGCAGCTTGGGAAACACGGCACTGAGTGGGAGAGAGAGGCAGAAGAGCGGGCACGTGTCGTGTTCACGCCCGCTCTCCAGGACTGGGCTGTGAGAGCGCGCCCCTCCCTGCCTCTGCGGACGGGCAGCACTCCCCGGGGCTCCGCTATGTCATCGCATTGTCTTTCTCTTCTTAAGTTAGTTTTAACTGGTGTCCTGCTTGATTTATTTTCTTAATTTGTTTATATCCCTTTCTTTATGCTAAAATTTTGAGGAAATGTAACTGGACTGGAATGAGAAGTCTTATTTCTTAAACCAATATGCCGCTTTATTACCCGTGGATAGCTCAGTAGGAAGGACAACAGCTAGTGCCGGGGAAATGTACAACATTGAGGGTCTTCAGACTTTTGTAAAACCACTCCTTTCTCTAACCCCCAGAAGAGTGAAATGCAGTTGGGCTTGTTTCTGCATTTCACTAACAGTCATCACAATTTCTTAGACTGTTCAGTATCGTGTTTCTGTTCTCATTTGGAAAGTGTTTTCTTTTTAATGTAATTTAAAAATATTTGCCAGCATTCATATGGGTGATTATTTTATATATCATCTTTGGGGCTAAAGTTTTGGATAGGAATAGCTGAAATTATATGAAGTCAAAGTTTTCAAAAGGAGCACTTAATATTTTTAACTCTTAAAAGTGAAGCACTTTTGTTGTGTTCCATAAGCAGGTAGTCAGTAGTTTAGTTTTCATCACATACCTCATCATTTAGCTATTTCCTTCCTTCTGTATGAGAAGCAAAGCTGAGCATTTGTAAGAGAGACGAGCAGTTATAATAGATTTGTAGGAAATTAAATCAGGTGAGACTTTGTCCAGTGAGCCTGTTTCGGTCTTATCATAAAAGATGATTTTGGGGGTGGTGTTTAGACTGATATTTAGGGGTGGTGACGTGAGATATATAAGATAGCACTTTATGAATATACAGCCTCTTCTCTGGGGTGGATTACAGTTTAACCACATTGGCTGATGGGGCCGTGCTGCTTTTGTGTGCATTAAATTATCCATCTTCCAGTGCTATGAAGGAGCATATTCAGCCTTACCCACCTTGCCAGTCAGGAAAGTTCATGGAGTGTTTTTTAAAAATTAAGTCATGCCTTGTTTTTATAAAGTTATTGTCTTCTTTACCTGGTAGAGATATAGACCAACACTTAGCTAGTATATATTTTTATATTTAAATGGGAACTTCAGCTCTTGCTTTGTTAAAAAAGTCTTTTAATGAAATAACCCCAAATTTTATATTTTATTCCTTATTACTAAAGTTAGCCCCTAAAAAAGAAAAAAGGAAGAACTATACTGATAAATATCTGAGCCCCCCACCCCTAAAAAAACGGTGTCTTTTCTACATAAGGTGCTGAAGTGCTGACTGCACAGTTTGTACAGACAACTAAATTGGATAGGAAAAATCAAGACGCTCCCGTTTCTAAAGATGTTCCAGTTGCAACGAATGCTAAAAGAGCAAGGAAACAAGAGAAATCTCCAGTCAAAACTGTTCCAAGGGCTAAGCTACCCGTGAAGAAATCTCCACAAAAACAGAGGGTAAATGTAGTGAAAGGCAATCAGAATCCCAGAATCAGAAAGCAGCTACAACCTGGTAAGAAATACTCTTCCTGTAAATTTAAGCACCACAATACTAATCAAGACTGCAAGATAGTGTATTGAAATAATACAGGACAGTTAAAATCTGTCAGCAATTTTTGCTATATTCTCTACTTCAGACACTAACAGGACTAAGTAACTTGGTTTCCTATTATAAATAAGGAAGGTACAGATTCTCATATCACAAATAGACCTACTTTAGTTTGTATAAAGCCTGAACATGAACCATCTACAAAAGTTATAATGGCCTTTTTTATGACTGAGTGCACAAGCAAGTAGAACCTGACAGGATTCTTCTGGAACATAATCGGTTACAAAAAGTAAGCTGTTCATTTATTTATCCAGAGGGAATTGTAAAGAGATTGTTCACAATAGTAATCCAGAATCTAACATTTGATTTTAAAAGGCATTAATTTTAAAAAGTTTTTCTTTCCTAATTTTGCTTAAGTGGATAATGACGTCTAGTTATATGAACGACAACTGACTACTTTAGTTCTGAATCTCCAGCTGCTAGAGAGATCCTCTCTACAGTGACAGTTCCATTGTCCCCACAGACTTGACCTCTGAAGCGGAGCACACCGCATCTTTTCCCCTAGGCCCACGTCCAGGCTTAACCTTCCTCTTTCTGTATGCTTAGTGTACTTCTTCCAGTCTGAAAAATCTACATGTTTTACTCGACCTTTGGTATTGAGTCCTAATGTGTCGTATGTATGTTTTCTAAATTTTGTTTTAACAGAGGCCTCATTTCCTCATACCTTTATATTTCTATCAGTTTGTCTAATCTCCCTGATCACCTTTCTCCCTCATCTATTTTAGATTAAAAAAAAAAAAAGTCTTATATTTACTGGGAATTCAGAGAAATTACGGTTTTTGGGGGGTGATGGTATTACAGGTGAGCTCCTTTTTTTCCTAGGTTTCTTGCATCCTGTTTTATGACTGAAAATCTTGTAAAAGCTCATCACGGTCTAAAACGCAAGCATTGCAGTTTTGGCCTCCATGCCCAGTGGAAACTCTCCTGCTTGTCTCTCGAGGCAGCTGACGGTGTGGGCTTACCCCACGTCCCGAGTGCTCTCCTGCTCTTTCCTAGTGCGTCCCCTGTCCCCTCCCCACGTGCGCCAGCCTCTCTCCACTCCTGCGCTTGCCTCCACCAGTCCCCTTCCTGCTCAGCCAGGTCACCACCACAGTGAGGCGACTCCTCCTGTTCTGATTGTCACTGATCTCTCTCCTCTCATTCCTTTTTGGGTTTTTGAGAACATGGTAGAATTAAATTCATACCGTTTTCCAGCCATTTGATGTATCTTGGTCCTGTCTTTTCAGTTAGTTTATAAACATGAGCACGGGTGCATATATAATGCCTGTATTCTTAGCCATGTCATTTGAATTCTTTGTACTGAGTTGGCTCTTAGATAGTTGTAGACTAATTGATTAATGGGAAGGAGGTATGCACTTGCATATTGGCAGAAGAGTGAGCCCAGAAAATCAAAAGTTTATTCAAAGTACATATTCAAAAATAGGCTGATTTTGCAGGAAAAGTAGAGAGGAAGTGTTTTCAGTGCAGAAATTATAGTTTAAAAGGTGATGAGATCAGCAATTCTGAATACTTGTGTGACTTTTTTAATTTTTTATTTATTACATGTTATAATTAAACATCAATATGGTTTAAATAATCTCTTTTGAACTTAGATGATTTCTCTAATATAGCACTTGTTAAGGGAAATGATTTCTAAGAAGCTATGATAATGTTCTATAATATATAGTTCAAACTCAGGAATTTTTATATCCACACTAGACTGTAAGCTCTCCGAGGGCAGGGTTCTTGTTTTAGTTTCTGTTTTTGTTTTCTGCTCTTGTGTCTTCTTTAGCTGAGCAGGATGCCTTGTGTTGGTTCAGCACATGCACTTTTTGAAGGGTGATTTCCTGTTAACATGGGTACCACTTAGGACCGGTTGTTCTGGTAAATACCGTGCAGTAGCTCCAAGAGTCGGGGGAGACCTCAGTCTGACAATAGAGTTTTAATAGACTATCTGTGCAACATAGCAAGAGGTTTTTCTTAAATGTATTAACCGTTGATTTTCACTAAGTCACAGTAATACGGTAGAGAATTAATTACATAGAAATCCAATGCCATGTCTTTTTTTCTTTTATACTGAAGCTCAAGGAGAAACTGCTTCACAGCTTCAATCAGAAGTGCCATCAGATGGGAAGGAAGATGCTAAGAGCATAAATATAGTTCAACAAGATAGTATCACAGCGGCTCAGGAAGGTCCAGCTGAGGACTGCATGGCCAGCTGTGATTCCCAGGCCCTGAACCTGCTGGCGGACCTAGCACTGAGCGCTGCCACCTCTGCCACACCAGCATCTGAGCCCAGCAGCCTCCCCCCCTCCTCTGAATTGCCACAGGACGACGTGCGTTCTAAAGAACCTTGTCTGAGCAGTGCGTCTGACCATGAATATCACAGAGGAGTTAAAAGTCAGAACGGTGGGCTGCTGCCTCAGCCCCCGTCTGAGAAGAGCGACCCAGCGTCAGGCTCCACTGTCAGCCAAGAGGGAGCACACGTGGCCCCTGGCAGGCAGAGTCCGGTCGACGCCCAGACAGCACTTCCTGAAGAAACACCAGAAGCTTCTGATGCAAGCCGGAGCTCTTTCGTTGCCGTGGAACATTCCTACGCCCTGCTCCTTGCGGAACATTCAAAGAAGCTGCTGCAGCAGAGAGGGGTCCCAGGCCCCGCCTTTGCCAAGAATGGCACAAAGGGCCCTGAGGCTGGAACCCCGGTGGGGAAGGTCATGCCGTTTAGGCACCAGCAGAACACCTCCCCTCTGCAGAAGTCTCCTGCGGACCTGCTGCTCAAGCGCAAGGGCAGACTGCTGCCCTCCGGCCTGAGAGACTTTTCCTGCTCTCACACCGTGTCCAGCTGCGACGACTCCTTTAAGGTCACTTTCAAATGCGAAGCGAACTATGTATTCAGCTTAGACAGCAAATATACCAACAACCCACTGGAGAAGACTGTGCTAAGAGCATTACACGGGTAAGTAGGAGTGACACTTGATGAAAATGGAGGCGGATCTCCTGCCGAGGCATGCACAGTGAACAGGGAGACTTGTGTGAGACCTGGGGAAGGAGAAAGCAGTGTAGCGTGTGAACCCAGTGACTCGACGTTAACACAAGCCGCCGTGTTTCCTGACAGTTGAGAATATGGGGCTGGTTTTTCCGCTGCTGATCACGTGCAGAACTTGGCCAGATAACTTTAGCCTCGTGAACAGCTTTCCATTTCGATGTGCTCCTTCATAAGCGTTTGCAGTCTTTGAATTATAATCTTAATGTAAAATAATGAGATATAGAAAGAATGCATTATGGACTGAATTCCAGAAGAAACATCTAAAGAGTTCCTTCTGGCTTATGAAGTTGATCCAATAGCTATGAGTGGGTGATTTTACATGAGACGGTTCTGTAAATCTTCCTTAATAAGGGGTCGAGGCAGCAACAGCAGAGCAACAGAAAGCGCGGGTTCTGAAGTGTGGACGAACCCAGGTTTCGATGTGGGTTTTCCCCACTATGAGCATCTGCGCCCCAGCAGTTCCCACGCTGTAGGACAGCGCTGCTCAGTCCCGACTGCACAGCTCATCTCAGGAGCTCGCTCAGCTGCAGATTCTGACGCAGTCTGCTCCGGATGGGGCCTGAGAGTCTACGTTGCTGACAGATTTCCAAGTGATGCCAGTGGAGCATTAAACACTCAAGTGCGAGTTTAGTCGTAGCTACAGTGTGAGGTGGGTCCGTACATAAGGGCTTTGCATGGTGACTGGCACACACTAGTAAATGGTAACCATTACTATCAGCAGGAAGCATTAGCTGTGTGAAATGCCACTGAGCTACCTGTTGCTAGACTATTTCACTTGTGACTAAATTGTGTCAGACTTCTTTCCTCGCTCCAGTTACGAGCTCACACTCATAAGAGCACATACTTGGGTCCCCATCTACTCTGAGAGTCATTCCCTTAGCTGTAACCCTGTTTAACTGCAGCCCAGCTCCGTTGCCCTGTGACACATCCCACTCCAGCTCTCTGCAGGTGGCCAGGCGTGTTTCCTGCGTCCCCTCTTGGCTTCAGGAAATTTTCAGGAACTGTAATCTGAAAGGAATAGAGTTCTGCCGAATTGCCCACAGAGATGTTTAATCTTCAGACTCCCAACTTCTAGAAGAGAGACATGAGAGTAGAAATGAGCCAGCCTTCGCAGAAGCAGGGAGATGAGGGTTTGGGCAGTTGCTGAAATCATTATCCACATGATACATGCACTGTATCCAGGAGAGTTTGCACGTTACAGAAAAATCCCAGACTGGGACTCAGGAGAGCTGTGTTCCATTCATGGTTCTGTCACTTAACGGGTTTTGTGATTTGAAAGTAGTCACATAAAGCTTTGCTTTTCAGTTCCCGTCAGTAAAATAAATAGGTTGGACTCATTGTACTTATTTGTTAAATCGACTTCATCTTATTGTTTCATGTTCATGTAATTTTTAAAATAAAAATAAACACAAAAACTAAGGTTATTATTGAAGACACTTGCTTATGACATGAGAATTGACTGAAATAACCATTTTCATTGATTTTTGTGTGTTCTTTCTTTACAATCTCAGGCCCTGGAACACTGATATACCTGATAATGTGGAAGAAGTGAAGCTTTTACTTCATATGTGGGTAGCTCTGTTTTACAGCAATCAAAACAAAGTCATACGATCATCCCGAAAAGTGGTAGAACACAGTAACCCTGCCAAATTTGTGTCTATAAATAGCACAATAGACTCCTTTGAATTCAGTGAAATTGAAGAGCCCCCCGGTGTGGACAGGTGTTCTGTAGGCCCTCTGCTGGAGATGAAGGGAGCCCCCAGAGGTCATAGCGCCGAAGCGTCCTTCCCTGACACCGACTCCTTGCTTCCTTTCATTAAACCGCAGCCTGCAGAAGGCTTGGAACTCTGGGTACAGAATGAACAGAAAGAAATTTTTGCAGGAGACGGTCGTCCAGATACACCAGAAAGCCAGAATTTCATCTGTTCTTATAATAACGAGGTAAGTAAAGCTGAATATTGTAAATCGTGACGTTATTTTTGAAGCACTTTTTTTCTTTGTATGTAAAATCACATTCAAAACAAGGCATTGGTTTCTTCTAGGAAAGTGGATTCTGTAGCTTTCTAAATATTTATAATGCCAGACAATGTTCATAAGTGTCCCTCCAGGTTGTCTGAAGGTGGAGCTTATCTACTTACTGTCTTGACCGAAGAAACAGGAAAAAATCATGGTGGTCAGATGATCTGGGGGCCAACCATGCTGGTGTCACTTATTTGGTGTATAACATGAGGCAAATTACCTGTTCCCACTGAGCTTATTTTTCCTGTAAAGGAGGCGATTAATACCCATTATGTCTTACCTAGAATAGTGTTTAAGGATTAGATGTGGTAATAAGTATTAGAAATCTTTGATAAACTTTAAACTAGAATATGTTAAAATTGTTTTTAAAACAAATACTGGAACAGTAAATGAAATGCCGGACCTCTCACAGGTCTATAGATAACTATTCATAAATATAGAAAATACATTTTGTTTCATTTTATTGTTTTCAGATGATGTTCAGCCAGGTCAGATAATCAGATTTTAACTGGAGCAAATAAAAAAGTTGTATTAAGATTTTAAGTAAATGGATTGAAAAAACAGCTGCATTTTTAAGCCTTTGGCTCAGATTTATCCCAGAATAATTTTGCATGGGTTTGGGCGCCTACAGTGCCTGTCTTCACATTGGTTAGACATCCCATGCCCGGGTCACTTTGGGGATCCACCCGTGCAGGGGTGAGCCTCACAGGCTCTGCGTCTGTCTCATCGTAATGGAGACGGTTGGGGCACCGTGGCCAAGGAGCGGCCTGAGCCCTCCACTCACTCACCCCAGCCCATCCTCACTTGGCCCAGGGCAGTGAGGCCATCCTTCCCCCTCTCACAGGGAAAGCTGAGGCATGGAGAAGTATGGAAATTGCCTGAAGTCACATAGTTAAAATTATTGAGCTAGGATGTTTCCCAGTGTCAAATTCTGTGTGCACGTCTGTGCATATATACATACGTGTGTTTATGTGTGTATACATATATTGTATGCATGAATATTTGTGATTTTTCTCCTGATGGGGTTCATAAATTTCATCTGATTTTTGAGATACATAAAATCCAGTTAAGAATCACTACCTTAGAATAAGAAAATATAGTTTAGTCAGGCCAATTTTGATTATTACTTACATATATACTGGTTTCTTACAAAGTATCTTTGGTTGTGGTAATATATAATTAACTATCATCAGTATTAATTTTAGGAGTGATCTTGTTCAAGAATCATGTAAAAATAGATTATCAAGTAGGAAGGTAGAGTAATAAAAATTACTAAATTGATTCCTAAAAATTTCTATAGCATATACTTAAAATTTTTTCCCACCTTCTTGGCTACTGTGCCTATATTTCAAAGGTGCACACTCGTGCTATGCCACGCTCTTGTTCCACAAGCGGGCAAACCCAGGTGTGAAGAGAATTCTAGCACAATGGGCATTAGAAACTAATAGCATGTTGCTTTTAGTCATGTATTTAATTTAACATTCTTTTAAATGACCTTTTAAGTATTGAATTTAGCATTATTTCACGTGTAGTAAAAAAAAATATGTATCAGTCTAAACATTCAAAGATTATCATAATTTGCATTTCATTAAGCCCATGGGAGTGGTGAGATTCAGGACTGTGGTCAAACATTAACAGCCATGGAGTGACGGGGGCGCGGCGGGGGGGTCACACGAAAGAGCTCAGAAAGACTCTTAGCATCAAGACATTTCTGTGCTTTGTGCCTGGCCAGCCATGTCCTCTTAAAACACTGAGTCTCAGCTCTACCCTGTTACTCAGCTTTGTGTCTTTCTTTGGTTAAGACAAAAGGGTTTTTAATGAGATTTGAAAAATAGGTCCTGACTTCCAACATGATTATCTCAAGGCATGGAAGGAAATCTGTGACCATGGTGTTCCAAAAATTAAAGATGTGTAGCCAGTTGTGTGAACAACCCCGTTTACCACATTCTGGACAAGACCATGCTTCAGGCTGCTTTTAAAACAAAACAAAAACCTATTTATGAGGTTATCAAAATTATCCAAAGATATTTCTGCTAGTTTTTAACCTAAATCCACATTCCCCATCAGTCCATTTGGGTTAGTTTATTCAAGCAAACCACACTGCCTTTTCTTGTGCTGTGTTGAGTAGGAGGCATCACAGTGAGAGAAATGATCTCTAGTTATAAGCAAATAATATATCTAAGGGATAAGGGACTTTTATTTACCAGAATGCAGATTGATACCATGGGAAAACTGCTAACCATTGTATTCTGAGTACAGGAGATAGTGATTCATCTGTTTCCTTATGGGAACATTCTAGAAGACAGTGTATTATATTTACTCTAATTGAAAACTGGTATTTAAAATGTTATTCTTGGCTTTAAAAATTGTCTTTTACTAAAAACAAAATTAATTGAGTACTTTAGAGCTGCATTTCTGAATTAAGTGATGGTATTTAGCAAACAGGCTGCATTTTCAAGTCTTTAAATTGTCAGTGGTCTAGCCACTTTTCTTCCCAAAAGTCCATTAAAAAAACATAGGCTATGCAGTTAGTAAGTTTTGGAGCTCTCATCTGTGTGTTGTACATTTAAAGAAAACAAATACCTATTTGTGGGTTATTTTAAGCCTGTTTAAAAAGATAGAAGATTCGAAAGAACAGACTAAAATGAATCCTCGTCTGTTCTGTCCTTCATGTATGTAAATGATTAAAAAAATAATGTTCAACTCTTGATTTTTTTTTTTTTTTGTCACTTCAGATAATTGAGGGAAAAGCTGGACAAGAATCATCAGATAAACTAGTGCTTTCTACTGTTGGAAGAAGTATCCAGACTAATGGACCTTCTATTCCTGGTGAAGGTAAAACCTTTGAGCCACTTGATAGCACAGGAGTGACTTCTAATAATGATACTGTCACGCAAACCACATTCACCAAGACTTGTGATGGGATCAGCAGTCAGTCAATGATTTGTCAGAAGTCTGTGTATAGCACCCTTGAAAGCGAAGTTGACATTTTTCATGCAACGGTACAAGCAAAAACAAGTGGTTTACAGGGCCTTACCCAGCACAGCAGCGCCATGAACAAAGAATGTCAGCCTTCACTGGAAGGGAAGGACAGTATGGGGGGTTATGTAACGCTTAATCTGGAACCGGTTACTGTCACCTTTGAAAAGAATGCCTGTTCACCAGCACAGACGGAAGCTGTGAACAGAACTGGTAAACCTACATCCTTCAACGTGGAGGCGATGAAACATGTGTCACCTGCTACAAGTCTTAAACGTCCTGGACCCACATTTGAAAGGGCACAGACACAAGGTCTTACGGACGTTTCTTCTCTAGCAGCCTCGGGGCAGAAGGGCGCTCCGTGCCGCCATGCCTCTGCACGGAGTGGAGAGACGCCTGCCGAGGAAACGTGCTCCTTACGCAGAGAGGTCGCTGTGCCGGGCTCACCACCACCGTCTGAAGATCTGGTGGTGGAGGCCTTGCCACTAGTTAAGAGTTCTCATCATTCATTGCCCAGAGAAGAAGTAAAACTCTCTCAGGAATTTTTCCCGCAGCCTGAGTGTGTCTTTAGCGTATCTTCAGAAGAGATTATGGAGCCATCACAGGTTGAAGAAGCCTCATCAGCAGCCTCTGCCACCTTAGAAAAAAATTACTCCTTTAACTGCATTCCATCAAGAATTAATACATCAGAGGGCTCTTTAGAAATAAAGAGTGACAGGAGTGGTCTAAACAGTGAAAATGGGAATTTTGAATCATTTAATTCGGTGTTTACCAAACCAACCAACCTATCCGTAAGTGGAGATGAAGTCAGCCTAGAGTTAGAGGACGATTCTGACATTGACCTAACTCTTACAATGTCACCACCTACAAGTCCCAGAGGAGAAATGCCAGCTGGTGAAATAGAGCAACACCAGGAGTCCCTCTTATCAAAGTTACAACTCCAGGATGCAGATGAAGACATAACTGGATCAGAAGGGGTGGCTTTCGTGGAAAACAGAGATGTGAATCCTGCCAGCTGTGCACCAGTGCGTCCCATGGTGTCAGAGAGCGGGGACAGGGAAGGCGACCGCTTACAGGCGCTGACGTTAGTGCTCCCTAAAGGGGCTTGTGCCCTTGAGGTTGCAGAGGAGGTTAACGTCACCTCAGACTTTCCCTTTGGGTCTTTAATTGAAGAAGTGTCACCAGCGTCCAGTCCTGACCCCCAGGTGCCCGTTGAAGTGGCACCGCCGTCTCAGGCGGTGTCTCCGCACAGTTTAAAGCGCCCTGGCCCACAGTGCGACACGTTCTCCCGGGTCAAGTCGGTGGATTTGGCCGTCGCCGACAAGGAACATTCTTTTGTTGGTCCCGCCCACCCAATGGGACAAGAAAACTTAGCTTGGGTTCAACAAGTGCAGCTTTCTGCCGAAATGCCTCGCGTGTTAAATGATCACCCAGGAAGGAGAGAGAGACCTTTGACTCTCCTGGGTAGAGTAACTGAGGAAATTGTCCCCAGTGAGCATGACGAGGCTTTTTCTTTCTCAGAACAGGCGCCATGCTGTGGTACAGTGTTAACCCAGCCTGCCTCAGTGGCCAGTTTTGGAACTGACTTAAAAACTTCACTAGAAAAACTGGCAACATCAGGAAATCCGTTGCAGCCAATTAGTATAGAGAACAGACATTCAGACTTACAGCATCTTGCCTTGGACACCAGTGAGCCTCCATTTAGTTCTAGAAGGATTATGGAAAATAAGTCTTTGGTTGACACTTTTGTTTCTACAGCCGCTCCCAGTGGTGTAGTGCATGTGCCATTCAATCGGCAGACAAGCCCTAAAAGCATTAAAAGTCCCTTTAGCAGTGCTGTGACAGCAGATGAAGGCAGTGGCCTGCAGGCTCAGCCCCTGAGCTGTGCTGCGGTCGTGGGAGCCGATGTTACGCAGGCATACGTGCACTCAGAGACCCCCACACTGGCCTCTTCCTCAAGGGGCGCTGCCGTAACCCATTGTACGAGACCCAGTAACACAGGGACAGGGTTTCAGACACAGGAGCTGTCAGGCAGAATGGCCAGCTTGCTTAATAGTGAGCCTGAAGCTGAGCTACATGAAAAAGCCGTGGATGTAGGAGGTGTCGGCTCTCGGTCAAACACTTCTCCAGGAGGCAAGCAGGAGACCGTGCATGTGCTGCAGGATGTGTTGACGTGCGGAACAAAAGATGTGTTGCATGGCGGGCTTTTCCCCATGTGTTTCCATGCCGGTCCTTACCAAAATACAGCCGTCAGCAGTGAAAATGCCAATAAAGAGCCTCCTGCTACTTTTGGTGCCAGATCTTGTGCCCCTCTTGTTTGTGGAGTCTCTGAAGAGCAGGTGGAAGACAAGACTGTTGGTGAGGGGCTCAGGGCGGAGGACCGTGCAGCGCCGGGTGGGGACGTGGGTGTCAGTGCGAGTTCTCACATCCGTTACGAACCACTTTCCGGAGACTCCGATCAAGACACTCTCGGCGAGTGCAGAAATCTCCAGTTAGACATGGAGGGTTCCTGCAGTTTGCGATATACTCACACCAAGAAGAAAGGGGCTTCAAAAGATGGTTATGACTCTTTCCTGAGCCTAAACAACAGTGATGATGAAGGCTGGGGCTACTCTAAGCGAGGCGCAGGGCTGGAGTCCAGCATACCTCCCAGAAACTGGTCTGTCGGATTGAAGAAAGAAGGTACGTGTGTGCCGCGTTACGTCCAAATCAGAGACTGCCATGGTATCCTGAGGACTTACGCTAACTTCACTGTGAATAAGGAGCTCAGAGAGACCAGGAGGATGCCGCACGACCCGAGGTGGCCCCCCAGCTTCACCGCACATGGCGGCTTGCTCAGCTCTTGGATAGATACTCGGCGGGTGGCAGATGACCTTACCCAGAACACTTTAGATCTGGAATATCTGCGTTTCGAACATAAACTAAAACAGATGGTGAAGAATGGGGACTCTGGGCGTTCTGCCTCTTCCAGCAGCAGCTTTCTGAAGGAGTCGCCTCCACACATTGCTGCTGGAGCGTTCCCTTTGACACGTGTACCCGAGGCCCCAGTTCTGTATCCTGCACCCCGAAGCAGAAGCCCCCTTGTGATAACAGTCGTGCACTCGGGTGCCAGACAGCACAGCCAGCATCTGAGAGGCCACATGCCCAGCAGCTCGGACGTGTCTTCCTTTTGGAAGGAGAGAGGTGGCCACGGTAGAAATCATATGACATATTCTGAAAGAAGTCAGGCTGTTTCATGCCACCTCAACAAATTGAAGTACAACAGCACTCTGAAAGAGTCCCGGAGCGACATCGCACTCATCCTCAGTGAGTATGCGGAATTCAACAAGGTGATGATGAACCGCAGCCCGGTCATTTTTCAAGATAAAGAGTCCAATGTTGCTTCTGGAGAAGCTGCATCTCAAGAGATGTACTCACCTTCCCCAAGGAGGTCAGCCTCCTACGAAGACATGATCACGGACTTGTGTACCAGCCTGCACATCAAGCTGAAAAGTGTCGTGAAAGACGCTTGCAAAAGCCCCTTCCTGTTCTACCTCGTTGAGACGGAGGACAAGTCCTTCTTCATGAGAACAAAGGTAAGCTGCCAGATTTTCCTGAGAGTTTTATTATTTTGATTGCTGTCTACTTTTATTTTAAAATGAATTGAGCATTCTTGGCTTCAGAAAGAAACGATATATGAAACAGTATTTGGGGTTTCCCGGCCCAGTCTTGATCTGTACACTAAATGTGAGGCTGATAGGTACCTGCCGTCGGAATTAACGCAGTGACTAATTTTCACGAAAAGTTACCGGTATAGACGTACTCAACTTCAAATGTAAACACAAACATGTTCCAAAGGTAAAATTCAGGTTTTTAAAAATCGTTACTTGTGTTTCTTCATTAGTGTGGATAGTTAAGAGGGACCTCTTTTGGTTTTGGATGTGTGTTTTTTTTATTGACCATTAGGATAACTGATGTTCTGCTGAGAACATGGTCCTTACTTTGAAATGATGTAACTGTGGTAAGTAAAATTCTAACTCCGTAGGAGCCAGCTCTGTCTTGATTCATCATTAGCTTCCTCATTTTATCCTTTCATGATTTTCTCTTCTACTTTTGAAAAAGACAGCATTCTCTCCTTTAACTTTTAAAATATAATTTCACGTATATAAAATTTAAATTATAAGTTAAAACAGGTTTGAAGATTGCAGAAGTGATACCCTTTACCCAGATACCTCACTTTTCTGAACCATTTTAAAATATGCTGTGGACACGACACTTCATCACCCTTCAAACCCGAGTGCCTGTTTCCTTTGGGCGAGGTGATCACCCAGAGGTCACCTTTGCGTTGAGGGGCACCGTGTGCGGGGACCCTCACATGGGGTCACAGCACAGCCCTGGAGATCGGGACGTGAGCGTCGAGCACTGTGCCTGTCCGGTGCACAGACCCCCTTCGGTCCAGCATCACACGTTGACTGCTTGCCCGTGTGTCACGTTCCTGGTCCGTGAGCATCTCTCACTTGGCTCAGATGGTTTGTTTCTGCCAGGCCCTCCAGTGTCTGGTCGGTAAGTGCGGCGTGGCTATTAGCCAGAGGCGGCACAGCGGGACTTGTAGACATCCACTTCCCTGTGAGACTTGCCCATCAGGCTTCACAGCTGACGACTCCTGGCTGGACCGCTTACCACCGTCACGGTTGCCACAGGGTGGTGTTCTGATTCCGTCATTCCTGTACGTTTATTAGTTGGCATTCTGCTGTAGGGTGGAATGTTCTCTTCTCTTCCATTTGTTCATTTGCATGTCTTTTATCAGTGTGGACCCATGTTCCGTATCGATTTTCTCGGAGGTATCATCTGGTCCTTCATTACTCATGTTAAAGCTCAGACCCAGCTCGTGCGAGTTCCTTCAGACTGGCTTCTGCGTCCTTTTGACAAGTCACCACAATTCTGTGGACATGTTCCTCCTTTGTGGTGCAATATGATGGTACAGGCTTATCTTGCTTATTTCCTGCCACAGCCTTGAAGTCGAGGAGCTGTGATTATTTTTAGTGAAGAAAATAGCACTTGGAATTAAGACTGGACTGTGGGTATACTCGGTGTCACTGGGTGTCACTGTTTGTCCTCCCAGCAGGCAAAACCAGTCAACATATGTAGGTGGTAAACATAAAAACCTGCTTCTGTGTTTATGTTTAAAAAACAAAGTGGGAGCACGCCCCTCCCCGGCCAGAGCGCCCCTGGCCTCCCCAGGAAGCTGGCCCCCGCACCGCGTCTCTGCTGCTTATAAGGGTGACAGTTGTCACAGAGCGCACCTTAGAAGAGGAGGAACATGAGGGTCTAGGCGTGGAGGGTGTGGTGGACGCGGCACAGGTGCGGATCCAGCCTGAGGGGCCCTTGGGGTTCCCGCAGGGTCAGAGGGGGACCCCAGACCCAGTGAGGAGGGCTGTGTGCGCCCTCGGGAAAGGCCCTGCAGCTGGAGGGGAGGGCCTTACAGAGGTCGCGCTAAGGCACTCACTGTCCTGAGGTCCTTGAGGAGGCTCTGAAAAGTAATTTCTAAAAGGTGAATCGCAGGTTTGCATTTTGGTGCGAGCGCTCAGCTAATGTGGGACATGGGTTGGAAGAATGACAGATAACGGGCTTTAGCTGGTAGCGGTCCGTTGTTGCTAGTCAGCACTCACTTTTCTCTAAGATGGCTGATAGCTCCTATTTCATATTATTCAGATGTCATTTTAAAATATTCAGTTTTCCACATTTGCCCATTTTGCCACAGAATACTTGATTTCTTTTTGCTTTCATCGTCTCAAAAGCAATAATGCAGTATCTTTGTTCTCACACCCTTTACAGAGCAGATGATACTGATTTTCACATAGAAGGTCATAGCTGTTGTGTTTATTATGATAGCAGTACTTGTAGATATACTGTTTGTTTCCATGGTGAATGCATTGTTTCATGATATTTTATCATGTGGCCACTATTTACAACCAAAAAGAACAAATTTTGTGCAAAGGTAAAACTAATCTGCAAGTGAGAAAGTGGACACACATCATAAAATGGGAATAAAGTACTGTCAGGCAAAACTTTTTAAAAGCTCAGAAAGCTGTTCCTGTAATTCTCCCATCCTGGAGATCCCTGATGTGTGTGTTGGTGACAGGATGCCAGGCCCTGAGTATTGGTGAGATGAAGATCTGTGAGGTCCTTTGTTATTGTCAAAATTCAGAGTGCTTGACAGTGCCCAGGCCACGGCAGCACTGGATGAAAATACTGCACATCACAAAATGCATTCATTCAAGCAGTTTATTAGTAAAATAAGTGAGGGCTAAGGTTTATGTTCAGATATTTTAGTGGGCTCTGTTCAAAGCCGTCTTGCCTGTAGGAATGCCTTTGAAAATGCTCTGCCATACATTTCAAGTGATGAACTGAAAGTCAAAATTTGAGTTGTTTTGAAATCTAGGGGAGATTGACCAAAGCGACACTATTTTTATAAAGGAAATATTGGCTTAAGAAAGAACATCACAGTGTGCAGTGGAAACCTCCAGAATCCTTCAGACAGAGGGAGGACCGGGTTAAGGAGTACCTTTAACTGTGTGAGCTTCCCTCCCCCCCGTCCCCTCCCCTGAAACAGTAGCTGCAGCAGAGCAGAGCCTACAGCCCTGCACACCCGCGCTCATCCGGGGGTGCTCCGCGAACCCGTCCCCTTAATGATTCTCGAAGTAATGCTTAACTGTTCGGGTGGATTTTCAAGAGTCCTAGAAACGTCTTGACTAGAGGTGGCATTTTTAGAGTATCTCTCTGCATCCCCAAGGTAATTCCCTTGAAGAGGGCGAGACTCATTAGTCTGATGTTTAAAAAGAATTAGCTTTTGATACTTTACAGACATAAAAGATTATAAAATGATTTTTTGCCTTTGAAATAAACTTGGACACCCAACTGTGTCTGACATTGAGGGTTGTTTGTTCCACGGGTGAGAGCCCAGTGGTCAAACTGCCATTTGTGGTGGCCTGTTGTAAACGGTGTGCTTCCCGATGTCCTCAGTAAACCACGAAGGTCATTGTGCCAGCTCCCTTCTCAGTGACGGCTCCTTGTACGTCTTTCAGACGCTCCTGAGGAAAGGCGGCCACACAGAAATGGAACCTCAGCGTTTCTGCCAGGCTTTTCACAGAGAGCACGACACGCTAGTGATCATCATCAGAAATGAAGACATCGTGTCACATCTGCATCAGGTAGGTTTGGAAATATCTTTCTTACAAAGAAACGTTTAACAGGCATTTCATGTTATTAGTAATTATCAGACTTGTCACTGCCTTTATTTAGGGAAGACGTTAAAACCCAATACCATTGATGCTAACTGGGAAGGCAATGTTTGACATGTGCGACAGGATACTGTAATAGTCACAGCCAAGGTATTGATAGGGCAAAACATGTTTCAGAGAGTTAAGAAAATTTTCATAGGAACTAAGGGAGACTATAAAAAGAGGAGATATTGGTAAGTTTTCATCTAACAGTAATCTTTAAAAGGAGTTGTGACTATTTACCTGTTAGTCGAATACAAGTAGTTGCTTCTCCCAAGATCTGCCTGCCTTGCGGGCGCAGGCTGGGTGCATAGCCCTGCGGCGAGAGGCAGCACCTAACCCAGGCCTCTGGCTCCACCACCAGCGGAAGCTGGGCCAGCACGATGGGGTGAGTGTGTTACCTGATTACAGGTGCCCACACCTGAGGCATACTGTTCCTTCTCACTGTCTCTGACCACTGGAGCTGTAGAGACCACTTACAGCTAACTAGTTAACTAATTCTAATGAGTTTGCAGCACTGATGAACTGAGTTATAGTCCTTACTCGTGGCAGAATTACCCATCAGTCATCAAGGTTAAAGGTATTTTTGGCTGTTCTTGAATCTTGAAACCCTTAGATAAAATTAACAACCCAGTGAGCCTGTTTTCAGTGGGGGATTCTTTTATTGTTGACAGATTCCTTCTTTGCTGAAGCTGAAGCATTTTCCCAGTGTCACCTTCGCTGGAGTAGACAGCCCTGAAGATGTCCTCAGTCACACCTACCAGGAGCTGTTTCGGACAGGCGGCTTTGTGGTGTCAGATGATGGAGTATTAGAAACTTTAACATTAGGTTGGTCTTTTCATTTCCTTTGTCTTCTTTGGAATCTAGTCCAATCAGTGTCTCAACTAGTGACCCAAATATTACTTCCAGAGAGAAATTATCAACTCATCGGTCCCCACCTCTTGAAGGCTGGGCCAGGCACCTCCCACCTGGTTCCCATTCCCAGTACACATGCTCTCAACCTCGTTTTACAGGTGGTCTTCACCACCACCCCAGTCTCATGCTTCCCTTGGGAGTGTGGCTGAACTCCTAGTCATACAAATTTGAGACTTGTGTTTGACCCCTTCACTTGCCAAATCAACTGTGTGTTAGTTTTTTGTTTAGAATCAGCTCATGTCCACTTGTTGCCATGTACCTACCATCCTGTCAATAGGGAAATCTACAACAGCAGCTGCTAAACGTTTATCTGCTTCAACAGCCCTGGAGTTGACCCTTGAACAGCGTGGGTGTGAACTCTGGCACCCACTTAACTTGACCCGAGCAGTTCACAGCGGTGTTGTTCGCAGTCAGCCGGAGGCTGGGGACCTGTGTGTGTGGGGGCCATTTCCATTACACCCGGACAGGTGGTGCGGAGGGCCCTGTGCAGTTCCCTTGAGCGTCAGAACCCAGGGCAGACGCTTTCACGTACGGTCAAGCCCACCCTGGCCCTGACCACCGTGAACCCCCTGGACGCCACTTCTGGGCTAGAAGATAAGCAGCACGGATTCTGCACGGACATTTGAACCGTGAAGTATTTGTAGATATGTGTTAAGAGACCTAGGCTTTGGCCGTGTGACGTCTGGACCACATTGGGAGCATCCGTGCTGGTCAGTGCAGGGCTCTGGGTCTGTGCTGCAGGTTGTTAGGGCTGATCGGGGCCACACGAGTACAGGGGCACCCTGCCAGCTACACACGGGACAGCGGTGGTGTGCATTCACCTGGGCTTTTGTTCTTCACAAGGAATAATTTCTGGGCTTTGACTAAACAAGCCAAAAACCTTAAAACACTTTTTGTTCTGTAGTTCAACTGAAGGAAATTGTAAAAGTCCTGGAGAAACTAAATGGAAATGGCAGGTGGAAGTGGCTGCTTCACTACAGGGAAAATAAGAAGCTAAAAGAAGATGTCAGGTAAGGGGAGGGGGATGCCGTGGGCCTCCCCCGGCAACGGTGGCTGTGCCCTGCACTGTCAGCACCGGGGCATGCGGGATGGAAGCCATACGCGTCACACGCAGAGCCTGGCTCTGCTGGTTTGGGTTTCGGTCCCGTAGCAGAGCTTTCAGTGAGTTGCAAACATCACCGAGAGCTCGAGGCCCAGGCTTTGAGTAACTGCGTCTAGACCAGCAGAAGCAGAGAAGTCTGATGCAGGGGCCTTTAAAGTCCCAGGGTTCAGTTCAGGCCTCACTGCTATGAACTTTAAAAAAATAAACCGGCCCCTTACCACATTCATGCTTTTTAAGGCATCATAAGCAGAAGGAAACACTGAGATGAGAATATATCCTTAATTGAATTTTACCCTTAGAGTATCAGTAGGCAGACCACCTTAAATGTACAGAATGAAATTAACAGTATTTTTAGAAGACCAGTCCTGATTGGTCCCTTGGCTGTAGAGAGCTGGGGAGGCGGGCTCTTCCACATCAGAGGTTTGTAAATGCCTGCCTCGGGCACTCGAGGTGGTTTCTTTAGTGTCTCTCACCTTCTAACCGTGCAGGGGAGGTCCACGGCCCGCCCCACGTAACGTGTGGGACTGGCGCACACAGGACAACAGGCCTGACTTAGTGGGATGCAGAGTCCACCAGTCTGGAGGCTGGGCCTGTACCCCAGTGTGTCTGTCCCAGATGACAGACGTTTTCTTTCCCCACGCTGCCGTCTCCCAAGGAGAGCAGACCGAAGTGTGCGTAGTGAAGTGCACGAGGCCTTGAAAGGAAAGGTGGCTAACAAGTGCAGGGAAGACAGTATGAGGGGAGCGGAGGTGGGGGGCACCGGGACAGCACAGCCCGGAGCTGACAGGGTCTCAGGCTGTCACCACGACCCAGCCAGCTAGCGCCTCAAGAATGACAAGCAAATGAGAGCTCCAACAAGATGCCACAGCGCACCTACAGTTAGTGAGGACAAAGGAATTTAGCATACGTAAAGCTTTGGGTGGACAGAAGTCCTTGTCCCACAGCCAGCACTGCGGTCTGCTCTTCAAGCCATGCCTGTCTGGCCTGACGTGAGCTCATCACATCCTCTGACCTTTGGGGAATTTATCTAAAACCAGAACCAACCCTAGGTCTTAAAAACCACAATTTACTTCTACAAAGGTTTTAGCCATGGGTGGTTATCAGTAACTACAAAACCAGCCTCGACTCCATCTCTAGGCAAATATAAGAAACAGATACATGGATTAAGCAGATAAAGACAGATATGTAAAATAATGCCACAGAACTTGACACAGGAAGTAGAAGCATATAGTTTCTATTTAGTCACAGGGAACGTAACAGAAGAGCTGGTATGTTAAAGCTGTACAGTGATGCCAATCATAAACTAATATATACAAAAGGTAAAGCCTAGAAGGGAATTCACATGACGTGGGTACTGCCTGTCACTGGAGTAGCAGAGACCTGTGAGACCTGAGGAACATGAGTGCAGGACAGATGGACTGAAGAGCAGAGGGAGAGTTGCCTAAAAGTCAAGCATTTTCTTCTCAAAGAGGGAAAAAAAAACAATGGGTAGTAACAAGGTTTAAAGGATGGTGAGAAATTAAGGAAAATTTATCTTTTACATGATTTTAATGAGAAGTATAGAAAAGAGGTTTCGAAGAGAAAAGATTTGGAACCACTGCTGTGTAACAGAGAATGCAGTGATAGGTCCCCTGAATTCCCAAAAGGCTTGTCGAGTGTGTGTCAGAAGTCTGGGCGGGTGAACATGTAGGTGGCCCTCCTGCTTACAGTGAGGACTGTGCCTTTCTTAAAACCTGTATTTGCAAAAGAAGTTCACTTGTGATGCTTTGAGGGAATGTAACAGGAAGGCAAGTGTGTCGTGGAAAAGAAAAAGGGGACAAGGATCTCAGGAGTGTGAGTATAATTAATGCAAGAAAAGATCTAAGAATAAAACAACTGAAAATTAAGATGCAATAAAAAAATCTATAAACTTACACTGAACCTAAATTTAACATTTCTACGGATTTTCCAGAATGGATTCAACTGCACATAAGAAGAACTTGATATTGAAATTGTATGAGAGCGCAAACATCATTGAATCGCTTCATTATCACCAGTGTGACTCTCGATCATCAACCAAAGCAGAACACCTGAAATGTCTGCTAAACCTGCAGATCCAGCACATCCAGGCCAGGTTCGCTGTCCTCCTGACAGGTAAAGTCACAGCCTTAGTTCTGCCTCATTCTCATCAATCACATGCGAAAATAGGCCAACTCTAGACATGTCCTTGCAGGTGGAGCCACTGGGCACCCTGCGCCATGTGGACGTGGCCAGGGACCGCCGGCTAGCTGGGCAAGGGTGACCACGGCTCTAATTCATCATTCTCAAATACAGCCTATTAAGTTTCACCATCTCCTACAAGTCCTTAATTTTATACTTTAATTTTTTAATGTGACTTAAGCTTTGAACAATTATTTAAGGAATGACTATAGTTGTCATTTCTCAGTGGTTTTCAGCATCTCCCGCTTTCCCCGCAGAGGTGGCTGCCCCCAAAACTTCAAACCTTTTCCTACACTTGAACCAGGTTCCTTTTTACCCCTCCAGTATTTGCAGTATTATGGGGTCAACAAGATTTTTTTAAACGAAGCAGGGAGGGGTTTCTGCTGCTTTAAAAAATGTACATTAATGTTGAATAACTAGTTGATACTCCTGAGGCCAATATACCATTGTGTCACCTATAGTTTTAGTGAAAAATTCATTAACGTACTTTTAAAAAAGTTATTCTTCTTTTTACAGAAAAGCCTACTGCCTCCACAGAAGTCTTTGAAAATAGTGGCATTCTTGTTACAGATGTCAACAGCTTTATTGAAAATATACAAGAAGTAGCAGCTCCATTTAGGAGTAGCTATTGGTAAGAGCACTTTTTCTAACTCCTGTCTGTGAGGAAGTGGTTGCCCAAAACCTGTCCTTTACCTTGCAGGTCGTGCTGCGCATTGAACATGTGGGGGTGGAGGGATGGTCTGCTCTGAACCACCCATTTTCTGGAAGTGACATGCATTCTCACTATAGCTCCATCCTGATCCCCAAGACAGGATAATGTGACCTCAACGGTGTGTAGTTTTCCACAGCAGGTTGCACCCAGCTCATAAAATAGTAATTCCATCTTAAAAACAAAACGGCTGACAACTATCAATTTTGTGTCTCTCCAGGTGATTCAGCTTGCCTAGAGGTCAACAATGTCAACTACAAATCAATGTTCCCTTTTCTTTGAAAACTTGGAGGTACACATGAGGCTTTTATGGCTTGGGAGAAAGTTTTCCTGCTTTCGTTTTTTGATATTCTGCTAAAATGTCTGACTTCATTCACAGTGACAACCTTAGTTGTCCATTAGCTTTTGGGTTGCAGTGTTAAATATTTTGTTTTAAATTATTTTCATTTTAAACAATGCCTTGAAAGCTATTAATTGAACTCAATGTTAAAAGTAATTTTATAAACATGTTTACTCAATTGTAGCAGTCTGTTTTAAAATAATAGCTTTGTTTATGCATGTTAATGTCAAAAAGGCCAAGATGTAATGCATGTTAGAGTCTCTTAAAGGTTTTACCACCTTTCTAAAAACTATAATCTTAACTATTTGCTATTATTCAAGCGACACTACATAAAGTTTTTTCTAAGTGGTACAAATTTATAAACTGTCGTTTTTCACTTACTCGGTTTTGTATATAGTACACTACAAAATCAACTCTTCTGAGGCAGAACTATTTATATTAGAAATAATTTCTACAATCTTTCAAGTGTAAAACCAAGCAAAAACATTTGTAAGATACATAGTATCTATTTGGAACAAAAGTTTTTTTTAACTAATTTGTTTTGATTTTTTTTTTTTTAAATAAAGGCAACTTAAAAACCGTTTCTGCAATGTGACTGGATAGAAAAAAGTGGAGTTGCAGGGATGTCTCAGGGGGGAACCCTACCACTCATGTCACTTTGGCCTTGATCTGTCACTCTGATCCCCAGAGACCTGCCCAGTGCTCTCCCCTCCCCCAGTCGGGCGCACTGAGCAGCAAGCTACAGAGAGGACATTCACGGGAATTTTCACCTGGTACTTTCTATGGGGCTGTCAGACCTGTACATAGAAACTTCTTCCAAAAGCCATTCCTCTGCTTTGCACGTTATTTTCTCGAGGATTCTAGCTTTTGCTTAGAAACCCATTTTATAATGTACCCTAGGGATAAGAATCTAATAAGACCATAAGCCATATTCGGTACTGAGCCGATTTGACATTGCTGAGGAAGAGCAGACGTTTACTGAGTACCTACTGCTACCTGCCAGGCGCTGTCCACCTGACACACTCATCTTTCAGTCTGTACCTCAAATGTTCGTCTCCCCTAGCTGAAACGCCTGCCACCACCCAAACCACACGGCCACCTTTCAGATCCCATACTACCTTTTCTAGGACTGTTTTTACATGTAACCAAGCCATAGAACAATGGGTCTAGGCTAGCCTGTGATCTCTTCCGTCTTTCTTTGCACCCCATCAGTCGGCAGTAAGCAGTAGTTAAGTGAAGAACATGCAAAAGTCCTGTTGTATTTTCTTTCCACCTACTACTAATTCAGCTTGTGCATCTCCCTGCACAAGTAGTTTACAATGTAAAGTACTGTGAGGGCAGTGCTTGCTGGAACTTAAGATAACCTTATCACGCAGAGCAGTGGTTCTCAACTGGGGTGATTTGTGCCCCGGGAGGCGTTATATAGTATCTGGACACATTTCAATGCCCTAGTTCCTTTAACAGATCATCTACCTTCTGTAAAAATTAATATTCACCATGAGAATACAGTAGTCACCGTAGGTAAATGATTTCTATCTGGGGAGGCTCAGAACTTACCTATCAGGGTGAAAGGAGGTACGAGTTAAATACGATTCCTAATAAGTTACATAAAAACACCTATTCCACCTGACAATTCACCTATAAATGCTGCTATAAGCAAAATTATCAAAGGCAATAACTTGCAGTTGTGTGGAAAATACTTGTTCTCAACGACTACTAAGACCACGTCTCATGGTTCTGGTGTGTGGAGTGTAACTTGGGGTCCACTCACAGTGAAGCCAGATGACGGGGACTCTGTCCATCCACGTTCGTGCCGTCACGGTGTGACTGAGCTCCCTCCTCCCTCTGGTACCTCTGCCAGCGTCGCTTTCAGCTCTACTGAAGGAAACAGACAGCTGTGTCATGGCCAGCACAATGCTCAGGGCTCTTAAACCTCAGGACAAACAGACCAATCGAGAGGGAACTGGTTTCCAGAGTTTGGCTTTATTTTGCAGTACAGAAATCATGTGGAGCCATTCTGAGACAGGCATTGTTGAAGGAGGGGCTCTGTCAAATTGACACTGCGTTACCGCTTGGTCCGTCTGAGAAGCCACACTTGGGAAACAAAAGAAGCTTCTACGTATCGACCTGCTTTATGATAGGTTTCGTCACCCTGTGCTCTCATCAGTTATTCCATTAAAACACTGCACACAGGCTTCCTCCAAAATGACTCAAAGTCTGGAGTTGGGTTAGAATTTTCAGGCCACATAAACCAGACTTGTGGCTGTGCTAAACGGTGCTGTCTTAATACTTGACAGGACATAAAATGTAAGCTACACGGAAAACCGCGGGTGCTGTCCCGTTATGGGACATTCGGTTTCGAATCTTCCTGTCAGCACCGGGTACTGACCCAGGACCCGAGCAGAAGCACATAACTGCAAAGCTTATGCTGATTAAAAGATACAATACTGTATCGAGTTCCCTCTATTAGTATCACAACTTTTTTTTTTTTTTTTAATTTCTCCTTCACTAGAAAAAAAGCCAGCATTGCTTAAATGGTACAGAGTGTGGTCACCTGCCAATTCTGAACCCACTCCAGGAAAACAAGTGAATACATGATATTGGAAGGGGAGGAATGCCGACTGGTACAGCGCTCCGCGGCCCTCCGCTGCGGTTACACAGCAGGCCTCACGATACGGATCTCACACGTTACGAATCATTTGCCAAATTCTATGTCTGTCCTAATTAGATGACGGCATGTATCGCTGCTACTCTTCCCCATAGATGTCGTTTTTCTTGCGCTTCATTTCCTCAAAGTCAAACTCTGATCCTGTCATCCTCTTATAGATGTCCTTAATGTCATCACAGGTCGTCTCAAAGTGAGTCGTAGCATCATAGGCACGGGAAATAAAGATCTGGAAGTAGAAATGAGAAAGACGTGAGCCCACTCAGGGGAGTCTCCCCGGGGAGCCGGGGGACACCCTTCTCAGGTCACCATGCTCACCTGGCTCTCTGTTCCCAAATCCTTTGGTACGAGCAGGTCACTGATGCTAACGAATCTGGAGAGAAAGAAGTAAGTGAGCAGGTGAGCTGAGCCCACACCCACACACTGCTCTGCCTCAAATTCGAAACCCGAAGGACGGGACTGGCAGCGATGAGGTGAGGGCTGCGGCACGGGCCTCGCGGGGTCGGCCCCACCGTGGAGCCCAGCCGAAGGTTCCTGGTGCGTCCGCTGGACACATGAGCGCGTCACTTACTTCTGCTCAATTGGTTCCAAGAGCTCCAGAGCGGGTCTGATCTCCTTCTCGGGCTCCTTGGTCTCCACGGTGGTGCTGACGATGGCGATGTACTTGCCCTGTGCGGCCACGTTGTGTGCAGAGGAGATCATGCAGACGTAGATGTCTGGAAACGAGTCAC
>CM053513.1:1482134-1511927 GCA_028627145.1 Eidolon dupreanum
CGTGGACCGCTGTGTCTGGTCTGGCTGCAGTGCCATCCACCCAGGATGGCCCTGGCGAATCAGAGGCTTTCTAAAGAACAGTGTCAAGATAGCATACCACCTGAGCACCGACCCCGGGAACCGGGAATGTTTAGCATGAAGAAGAGAATTAGAGGTGTGTGATGGTTAAAATACCCCACACCTGCGTTCGCACACCACACCGTATGGTATTATGTGTGGGTTCCGATCTATCAGACCTGGCTTCAAACACTTCCACCCCGCAGGAGCCAGGCTCCTCTGGGCTGTTCCCCCACATCTGTAACATGGACAGCAGCGCCCGCGTCTCGTGGGCGCAGGAGAGAAAGTCAGATAATACACGCAGAGTACCTGGTACCTACCTGCCTACATAATGCTCAGTCTGAGCTATTATTATAAAACACTTTGTTCTTATTTATCTTTCTCTTGAAATTCTCTACCTCTACACTTTTGCTTATTTATTCTGCCTAAAATTTTCTTGCCTGTCACTGTGACTTCAAAATCCTATCCACTAATATAAAAACAGCTATATAAAAAAAGGTAGAAAATTCACGAAACCATATACTAACACGTAAACTACTGTAAATTACACCTTAATAAACTTAACCTTAAAAATACATATATTAACCTGTTTATTTTTTGCAAAAGAAACAAGGATAAACCAGAAACAGGTAAAAATGATTACCTATCAGGGTGGAAAGATGGGAGTGGAAAATAAGAACTAGACTTCTAAATATATCCTTTGCTATAATTCTGACTTTCAGATCAAGTAAATGTTTCATGTATTTGAAAAAATTAAATCAAAAATGAAAAAATAAACCTGCTAAAAGGCAAATCCTTCAATTTTTGTTAAATGAAGGTAGCTGAAGTTATTAATATAGATAAGAACGCTATTATTACCATGTGACCCAGTAATCTCATTTCTGGATTTATCCAAAGATATTGAAAACGCTAGTTCAAAAAGATACATACACCCGTGTCCAATTTACAGTAGCCAAGATATGCGAGCAACCTAGGTGTCCATCAACAGATGGATAGATAAGATGCAATATATATATATACACACACACACAATGGAATATTAGCCACAAAAAAAGAATGAAATCTTACCATTTGTGACAACGTGGATAGACCTAGAGGATATTATGCTAAGTGAAAAATACCACACAGAGAAATACTCTATTATTTCACTTACATGTGGAATCTAAAAACACACACACAGATATAGAGACCCTGATGGTTGCCAGATGGGAGGAGGTGGGAGACGGGCGAGAAAGGTAAAGGGAGGAAGAAGCGCAAGCTGCCAGTGATGAGTCATGGGGGGATGCGGGGTACAGCACAGGGCGTACGGCCAACACTGTTGTAATAACTATGTGTGGTGCCAGGTGGGGACGAGACTCATCAGGGGACCATCTGTAAGTTACACAAATGTCTAACCACTATGTTGTACCCCTGAAACTAATGTCAACTACAACGAAAATAAATTTAAAAATGGACAACAGGTAAAGAGAATAAAAATAAAAAAGCAGAAACTCTGCGTAAAGGGATTCTGTTCAAACCCTTGCACTTTTTTTCTCTGTATACACTATCTGGATTGCACTTACTGTCACAAGATTGAAAGTAATTTCTAACACGATTACACCACTAACTCCCTTCCATTTAACTGAGGGCCATTTCTTTCCTTCCCCAATTGGCAATTCTAACCTGGCCACAATTCTCAGTGGCATTTCTTACTATCTGGCTCTAGTGTCTTTCAACATTTTATGCCCAACATTTCTCCCCCAACAGCAAGAACTAAATAAACGGAGTTAGAGAAACTGCCAAATAATTGCGAAAACGTTTCCACAGTATGCCAAAATAACCACTGGATAAGTTAGGGGCCCCGTTCCTGCGCCCCCTGGGCGGCCTCCGCTGGGCTCACACAGGACCTTCCTCTGCAAAGCACTGCACAACCCAGACGCCCGGGGACAGAGGGCTCTCCGGGGGGCGATTTGCTATTCCAGAGCGAGCCTGGAGCTTGGAACAGGAAGTGCCAACCAGCAACCCTTGGCTGAGCCAGCAGAGGGAGCAGTTTCGGACAGACCCACTGGGTTCCCTAAAGCTGGGTTTGGAGGACAGGCTCCCGACGGCGCCCTTCCCTGCTCCTTCCCTGCTCCGCGGGTTGAGGGATGCAGCCCAGGGGTCGCTCAGCCCAGTGACGGAGCCCGCAGGCTCTGCAGCCATCCGGCCAGGGTCCTAGCTCTAATCCTGCTAGCTACCACCTGTGTGATTTCAGGCCCGAGCCTCACCTCATAAAAGCGTTTTAAATGCCAAATAAGAAAATGAATGTGCGGTGTGTAGCACAGAGCCTAGCACACACACACTCAAAAATGAGAGATGGGTGTCAGGGACTACTACAGACGGAGCACGACCAGACCTCGGTAGGCTCAGACGCGCCAGTGCTCAGCCACACAACACAGCGATGGGCCCAGGCGCTCTCTTTAAGCTTCCAAAGTGGGGGCTTTCGAACATTCTGTTCTCAACTGCCCAGAACGGGGTCTGGCACAGAACAGACATCCGGTAAGAATCTGCAGACTGGAGGACTGGATGGATAGCTGACAAAAAGGACATTAAATTCAATCTCTAAGATTCACTTTGCACTATAAAATCTTAACATCCTGAAAAAAAAGTACTTACTAGATGCCAGGGCCTCTGCTTCAGTGGAAGGGACCTTGTAGATTTTCCCTCCCTTATAGACGAAGCTCCCTTCAGTCACTTTGAAGTCCAGGTACCGAGTGACCTCAGTATAAAGCAGCATCTTAACCAGCTGACCTATAAAAGTCACATGATTCATACTGTCACTTTTATCCTATTACCCTCAAAAAAACTAGCAGAAAGAAAAGTACATTTACAAATACCAATGGATGCCCAATTTTTTCTTAACATTGTATAATAACTCCTACAAAAAAGTCTCCAAAGCCATATTTTAAATGGGATGATCAGAATGCGTATTTAAGCATATTTTTTTAATGTTATAACGTCAAGGTTAATAACTTCAACTTGCTTTCGTAAAAGCTACACAATTATTATAGGCTAAGGTTTGGAATTACAGTATTATTACAAATAGGTTTGGGTGTCTTTCAAATTTTATTATATTTTAAGAGAGGCAACTCAGGTAAAACTTTTTAGGAATTTGTGCTTTTCAGTTTCTAGGTCAATTTATATTAATTAAAATGGACACTAATTTCATAATTAGATTAAAAAAAGAGCATACAATTAAAAATGTTACCTACCTATAAACCAAAAGAAATTTTAGTATACTAAAAATAGCAAACTTCTTCGAAAAACCAAACTATTTTAAAGCTCATTTGAAAGGACAAATACACTAAAATAGTTCAAAATTTAAAGGGTTTCTTTTAGAATAATGAGAGTGCTTTTATGTAGCCAGATGTTAAAATACAATGTACAATTGTATTAATCTACAAATTAGTGGAAAACGAGACTCACATGTAAGAATTTAATGTATTATAAAAGTTCAAATCTAAGTGGAAAAGATAAATGGTGTTGCAGGACAACTGATCAGTCATTTCAAAAAAATAAATTTCATTTCTACTTCTCACAGGATAATAAAATAAATTACGTGGTAAAACAGGTTAAATTTGTAGGGGGAAAACAAACTATATAAAATCATAAAAGTAAATATTACTATTTTTATAACCATGAGGTAGACAAAAATTTTAAGCACAGCCTTCCAAATCAGAAACAATAAAAGGAAGAAAGATCAACCTATAGGACCATACTAAATTAAAAGCTTTGGTACACACAAACAACAGTAATATGTAAGGCCAATCATAAACTGGAAAAGGTATTTCAATATATTTCAAAGGGTATTTAATAGCCTTTATAAAGCACTCTTTCTCATCGATAAGGAAAAACACAAAACCTCAACAGAAAAATGTGCAAAGAGCACAAGGCTGGACGATTCACTGAAGAATAAGAACGTCAATAAACATCTAGAAATCATTTCACCTCCTAGTAAATAGGTATATTTTTAAAATTCATTGTTTTGCCTGTTAGTACAATAAAAAGGCAAAAACTAAACACTGCCCGGGCTTGGTAGAGGTCCCGGCAGAGGGTGGCCTCAGTCTGCTGGTGATGAGCAACATAAGGGACAGCCTTAAACCGCTGCCTTTATCCCCCAGAAAACACTGAGGAGTACACAGCGAGACTGTCACACGTGCACGCGCACACACTCGCTACCTCTCTTACACCTACAGGCTATCAGTTTAAACACATTTAACGGGAGAAAAATTTGAAAAATATATATACGTATATAGCCTGGCAGGTTATATACCAAAATGTTAACCATAATTCTAGATGGTGAATTCTGGTTATGTAAATTTTATTTCCTTTCTTGTTAGCTATGTCTGCAATTTAATATTTAATAATTTAAAAAATTTTGTTTACAATTTACCTCCAAAAATTTAGTTAACTTCAAACTTCAAAGGCAATTCAAACTAAGACCTTGCCATTAAAACGAACTATAGAACATAAATTCAAAAGTGGGGGGTGGGGTGGCACATACTTTGTTTCAGGGGACAGATTTATAACAATTTAGTTTTTCAATGTGATCTGAGAAAAAGATACTAATATCATAGCAATTAAAAAAATACTTAGCTCTTCTAATTAAAAATGAGAAAAAAATAATTTAAAAGCCCATAAACTAGAAAAACATTGTTTCTCAAGGCCTAGTTATCTAAGATTATCACCAAAGTGTCAAGAAGAAAATCTGTTATAAACACTTACAATCTGGCATGTATTGTACTACATCATCACAGTTTTGTTTCTCCAGAACGAGTCACCCCATTTCCCCCCATCCTGACTACCTCTAGACACCTCTAATGGACCACGTTACTCACCAGAGCGCAGCCATTCAACAAACCCGCTTCCACACACCTGGAGTAATACTTTCTGCCTGGAGTTAGTTCCCACTTTTAAACCAGATTCAACGCACTGCCATAAATATACGTCAGAACCCTTTACCGTTGGCCATGAGGAACTTGGGGATTAAGTCAACATTCCAGTCCCTTCCTCGCCCCATCGATGCTGGCGGTGCTCCAGGTATTTTAAATCTTTTGTATAACTACAAAGCAAAAAATACCCACAATGTAACAAAATTTAGTTTTCATTATGCAATGCAATCGTTTTTTGATGACATGGTTTTGGTATAACATCACTACATGAGATGAAGTATAACGAGGACATTTCATGTTAATCACATATGCGAATTAAATATGCAAATTAAATATATTACTAATCGATGCTAAAATAAGTACTGCAGAGGTGGTTTTTTAGTAGCAGAAAAGCGAGAATACAAAACAACTTGTTAAATACACTAGTTCTGCAGATCTATTCCTTATTATATCAGAAAACCTAGAAAATCACTTAAACTCATTCTCTCCTAAATAAAAAACTATCAAAAAGCTGAATTTTGCTTCTGTAGTTATGTAAGGAGTTAAAAATAAGAATAAATTTTAGGTTCTTTAAATCAGAAAAGACAATTAAAATTAGTTCCAGTTAATTTCTAATATATGAGATGAATAGGGGTTCTAGGAAAAAGCTTGCAGGTTAAGACGTGAGGATGCCACACTCACACAGTGCTAAGGTGACACAGTAAGCAAAAATCCCCAAGCCCTTGCGTATGGTCTCACACACACACACACACACTCTCTCTCTCTCTCTCTCTCTCTCTCTCTCTCTCTCTCTCTCTCTCTCTCACACACACACACACACACACACACACACACACTCACACGAAAGAAAAAAAAAAGGAAAACAAAGCAGCTTGCTCTTATTGAAGAGCAGCCAATAAATGTGCCAGGTGTGGACAGGACAGCAGCAATGCAGAGCGCTGGCGGCCACCACCCTAACCAGGGCCACACGCAGCACTGTGCGCAGTGAGGCAACCACACGGCACGTGCCTGCTGCCGTGATGCAACCGGAAGTCCCCGACAACACCTGCTCGTAAACTAGCCTGCACTTTCTGACAGGAAAGAGAAAGTGAAGAGACGTTAGTACATTAAGAAAACAAGGAGAAACAATGCAAAAGCAACATTTAAACTGGTTTAAAAAAAAAACCACTACTATACAACAATGACAGACCTGGGATCACTGAGAAATTCGAATATGGTCTGAATATTGTGAATTTTCTTAAGTGTGAAAACGTATGATGATCATACAGGAGAATGTTCCTCTCAGCAGAGGAATGCCGAAATATTTAGGTCAAGTATCATGTCTGTTATTTTCAATGGTTCAAAATCAACGACACAAAAAGACACATGAAGCAAATACAGCAAAATATTAACTGCTAAATCCAGATGGAAGGTTTCTGATCCACTAGTAGTACTCTTTTAACTTCTCTGTATGCCTGACTATAGAATAACACTCTGACATAAATATTATTTTATGCCATTACTTAAATAATTGATATCTATTTATCTCCTCTCAAAACACGTGGTGAAGAGCAGCCCCTACGCACACAGGCGGACGCTGAAGGAAGCTCACACGGAGCAGCACGTCTGGGAAGACGGGCTCCGTGTGCCCGTGCGCAGAGTCGAGTCGCAGGGCCGAGGCGCGTCACCCGTTGCTGTGATTTAACCCCACAGACGTGGTTGTGTCGTCTGAAAAATGGGGATAAGAACCCGAGTGGCTGGGAGGGTGAGGCCACGTGGAAAGCACTGGCATCGAGCCAGCACGCGCCAGGTCTCCGTTAAGAGTCTCCAGTCCACCAGCTGTGCGGGGGAACGGCGCTGGACGGGGCATCTCCCCTCCCGCAGCCCGGACGAGCTAATGAAAACCAGAGCCACCCACAAGGAGCAACACTGAGACTCCCCAGGGAAAGGCCTGCCGATCCAGTCTGATACGTACGTCTTCCAGAGGTGTGATGGACGCGCTCTCTCCTCCGTAGTACGGGTTTCTGTCCATGTGCAGGACTTTCTTCCCGTTCACCGACATTATGCCCGACAGGATGCATTCCTGCGGAGAAAGCGCAAGCATCTTCAAAACAAGAGCCATGGCCCATTTCAAACGGATACTTTCGTGTAGTTTTTTAAAAGCCTGTCATGAAACATTCTTTCAGTAAGGCCCATGTGTGCGCGACATATGATGTCCTTTAAGGACAAAGCCCTGAAGCAGGGCTCAGAGCACAGTCTGTGGGCTCCCGTGGGCCCCAAGTTTAACTACTTACTTTCATAATCGTGCTAAGACATGATTCACTATTTCTCACTGTGCTGACGTTGGCACCGATGGTGCAAGGTCAATGGTGGATAAAATGAATTAAGGCAGCAGCTCTAAAGTGTACTAAGTGTACTAGTCATTGTACTCTGCACCACCAGGTAAGTACAGTTAAAATGCCCCCGATGCAGCAATAAAATTACGTCTGTTAAATGTACACATAAAGCCATTCTGGTTCAAAGAAAACCTTCTGTGTATGACTGATCAGTTGAAATAGCTACTCTTCGTGGACCACCACTGTTATTTGAAAGAACTGACCAACCTATGATTACTGAGACTTAAGCTGCCACTGTGTTTTGGCATATATCAAAGCATTTCCACAACAATCTGAGAGGTACTAAAACACTCCTCCCTTTTCCACGCACACAGCCGTACGAGGCCAGATTTTCTTCATATATTTCAGCTAAGACGATACATCACAAAAGACTGAACACCAAAGCAGACAGGGGAATCCAACTAGTCTTTAAGCCAGACATTAAAGAGATGTGCAGAAAATGCAAAACAATATGCTCTGTCATAAATTTGTTTTGGGAAACAGTTATACTTCATAAAATGTTAAACATGTTAACATTTAATGGGTTTATCGTTCTCTTCAAGCGAATTAATAAGTTTTTAGAAATTCTCAGTGTTTTCTAACATGATGAATATTGATATAACCCTTATAAATAAAAGCTTTTCAGGGCCCTCAATATTTAAGAGTATAAACAGAGCCTGCGACAGTTTGGGAGTTTGAGAACTGGAGCCCGCAGGAAGCATCAGGGTGACTGACCACTAATTAACTGACAACCGAAGGGCTATAAATAAAGGGCAAAGGCCCACTCTCAGGAAAAAGGTAAACAAAGCATGAGTATACCGAGACACACCAAATCAAATGGGGGAAAATCAAGAAAGAATACAATTAGCGGGGAGAAAGGCGGAGATGGGCTACTCCTTCACTCAGACCAGACAAAGGGCTTTCCGTGATCAGAGCTCTTGCTGTGAAGAGGAAGAGAATTCCATTTATCTTTATAAATCCTTAGTGCTTCTCTTAAACTTATCCAAAAGACCCTAGACAGCAGAGAACAATCTCATTTCCACCCTAGAAGTCTGACTTTGAAAGCTTTATCTTAAAAATTCACACATATTTCGAATTTCTCTCTATAATGTATCTATTCATTTTAGTATTCTTAAGTTTTTTACATTACTTACTACGGGGTTCAAATTTTACTCCAGGAGGGTGCACCACTTCTTAATTAGGTCAGGAAAGAAAACAGGAACACTCCAAAAGCCTACCTGGGGCCCTATTCCAGCCCCAACCCCCCCAAACTCCAGCCGCTCTCACAACTTCTGAGAACAAAATTTGTTCTGCCCGTTTTTAAATTCGAAATCCATGGAATCATACAGTATATACTTTTTTGTATATACCTTTTATTCAACATTATGTTTACAAGATTCATCCATGTTTTGTGTGTAGCTGACATTTCCTTCTAATCACTGCTACAGAACAGAGGTCCCCAAAGCAGATGAGGCAAGTCCAGCTTCAGGCTCTTTTTGTAAAGTAGGTTTAGTGGTAAATACCCACTCCTGTTAATTTACATAATGTCCACACTGTTTTCACTCTGCCTCAGAACTGTAGCTGTGACTAGCTGAGACCCTATGGACGGCAAAACCTAAAACATTCACTAAGCAGACCCCTGCAGAAGTCTGCCTAACCCTGCAGCGGTGTGCCTTCATGGTGGCTGTCATTTGTGAACTTGTCAGAAATGTAAACTAAGCAGATTCTCAAACTTCCGGGTTTGCATCCACATCACCTGGAGAGCTGCTAAAACAGGTGGCCCCATCGGAGTCAGCAGGTCTGGGGATGCAGCCTGAGAATCTGCATTTCTCGCCGCCTCCGAAGTGACCAACTCCAAGAAGCACTGCAGTCCCAGAGCAGCGTCGCTCCCGCTAAGTCGTCTGGGCGCCATGTTACACCGCAGACTTCGATTCACTGTATCCTGGGTGAGGCCTAACCTCCCGCATGTCTAGTGAAGTTCTCAGTGCTGCAGGAGGTCGACCCATGGACCACGCAGCCCAACAAAGCTGCAGAGGTTTCTGCTGAGCGGACTATAGCACAGATAAACCACGATCTATCCGTTCTACTACTGGTGGACATCTGGATAGTTTCCAGTTGTTGGCTATTACAAATAATGCTCTATAAACATTCTTAACACGTCTTTTATGTGTGCGTTTGTTGGATATATATCAAGGAGAATACAAATACCTTCGACTTCAGCACATACTGTCAAGCAGCTTTCCAAAATGGCTGTACCAACCTACACTTGTCAGCAGGGTGTGAAGGTTCCTGTTGTCTCAAACCCTTGCCCAACACTTGCATGGTTGTGCCTTTAATTTTAGCCATTCTAATTAGGATGTGGTTTAATCTGCATTTCCTGACAACTACTGAGGTGGAGCACTTGTTTACATAAAAGCTAGGATAATTACGACATCTTCTGGTGTGGTAAGTGCCTATTCAAATTATTTGCTCATTTTTAAAACGGGCTGTCTTTTTCTTAGTGAACTTAGCTATATAAAAGTTCTTAATATAGTCTGGACATATGGAAGTCCTTTGCTGGTTCTGACTTGTATACACCTTCCACGCTTCAACTTGCCTTCCATTTCCTTAACGATGTCTTGAGAAACACCTGAAGGTATTTTACAAAAACCAACCCTGACACCATTAAAAGTCAAGTCACTTGATCAAAAAAAAAAAAATCTAACGAAGCACTAACATGTACAGTTCGACATTATTATATGAAAACAGAATGACATTCACTATCTCAAAAATAGGTTAGGACATAAACAGAGGAAGACTAGTCACATTTCCAGCTGACAAAAGCAGACTTCGGGATTCAACTCTGGAAGCAAAATCGCCAACTCCGAGTGCCGCCTGGCCTCTGTGCAGTCTGCGCACTCCACTGCAAATACGCAAGAACCACTGGCCAGAGTGGGCTCTGCCGAGCCCTGAAGGGCGGGCCCAGCAGGAGTCCAAGCTTTAAAGATGCTGCCGCGTCAAAGGGCCCGCACAGACTGCCCTTAAAGGAGCCCCTTGGAGCGAATGCCAAAAGCTAACTGAAAATCCGCATGCCACCAATTCTTCTAACCCTCTGTAAAAGCCTGCTTTTACATCGCCAAAAGCATAAAATAGTAGCATAAGCATAGCACTTTAAAATTCTGCTTCAAACACGAGATGAAGTTTCACTGATAAAAAGTATTCGCTGTTAAACTTTACCAATCATATCTGAACACAGGGTATATAATTATCCTGAAATTTTAATACCTTCCAAAATTAACTCAAAATTAAAATCTACTACTACTACCTATGCAGAATAACAAAGCATATTAAAGTCAGAGAAAATACCCTAAATTAATTTCCTTTTTTGCACCAGAAAATCTGGTAATATTCATCATATGTCAAGAATACTGATAACTTTTACCAGGAAATTTGTATCTGAATAAATATTAACCAACATAGTAGTTTTAAATCTAACAGCTGAGAGTATTCCACATTAATTTCAAAGTCACACATAAATGACCCAAGCAAAATAGAATACAGACTCACATCCAAAGTAACTACAACTATAACACCATCTTTGGAGTCCACATATCCTTTATGATAACGGCATCTGCCCCCCATCTGACACTTCAAGTTTTCGAAATAAAATGTAACCAGGTAAAACTGTTTCAAGTTCAGCTGCAGCACAGTTCTAGTTCGGGCAGGTCGGCAGGGATGGGGAACGGGGAATGAGGGGAATGACGTGATCAGGGACTGAAGTTCACTACCGGCTGCATCCTGCACGGAACACTAGCCCTGGTCAGCCAGCCTAACTCGAGTGGACAGCGTCTTAGGCAACTGTACTGCGGAGGCCTGAACGGGGCTTCCCAAGGCCATGATAGGAAACTGTGCCCTCGGATCCTGGAAATTAACAGCCCCCCTTCCCACCCGGAGAGCAACCTGGGCATGGAGGACAGAGCCAGCGCGCCGAGTGCCAAACTAAACACCCATTAAAACTCTCATCTACTGCATTTTAAAACTGTTAACACGAAAGAAAACGCACGCAAAAACGTTACTACAAAGCGTCTAATGACTAATATTAAAGTACCTTTTGAAAGTTACCCATTTAGAAATGAGAATGTATGAACTAGAAAAATTTTAAATCAGTTCATCTCAACGGTGTATGTATTACAGCACTAACACCATAAAAACAACATCAGTTTCAAGAAAAATATTTCTTAAAATGTCTGTTCCTCTAATGCATCTCATTAAAACCTGTCAAAAGATTCTTTTTGAAACATGGCTCTAATTACATCTTTCCTGCTCAAAATCCTCTCCCACTAAAAGAAAATTCAAATTTCTTAGCCTAGTACTTTCAACATTTTTGGTGATACGCCTTCCTTCCCACCCTACTTCCTATTTCATCTCTTTATGCCTCCTGACTCAGGCAAAACGAACTCCTTATCGCATATACCTATTTTCTATATTTGTCTTCTCTTGATACTGACTTACATTGCTCTCTCTGCCTAGAAAATCATTCATCACATTCAAAGCTTACCAATATTTTTAAAGGTCAGCTTACACACCTTTTTCTTTATGGAATTTTCCTGATTCCTATCTAAATTCCCACACATGTATCTCTCCTATGTCACTTAGTACCTCCTCGTGTTAACTCATTACTATTACCCCTACACGAGAAGCTACTTACAGATTGCTATTTACTTTTATTGCCCACAACTGACTACAAGTAGTTTAATTGAAACTAGGGAGCATTACTCCAGTACAAGTCTTCAATTAGGTACTATGAGAGGTGAGATACAGGCATATCTTGTTTTATTGTGCTTCACAGATGCTGCGTTTTTACAAATTGAAGGCAAGAAGACCCTCCACCAGCACCATCTCCAAGGTCTGCCTGTATTGCTGATTACCAGGTATGGGAGCCAAAACATTTACCAAGTGGTCTTTCAAACCTAATGTCTCACCATTACCTCAATGTGCCAAAACGTCAGATTTTACTTCTATTCTTTTGGGCCAGTATGCTTGAGGCCAATTAAAAATACAAACGCCCTACGAGATATTTATACTTTCCAACAGTGAGACCCAAGACCACCTCTGAGCTGATAGAAAGCCCTCTGTCTACAGAAGTCTAACATAACAGCAAGGAGGAGCAAATAAATCTAAGAAGCAATTTAAATTACCATTTGAGATTTTTAAATCAACTTAAAAAATTCTTTGAGATCACAAAATTTTTATAAAGAAAAACTATGAAATGTAAAACAATTTTTTAAACATACAATGCTGAGAATAATCTAGCTAAATATCACTAAAGTATACATTTCTATTTGTAACTCCTTACTAGAATTACTATGTAAAAGAAATACTTTTCGGAAGCTGTGGATTTATTGCCAAGCCCAAAGTTAATCGAAGTTGCAAGTCAGGTGGTCAGAGGCTGTCTATACACTCTGAGATCAAAGAAATGTAAAAGTTGCGAGCAAAGTAAGCAAAAGGGAAAATGAAAAGTAAACAAGAATTCACAAGGCCAAGCAGTCTGAGACTACTGGGTAAGGAGGGCCAAGATCCTCATTAGGTCTCAGTGGCTTCACTATGTCCTTGCACAATACATTAATCCTCATGGTGTGAAATCTTAGCTAACAGGTAAATTTAGGTTGTGAAAAAGACTGTTTGGAAAGGCTTTTAACCAAAAGTTGTGGTTCTTTAAAGGGATAACCCTCAATTCCTTATCCAAAATGTTTCCTTTCCCTTATAGAATAAAAATTTTGCTAGATCATACCAAATCATTTTATGCCTTCTTTACTAAAGTTACTACCAGTATTTGTGAATTACTATGACCTTATTTTCAATGTAACAATCATTATAAAACAGTAACAACACCTGGCAACAAAGAAAAACTCCAACACTTCCTTACACTTTATTTTAAAAGTAACAAGTTAACTGCACTAAAAGTACTGGACACACTGGCATGTAATGTTTGGTATCCATAACTGAGAAGGTATGTCTGTTTTTAGGTTCTTAAAACTCAGGCACTAAATGTTTATAAACCAAAAATTAAGAAAATTAAATGTTATGTTCACTCCAACCACTCAATTATTTGTGATTTGAGGGTTTTAAACTTTGGTGGTCTCGGTCTCTTCATTTAACTTTAATCGAAGTCCTTGCATCAGTACAAATGAGGGTAGAAAATTCGTCACTATCAAAATCACCCTGTCGCCTCTACTACTGTCAATGTCAGTAGTGTGACTGCTGAGCTGATTTAATTCTCAAAGATCATGTAAAACAACTTGGGAGGATCATAGGGATTAGTTAGCACAGCTATAAAGTGACAGGAAAAATCGGTCTGATTTCTAGTTAAGTCTGTATCTACCATTCATCCAACAGGTCATAAATAATCCAAATGAAAGAAGTACATTACCTTAACTTAGTTGTTATACGATAAAACTGTATCTCTGATACAAAGTGATGCTTCTGAGCCTGTAGGGTGGTGAATCTGCACCCATCTGTTCAACGTTCAAATGACCTTAATCAAGAGCAATTCTGAAAGACCAGCAATAACCGTAAAAAAAACAGCGGACAAACTGGCTCTTACAATGTGCGGTTGATGAGTAATGTCCGGCACTAACTACTAAACTCAGTTCAAAATCCCAAGTAGGCACTTTAAGTAATCTCATCTATTTGGTACTATTTCCTAGCCTGGTCACAAGTCTATTTCTGGGCTGGTCAAACATAATGAAGCATTCAGAAACGAGTATTCCCCAACAATCACCACTAATCACTAGAAACAGAAAAATGCCGGGCCAGAAAAGTGCCACTCTGGCTAACAAACTCTTCCTAAAAACTTAGCGAAATGAAAGTTTGAAGGTTTTCTCTTGTGCAGAGAAACCTAAAATAGTTAATTTGGGGTGTTACTTGGAAAAAAAATGCTAATTTGATCCTGAGAGTTAACAACGCATTTCAACAAATTTGAAAAGGTGGTTTACATTAAATGATTTGGGACCAGGAGGTCAGATTACGTAGGATACACAAAATATAAATCAGTGTTCATCTTAAGACGAAGTAGCCTAAAGTCGGAATTTCAAATTTCCAGAAGAAAATTTGATAATAAAAATAGTCCTCTCTTCAAATGGAATTCTTTTGCAAGATGAAGTCTCCATTTTCTTAAAACACACAAAGTACAAGACACAACAAACCTGTGTGCATTTACAATTATCTAAAGGTCTCTAAGCAGGCGCCCAGAGAAACAAATTTACCACGGTATCAGTAACACCTGGCATTCGGATTAGACCTGTATTCTTTACGTTGTTACTGACTCATCTTTTAACTCCCCGAAGAGAGCAAAATAGTAGAGAACTTGGCCTCTAGCAATCCATCACCCATCATTTCTTAGAGGAAAGCCTTGAGAAGAGACAATGGAGGCTGGGAACTGACCAAACAAAAGGAAAGGACGGCAAAGGTCAGATGAAAAAGCACGCGATGGACAAGTTTCGAGAAAACTCATTTTCAAGTCTCCAGATGTTCCGTAAGTAGGAGGGAGAGTAGTTAAAAGAATGGATAAATGCCACTCATTTCGGAGCGGGGGAGGGGGAAAAAAAACTAATGTTCTCCAAAAATCTAAGTTAACTCTAGCAATTACAAAACAGCAGTTATCCAATGACATGTCACAAACCTTGTGCCTAGCTCTGGCACACGCACACGCACACACACCGAAAATTGGTGGTAGTGGCTGAAGGCTAAGTAGGAAATGCAACCGGGAGTGGCTCCCCTCCCCCACTCTGGCCGGCGCTTTTCCGTTTCCACTCCGGAGGCCCGCAGCGCGCACGGGGGTGGCCGGCAGCAACCCGCCACCCGAGCTCTGGGTCCTTTGTGTAGCAGAGCGACACGCTCCTTCCCACCGGCTGTGCTCCGCCGTCCCCGCTCACCCAGTCCCCCACCGGACCGGGTTGTGCACGTCCCGGCCTCGGCGCCCGGTCGGAGACGACCGGCTGCAATCACGGCCCAGCGGCCCTCAGGCCCGGCCCGACGCCCCTGCGCACACGGCCGACGCGGCGGCGAAGCGCGGCCCGGGCAAGGGGCGCGCGGGCCGGCGCCGGCGCTCACCGTCAGGCCGGTGCCCAGCACGATCACGTCGTACTCCTCATTCATGGCGGGGCAGGCGAGCGCGGCAGCCCGGAGGAAGGAGAAGGCGCAGGCTCCTAGCAGCCGCCCTGCCGACGCGGGGAGCGCTCAGGCCGGCCTGGGGCCCGCGGCGAAGGGGAAGTCGGGAGGAGCGGCGACGCGGCGCTGGCGAGCACGGAGGGCGGCCGCCACCTCAGACGGGAAGCGAGGAGCGGGGCGGGGGCGAGGCGGCGGGCGGCGACCCGGGCCTCCGCAGCCGGGGCGGGGCCGAGGCGGCGCTCGGGGGCCGTCCGTCACGTCCTCCCGCCCGCTCATTGGCCACGTCTCCGTCGCCCGCCCAACCTTTGGCCTTTCCCAGTTCTCGCGAGAAGAGGGCGGCACGCCCCTCTCCACGGTTCCGGTTCCCTGTCGGGTCCGCGGCGGGCGCGGCAAGGGGCGGGGGTGGTCGCGCGCGGGCCCTCGAAGGCCTGGGGGAAGCGAGCTGGCGGCTGGAGAGTGGCCCCCCCGGCCCGTTGCTCCCGCCGCCGAGCGGCAGCCGCGGCCCCGAGGCGCTCTTGGACTTCGAGCCCGCGCCGGCCACGTGGGCCGGAACCCGCCGCGCAGGGCCTGGGCGGGCGCGGAGAACGCAGGCGGCCGCCGCGGGCCCGGCCCGCCCCCGGGGGTTGCGTAATGTGGCCTGACGCCCCTGCGGCCTGCGGGCGGGCCGGCTCCCGCGGCGGCGCCCCAGTCCTGCCGTTCGCAGCTTTTGTTTTTCGTTCTAACCCGCCTCTCTTTTCTAAAGGATAAAAGACCCAACACATGTTTTTAGGAGTTCGGAAATCACGTGTTTCATTTGTTTTTCGCCTATGTCGTTCTTGCTTGGTGCGTTGCCACAGGCGCGACCTTGGGAAATGAACAATCTTTTAAAAAATAATCCTTAGCATAAAAAAGAGGAAGGCCAAAAGTGATTAGGAGTTAGGTTTGTGCCTACTGAGAGCTCTTTAACCAGCTATAAAAATAGCTGACCGGAATATGAATGGGTTTAGGCCAAGAGCGTAGAAGAAAGGAATCCGTTTGCCTTCCATCTCCTCTACGCTGCCCCACCCCACCCCACCCCACCCCCAACAACCACCCGTTTTTTTAGAATTCTTGGAATCTCTAGCTTTGGGTGAGGAGACTGGTGTAAGCAGAGACTTGTGTTTTCAATCCAAGAGAAAAGATCTATAGAGACCTAGACATGTGATTTTCTTAAAGGCGTTGACAACTAGTGTTTTCAGACTGTAATAGGCCGGCATTCTCAGCAGCAGCAGAACTGGTTATTTCCTTCAAGCTATTCAGAGCGAATCTTGGTATCTTGGTAGACAGAACTTCCTTCCTATTTAAATCGTTCAGATTGAGGAAAGAATGTAACCACTTTTTACAATGTGTCTTCACCCAGGGAGTTTAAGGAAGTGTTATATTGGCCAATGGAACTTTTGGGGGCAGGGAGGGAAAGCAATTTACCTTTACTTACGACCTTAATTGGATCTGTATAAGTTAGTGACCAAATGAATTTTTATAAGTAGACAAATCAAGTGCAGAGTTTACTAGACTGCTGGACAGATCATATAGCAGTGGATGTAAATGACTTTTCTGTTGGCAAACATGATGGTTTAAGAAGGTTCTGCTGTTGCTATCCAAGTAATCAGGAGTCAGTGCGCTTATAAATAATAAATTTCTCTCACAGTTCAGGAGGCTAGGAAGTACGAGATCAAGGTGTGTCTGGTGCAGATCCACTTCCTGGTTTGTGCCATCTTTCACTGTGTCCTCACATGGCACAAGGGGCAAGGGATCTCTCTTTGGGCTGCTTTACTAAACTCACCTACATTTTTAAACCGACATAAAATACCCATTTTTTAAAAACTAGCAATAACAGCCTTTTTCACATATTGCCATCAGTATCCGAAGGCTGAAGAGGCTTTTAAGCATATCAGCTTAAGCACTAGGTAAGTGAACTGAATTTAAGGCTAACAAGACTCCTCAACCTGGTCCCTTACACTGAAGTTTAGTCTTGTTGGCAGTACAAGTCCTATGGCTCTCCAGGAGGACCAAAACAGACAAAATCACTGGACTAATTTTCCACAGATGGAATCCTAAAATTTTGTGCCTACTCTTGCACCTTCCACCCCACCTATTCCAGTTGTCAAGGAACTTGGTAGACAAAAAATACTGTTTAGAGTGAAGTGTCTTGAAAGCCACTAATTGGTTCAGTGTATCAAAAGCCACAGATGATAGTTCCTGATAGAGAGTAACCTTGGGTGTGGGGGAAAGAGGCAGTGGTGGAGTGGAAAACACCATCAATCTTGAACATATTTCAAATCTTTACACAAAGCAAAGAGTCCAGTGGGAGTCTTATTCACACTTGGGAATATCTGTTTGTTGATTCGTTTCTACTAAGCCTCCACCTACACTTTACAAAGGAAGAGTCTGAGTCCAGGAAAGAAAATTAGAGTGAACTGTAGTGCAGGCCATCTTTCTCTGTCCTGAATCACTGCACAGTTGCTCAACCAGCTTTCCCTGTCTGTTCTGACCATTATCTTCTTAAAATGTGCATCCGATGTTCATACTTCTGCCCATCTTTTGCATTTAGAATGAAATGCAAATCTTTTGATACAGCCTAAAAGGGTCTGTTTTAGCCTTTGCACTATTCTCTGACTTGCTCACTATACTCCAAAACAGTAGTCTTTCAGTTCCTAAAGCCTGGGCAAGCTTCTAGCCACTCAAAGGCCTTTGCCTTCTTGTCGGTCCCATAGCTACCAACCCTCACTTCCCCTTCGTCACTTCTTCCCATGCTAGTTCTTTCCACTTCCTTAAGCTTCTGCTTAAAAAGTCTTTCCTGGCCACCTTATCTAAAGCAGATTCCCCTGAACTTTCATTTTCTGTCAGCACTTGCTTATCTTTTTTTTTTTTTTTTAAATCAAATTGGTAATCATTTTGTTTTTTGTCTGCCTGCTAATCAGAAAGTAAACCCCATGAAGGCAGGGATATTATCTATCTTGTGTACAATTATGTGCTGACTACCTGGCAGATGATGAATAAATATTTGATTAGTGAATAAGAGATCTGAAAATTGATTCCTTGATCAACAAGGACTAAATGTTGTGAAATAGGTACCAGTTCCTCCTGATACTTTTTAGAAGGGCAGCTGTTCTTATAGAAGATACTAAAAACATTACAGAGGATCTGAATGATAGGGATCTATATAAAATGTAAATGTTTATTTTAGAACCTGGATGGCTAATGCTGAAGATAAAACATAAGGTATCTAGAAAAAAAAATAATGAAGTCCCAAAGATATATACTTCCTAGTTTATGATAGATCATTTACTCGCCCAACCTGCCCCCATGAATTGTTCAACCCCACCTCTGTGGTTACTGGCTCCACCCTGGGCCCATACCAGCGTTCTACATGTCACTCTGCCTTCTTTCTCTCTGTCCATGTCTATTGCTATTTTCTGCTGTTGTGTAACAAACCACCCCAGAACTTTTTTAAAAAACCCTAGCGGCTTAAAACAAAACTGCATTATTACCTATTACGGTTCTCTGAGCTGAATGGGCTTGGACGCGTGAAAATGGCTTGGGTCTATGACACAGTTGCACTCAGTGGCTGGGTGGGGTCATCTGAAGGCTCCACAGCACAGCACACTCCAAGATGGCGCACTCACGTGGCTGAGAATTGATGCTGTCAGCTGGGAGCTTAGCTGGGGCTGTCAACCAGAGCAGCTATGTATGTGTGACCTCTCCATTTGGCTTACACTTCTCAAAGTATGGTGGTTGTGTTCCAAGAGTAAATTTCTAAGAAACAGGAAATGGAAGCTGCTGGTCTCTTAAGGCCCAGAAACTAGCACAGTGTCCCTTCTGCCTTATTCTTTGTCAAAGCAGTTACAGAGCACACCCAAATTCAGGAGGAACTGCAGAACCCCCTGTCAATCAGAAGAGAGTCAATGAATCTGTAGCCATCTTTGATCCGCCATGAAACCCCATTTCGTTCTGGCCATTCCACCTCATAAAAATCCTTCCGATCTCTTCAACCACACTGTCACCACCCTAGCATGAACGACGACCAAATTCTCTTCTAGTTAACTGCGAAAGCTTCCGAACTGGACTTCTGGCATTCGGTTTGGGAATCTCAAACCTGTTCTCTATATTACAGCCTGAGATCGTCATAAAAATCAAGTGACTGAATTGACCATGTCCTCAAAATCTTTCACGGGTCTCCACTGGTCTTAAAGTCCAAACACCTGATCACTCCCTAAGATGAGCTGGGATGACCCGGCCCTCAATCACCTAGTCCACCTAATATCACCACAACCCTCCTCCCCCGCTTACCGTATTTCCCGATTCACCGCTGTATTAGGGGCCAGTCCCACTCTGGGTATTACAAACAGAGGCAATAAGGGAATGGCTGGAGGGGCAAACGATAAAGTCACCCAAAGGTCGGGAACTTCCTGAAACTCTAGGCAGGAGCGGGAGGGGAAATGGTGTTACCCCACGCTCGTGACTGCCACGGCCAGGGCCAGTGCCACCACTGCGCTGGGCCCGGGAGTGCCCCTCACTGGCCGGCGTTGCTGCCAGGACGGGAGACGCTGCCAGCGGCGGGGGCACGGCTCCTCCCCGCCTCCTGCCTCCCGCCGCCCACCAGGGCTTCCGCTGGCAGAACCTCTCCAGAAGCCAGCTGGCGGAGAAGGTGATCTGCTGACGCAGCCCCCGGAAATACGGCAGGAATGGGGCTGAGAGCCGCTCCAAACGCTTCTGTCCCATGAACCCGTAAGCTCTTTCCCTTCTGGACGTATCTTTCCCTGTCTGGAACACTCCTCCCCTGTCCTTCTACTTGACTTTGTTTTCTCCTGCTTGTGAGAATTCTCAGTGCAAACATCATTGCTTCCAAGAATTTTTAACTCTCACTCTGGAGTAAATTCTTCCGGGTCACCAGTGCTCTCCATGGCCTGTCTATTAACACATGTCACCCAGGTTGTAACTGAGTGTTCACGGTCTAAGTTGTGTTCCTCTCAGGGGTAGAACTCCACATTTCACCCTTCCCCCCTTACTGGCTAGATCATACTAGACACTAAATAAATACTTAATGCAGGGCTCATAACCCAGGGGTAACTATGATGTCTCCGAATGGTCCAGGAACCCACAGAGCTATATAGAAATAAAGCACACCCGCTCATTTTTCCAGAGAGGACACACCACCAGACTCCCAGGGGGGTCCAGGACTCCTAAAAGGTTAAGAAACCAAATGTGTGAATAAAGGAATGAATTCACAATATCCCCAAGACTCAGATAAAGAAAAATGTAACTTCCAGGATGAAACAGTATCAAAGAACATTGCAGTGGCTCACCCTAGATCTCAACTTTTACGGAATTTTAAAAGAATAGAAAAATGCAATCAGTACTAAGACTGGTGATGTACATGGAAATACAAAATAAAATGCGAAACGGAAATCATTAGCAAGTATGATTAGTAGCAGCTCCCTGGAGCTTTGTCTGTCATGGGAGGAGCTGGTGACCTGGGCGGGGCGCGGTGTGGTGGCAGAGCAGGTGAGCCAGGCGTCCTGATTTCCAGAAGACAGGCAGCACAGTGCAGACATGCTCTAGACCCCTCTGCCCTGCAAAAGGCTTCGGCTCACTCTAGCACCTAACTGTAGAGAAGCTGTGGGAAAACAGCATGGCCGTCACGGAAAAGTAATGACAATGGACTTTTCATTTCATTTATTTGTTCTACCCTTAGGAGACTAGAATGATCCCAGCTAAACGAGCCTTAACGTTTCTTAGGTCACTTTAAAATCATTCACTTGAGTGTCTCTTGTATTAATTTAAGTCACTCTGTGACCAAGCCATGCCAGGCTATCTTATGTATGAAAGGGCAACATATTGGAAGGATTTGGGGGCAAAACCGCAGGCAGGCCTCTGGGAGGAACTGGAACGGGGAACAGGAGAGCTCAGCTCCTCTCTGTGCGACACCCCGTTACTCTCCACAGGCTGGCTCCGCCTGCCTCCCTGGACGTGGCGGGTAGATGACAGGGGACAGCCCCAGTCAACTGAGTCGCAGCGTCTATTCAGACGCTCACACTACTGACGCTTAGGCCGCTCATTCTTTGTGGTGAGGGCGGGCCTGTGCATTGCAGGGTGTTTAGCAGCACCCCAAGCCTCCACCTACTTGATGCCAGTAACACCCAACCTCTTCCCCACCCCAGCTGTGACAATCAAAACATCTCCAGACACTCCAATGTCCCTGGTGGGGGAGGGGCAAAATTCACCACAGATGGGAGCCACTGGACCAGACGGACCAGGGTTTCTTAACTAACATCAAATTACCAGAAGGAAGAACCTGCTCGGCCCAGCCTGGTCTCTGAGTCCAACTCGATCCAATTAACTATAGCAAGGGCGTTGGGTCATGTGACAGAAACAGGGCTGCCAGAAGTCCGCAGCAGTGGGAGGGGTGTCCACCACATTTCCTTAACTGCAGAAGTGAGGCGTTCCAGCCGGATTCTATGTCCTATATTTGTAGGTGGTTTAGAGGGAAGTTTTTCTCAGAGATGTACTTATGAGGTCTGCATACCTTTACATTTTTAACCCCAAGTCTACTATCTTCTACTATCTTCTACTATCAGGCTTTCAAAACAAAAATATCAGATTTTTTTTCATTTATTTCTTCAACCGTTGTTTATTGTGTCTCCTCTGTGCCAGGCACCAGGCTGGGCATTGGTGAGCTAAGCAGATTGGGTCCTGTGTACACAGAAGTTACACTTTAATTCCAGATTAATTTAACAGTTACAGTAGTGGAGTCCAATTTTGGATAAGCCCCTTTTTTCATTTTCATTTTACTTTTGGTATCTATTCACTATTTTTTATATCGCCGTGGGGTTCCCTTCCTATCCGAACTGATTGCTGGGCTTGGCATTTGTGCCAGCAGTTTGTCAAGAATCACAATTTTGACACTGAATCTCAGTTGCCCACGGCCTTGGAAAAAAATTACAAAAACTGACTCCTACCAGAAAAAAAAAAAAATAAGAACATCTCGACTTTTCTCAGATAACAGAATAAGTTATCGGGCTGGCCAGCAGACAAGGATTCACTATGCAGTGAAGGTTACACAAAATGACTCTGTTAGATTAAACACAAGCTGTTTCTGCAGCTGCTAATCTCACCCCATCGGCCCAAATAGCTGCCGCTCCTCCTGTCCCACGTGACCTTCGCCAGCATCCCCAGTGCACTTTGAGATGCTGAAGGCCCAAGGTGCTTTTCAGGCAGAGTTCCACGGCCATGTGAGGTTGAGAGCTGCTGCCTGTCACACCCTCCTTTGGGAGAGTCACAATAAATGCGTCAAGAGCTCTGAGTAGTTGTCACTGCCGTAGCCGTTTTTGAAAGAAATCTGGTAATACTGAATAAATTTGACATGTGTACGTCCTTTGTCCCAGCTCTCTGTTCCTAGGTACATACTGAAAATTAATTTCCTGTGTATAAGATGTACTAAAATGTCCATCAAATTCTAATCCATGGTAGCAAAGAGCTGAGGTGACCTCCAGGCAGCAAACTAAATTACAGTGTAGCAAAGTGGAGGAAGCTGAAAACGGTTGTTGAGAACATGAGAAACAGAATGAGATTTCTAGTGTAATACGATTATTGTAAAAATTTTAAACGTGTGCATTTATACCTTGTTCAAAATATACTCATGCTTAAAAACCTGAGCGGAACTGAACTGTGATGGTGCTCACTAGAGTGGGTGCATGTGGGGAGAAGAGGGTGGGAAAGTAATAATAAAAGACTTGAACTTGAGAAGACATTTTACGGATTGAACACATGCCTTTAACTTGATTTCCTCCCCAAAGTCAGTTAAAATGGCATTAAAGGAATAAAAAAAGGATATAATCCCATGAGTTCAAAGAGAATAGAAAAGATCGACCGTTGAAAGGTGACAGAATTTTGAGATAGAAAGCAGGCGGTCACGTCTAACTGACCTGACAGGCCAGAGAACACGGAACCCTCAGGGCCTGCAGGGAGGTGCGGGGCATTAGGTAGCAAACACATTCAAGCTGGGGGACCAGAAACACGGGGGGTACAGGTACCTGGAAGGCCAGGCGGTGGGCTGGGGTGAAGACAGAACTAACTGGCCGAAGGCGCCTGCAAGGAGTAGTGGGTTCCTGGCCCCCGCCTGCCGCTGCCCCCTCTACCAACGAGAGAGAGGCAGGCGGTGGGCCACGCACAGGCCCTGATTCCAGGCCACGGGCACAGAGAGAAAACACGCGCCCCATCCACACAAACAGGATCTGGGAGCGGCTGCTGACAGCGGGGGCAGGGAGGCGCGTGGGAGCTCTGTGCCTCCTGCTCAATTCTGCAGTGAACCTGAAACCGCTCTCAAAAATAGTCTTCTAAAGAAAAGCAACCGCAAGTTTAAAAAAATGCTTTGGGACAGAATTGCATTTTAACAAAGTAAAACAGCATTTTCACTTTTAAAAAATGACAGGTTTAGGAGCCGGTCGGCGGGCCGTCGGTGTGCCCGGACTGGGGATGCGCAGCGTCTGGTCTCGCTCCTCGTCCCTGGTCCCCTCGCCTTCTTTCTCCCCTTTCTTAGGCCTCTCCTCCGGAGCGCCTGGGACACCTTCCCAAACCACTGACAGGAGAAGGCAGAACCCGCCTGAGCGCTCTCTGGACACGTGACAGGACGAGGCGTTTCCGCCCTCTGGGAAGTGCCCAGACCGTCCCTGCCTTGGCCTGTCTGTGCCGCGCTGTCCGATGGGTTTGTCGGGGCTGTTAGCTCTCTAGGGGTTCTGCCCAGCCCAGTGCCAAAAAGTCCCCCCGATATGGCCAGAAGTGACCCAGGACCGGATTTGAGGGCGTGCCCAGCAGCGCTGCAACCCTTCCTTCAGCTCGACAAGTGCCTCCTGGGAGAGCTGCTCCGAAGACTGGCATCTGGGCCCACAGCTGCAGCTGCATGCGGGGTCTGGCATGTGGCCTGCTGCGGGAAGCACCCGGGTGCTCCGTGTGCTCTAGAACCTTCCCCGCCCCTCATGGGATGCTCCAAGCTAACCCTGAGTGTGGCTTAGCCTGCTTGGCAGGACAGAAATCCTGTGACGTGGACACATGACTTTAGAGCCGAACGTTTCCTCGCTGTTGGAAAACTTACACTGCAGGTTTCACCCATCAAAAGCCAACATTACATATTTTTATTAATTTGACTTAAAAAGAAAATTAAAGACTTAAGCGTGTACAGGGGACAGCAGCAGGCGCTCCTTCGCTCACTTTACGTGCTGTCTCATTTCTGCGCATACAGCGCTGACTCATCTTTTAACAGCCGTGCAGCATTCTACGATCCAGCTATGCTATTTTTCTAAGGTTCTAGCATATGTTAAAAAACTGAAGGTGGAAGAGGCTTCAGAGACACTCGGTGTAAACCCCCAAATAAAAGAGTAACCTGCAGCTTTTTGGCAAAGCATGTACCCAAGGAAGGACTGAGGGTTTCACCCAGGGAGCATGCAGTGGGCAAGTGGGGGCCCCTGAGAGCCTCATACCCTAACCACTGGGACACGTGCACGTAAAAGCCTTGTTTGCCAAAAGGGTATTTGCAAGTGTAACTAAGTTAAGGATCTGGAGATGAGATCATCCTGGATTTACTGCGGGTCCTAAATCCAATGGCCCATGTCCTTATAAAAGAAAGGCAGAGTGGGATGACATTCAGAAGCACGGGGAGGAGAGCATGTGAAGAGGGGCAAGCTACGCTGCCCATGTCAAGGCAGGGGTGGGGCCTGGGGGGCTGGAAGGGGCAGGAAGGAGCCTCCCCTGGAGCCTTTAGAGGGAGTGGGGCCGGCCACGCGGTGACTTCAGACTTCTGAGCCCCTGAACCGTGGGAGAACACACTTCTGCTATTTCAAGCACCCAGCTGGTGGCAACTTAAGGCAGACCTAGGAAACTACCGACCCAGATGTCAGGAGCCCTGGCCCCACCCTTGTAAATCAGGGCACGAAACATATGCTCTGAGCCAAGCCACCTACTCATTCTGGGCCTTGGTTTTTCCTCCATCTCTGAGAATGAGGAGACTGGGCCAAATAATCTATAAACTTCCTGTTGTCCCTTACACGTTCTTCTCACATAAAATCAAACTACTGCTTTGAGATTTGATTTTGGCCAAGCACCTACCTAGTTAGGGACTAGACACCACCCATGGAGGGTTCAACAATACAAGGCCACACAGGATGGGTGATGAGTCAGCAAGAGGGCCGAGTGCTCCACGTTCAGACCACAGCAGGCCACCGTGGCGGCGGGTCTGGGCAGGCTGGCAGCAGGCTGGAGGGGAGGAAGGCCCCCTGGCTGATGAGGGGTGTGCGAGGTGCGGAGTGGGGTGCTCTCGGGAAGACCAGCTCACGAAGGCTCCCGCACTGAAATGGGATTGGTGATAAAATGATTTCCCTCCCCGGGCCAAACATGAGTGGCATTCCTGAGTGGAAATTTGCCCTGAGGAAGTTAGCTCTGACATTAGAGGGGACACAAAGCGAATCTGAGGAACAGCAACCGTGGAGGGGAGGAGAAACCACTCGGAGAACGAGCGTTAGTTTTCTGACCAGATCTATCTGGACAAGACGGACGGGAGGGTGGTGGGGGACACCTTCAAAACCACACCCAGACGTTGGCCATAGAAAGAAGCCCAGCAGGAAGGCACCATGTCACCAGCGGGGAGCTCTGTGGGTGGCGGTCACGCCCTGGGACCGGAGAGGGGGCGGCCGCCCGATGCTGTGAACCTGTGTCCGGTCCGTGGCTGCAGGCCAGGCGGGCGGAGGCGGCCGGCCTCCCTGCTCACAGGTTCCGCACCAGGCACCCCGAGTTCCCGCTCCTCGTTTCCACCAGGCGCTTCTCCCGCTGCGGTGGGTCTTGGTTCGGGGTCTGACCTGTCTCGGCTGTGCCTGTGTGTCACTGTGACTCAGAGGTCGGGAGAAGGGCCTGCTATCCTGGGCTGCGTGTCCCCACGCGACCCAGCGGCCTGCACGGCGTCACTGGGTGGCAGGCGCAAAGCTGCTGTGTGACGGAGCGTTGGGAAGTACCCTCTTCTCTGGGGAACGTGGGGCTGCAGGGCAAGCAGTGGCCGGAGGGGGGCAGGGCCGAGCGCCCGCTGTCCTTGGGTCCTCGCTCCCTGGGAAGCCCCCGAGCTGAGGCCCCCCCCAGATTTTCTTGTATCAAACACCCCAGCACTCCCTGCTTCTCCTCACTGACACCGCCCGCCTGTTTGGGGTCCCCTCGTCCCATTCTTGCAAGTTCCTCTCACACAAAATCAAACCAGTCCTTTGAGGTTCGATGTGGCCAGGCACCAGCAGGCAGGTATCGGGGGACGGTCCGCGAAGCCGCTGTAACTACCACGTAAAGCGGGAGCGACGGGAGCCGGGGCACAGACGGGGAGACTCCGAGGCGGACAGCCGGGCGCGCCGGGGTGGGGCTCGGGCTCCATTGTCCCATAACTGGGCCCTGCCCAGAACCAGTTACGGCAGGAGCGATCCCTCCCCAGACGCTGTCCCCGCACGGCGGGAACGAGACCTCGCAGCAGCGCTGTGGGGCGCCCTTGCCCGACGGCCTCCCGTCGGAGGCTTTGGGAGGCCGGGACTCTGGGCGAAATGACGCGAAGGAAACCGACGTCACCAGAGGCTGACGGGCCAATGAGCTAGCTCCACCGGCTCGCTCCTGGTCTCAGCGACATCACCAAGCTTCTGGATGAAGACCCTCAGCGCTTCCAGCAGCAAACACGGATGCACATGGGAGCTACACAGACATTTAAGGGGGGCTGAAAACAGGACCATCATATCCCAGCTCGCTGACTCCAGTCCAGGGCCAGCGTGGCCAGCATCAACCTCGAGTCCCCCACGGCGCCCGGCACCCCTGGGTGTTGAGGTGTGGGAGCCAGTTCGGCGGCTCCCAGTGACCCTGCCCATCTGTGCACCTCTCTTGGGGACGGAGCTTACTGGATGCCATCATGCCTCATTCTCAGGGAAGACTCAGCAAACATGTGCTCTGACTAGAGCTAAGTCCTAAACCCCATCTCATTTTCGTCAAAGGTATTTTTGCGCCTTCCTGTGGAACCAGGCATTTCGTCTATAGCCCTGGACACATATACTGGCCAGTCGCCAGGAGGCTGGTCTGTGTGGCTATCTGCCCTGTTGGAAGATCTAGACTAGGGAGTGGTATCTTGCTCCTCACTGAGAGTAACTTGTGAAGAAGAACTGGTTCCAGATGTTCTGAGGGCTCCTTCGAAGGACATGACTCACCTGTAAAATGCAGTGCCTCATCTTTGGGTCAAGAGAAAAGGAGAGAGATTGGGGAGAAATTTTTATTTCAGCCCGTTCCATTTTTGGACACCAGCAGATGAGAAAGGCCACCACAGTAAACTAGGCAAGGCCGCTGCAACTGGTCACGAAGCTGAGACATCTGAGAAGCTGATGTCACAGTGAGGAGCTTCTCTCCCTGACCCACTGTCCCTTGTCACATGGAAAAATATGGTCAAGATGCATTACCCCAACAAGGCAGTGCTGACCACGGGAGACCCCAGATATAGGGTCACAGGTCTGCTGCCGAGTTACAGGCAGTTCAGCCCCTTAGCTGGTTCCTGGACGTGGCAAATGAAACCAAGCTTGAAACCAAACAAACACCAAACAGCAAAGCAGGGGAAAGTGCGGTCGAGCCGGTTAATCGCCTGTTGTCACAGCAACCTATTTTTGGTCCACACTGACATATGAATAGTGAAAGTGTTTCATTACTATTAGGGGGGTGTCATATGTGCTGGAAAAAATGAGTGAGCCCTGTGGAGAGGCTGTCTGGCTTGTGGGCAGAGAAGTCGTGCACGATGCCAAGGCCAGCGAGAAATGGTCAGAAAACCTTGCAGGCTTTATCTCACCGGATGATGCCCGGGCAACCCAGTGGGAAACCGAAGTCCCAGTCTAGGCACAATTCTGATTTTTAAAAGAAAGAAAAAAGTCTCCCAACTATCTGAAAACAGTAACAAATGCAGCTAACCCTTTCGTGTGGAAACTGGTGACATCTCGTGACCGGCACACCCTGTTTACTGACAAGGCAGGGCGCCGGCTGCTCTCTGAGACATGCTAAGGATGGTTTCTTAGATTTAAACATCTAAGAGAGGTATGGAGATGCGACAGGTCACAGGCACCTTCTCCGTGCCAGGCACTGCCCTGACCACAGGGAGGGGTGGGCACTGTGGCCTTCCTCAAGTAACTTGGTCCAAAGTCTCATGAATCATGATTTAAACAGAGCTCATTCTGCCCACCTGCTCTCGACGGAAGGTAGTGAGCTCAGGGGACACAGGCAGACGTTTCCCGGCCCTCCGGTGTCGGGTAGAGCAACCTGTCCAGTGTTGCTACTGCAAGGTGGCCAGGCCTGAGGGGGGCCACGTGCGGGTCTGCCCAGGGAAGAGCCACACGAATTTCCATGCTCGCATTCCCAGTCTGTGAGACTGGAAACCAAGGGCTCTCTGGGGGCGGCACCACTTAGTGGACAGCGGCCCAGGAGAGGCACCCGCTCTGTGAGTTAGCATCCGACTCGGGGCTGCCAGATCTCGCCACCCAACTCTGGGGCACGCCCAAGTGACTCTGAACTTCAGATCGACAACAAAGCCTTCTCTGGAGTAAGCACGTCCCGTGCCATTCCGGTAAATTAACCGACCTCGAGGAGGGGCTGTGGGAAACCGACCTACGCCCGTCAGAAGCGTAGGTCTTGCCACTGGCATCCCAAGCAGGAGGGGGCGGAGCCTGGGCTGAGGCTGGCATGTGTGTGTGTGTGTGTGTGTGTGTGTGTGTGTGTGTGTGTGCGCGCGCGCACGTGCGCATGCCTGTGTGTTGGGGGGCGGTCTGTGGTGAGGGAGGAGGAGGCAACTGGAAGGGTGCAGGGGAAAGGGCCTGCAGAAATGACTGACTCAGCCGGTTAAGGTCCCCTCCTGGCTGCCCTCTCCCCGCCCAGCCTGCCCCCCCAGGACTCTCTAGATCACATGTTTTCCTATAGCTCCCTCCCCCACCTCAAGGACTCTCCAGCTCACATCTGTCGATTCATGGCTTGCTATCCAACTAATGTCCTTCCTTATCTCTGTAGCTGTGTAGGAATGGCGAGGCTGTGTAAACTGCTCGTTATGTCACCATCAGGGCTCAGCCTTTGGACAGGAATCCGCTGAGCCGGTGCCAACACCAGTAAGTGTTGCTTCCTGCTTATAGCCTCAATGTCCCTCTGTTTGAGAATCCTATGACGGTGCTGACGATGCCAGGGTCGCAAGACAAATGACCTGTAAGACCAGTGGTCTAGAAAGTCCTCCCCCCTGGAGGCCCCCCACCCGAAGCTCCCCTCCCATCCTGAGTCAC